>SJYA01000299.1:489005-609894 GCA_006410615.1 Neotragus moschatus | reverse complement strand
TTAGAACTGGACATGGAACAACAGACTGGTTCCAAACAGGAAAAGGAGTACATCAAGGCTGTATAGTGTCACCCTGCTTATTTATATTATATGCAGAGTACATCATGAGAAATGCTGGACTGGAAGAAACACAAGCTGGAATCAGGATTGCCAGGAGAAATCTCCATAACCTCAGATATGCAGATGACACCACCCTTATGGCAGAAAGTGAAGAGGAACTAAAGAGCCTCTTGATGAAAGTAAAAGAGGAGAGTGAAAAATTTGCTTAAAGCTCAACATTCAGAAAACGAAAGATCATGGCATCCAGTCCCATCACTTCATGGGAAATAAATGGGGCAACAGTGGAAACAGTCTCAGACTTTATTTTTTAAACTCCAAAATCACTGCAGATGGTGACTGCAGCCATGAAATTAAAAGACGCTTACTCCTTGGAAGAAAAGTTATGACCAACATAGATAACATATTCAAAAGCAGAGGCATTACTTTGCCAACTGAGATCCGTCTAGTCAAGGCTATGGTTTTTCCAGTAGTCATGTATGGATATGACAGCTGGACTGTGAAGAAGGCTGAGCGCCAAAGAATTGATGCTTTTGAACTGTGGTGTTGGAGAAGACTCTTGAGAGTCCCTTGGACTGCAAGGAGATCCAACCAGTCCATTCTGAAGGAGATCAGCGCTGAGATTTCTTTGGAAGGAATGATGCTAAAGCTGAAACTGCAGTACTTTCGACACCTCATGCAAAGAGTTGACTCATTGGAAAAGACTTTGATGCTGGGAGGGATTGAGGGCAGGAGGAGAAGGAGACAACCAAGGATCAGATGGCTGGATGGCATCACTGACTCGATGGGCGTGAGTCTGAGTGAACTCTGGGAGTTGGTGAAGGACAGGGAGGCCTGGCGTGCTGTGATTCATGAGGTCGCAAAGAGTCGGACACGACTGAGGACTGAACTGAAGGCTGCCTGAGCAAATATGACAAATTGATTATATTGGTCCATTAATTCTCAATCAAGGATGCCAATATGTGTGTACTGCTGTGAATGTCTATTCTGGATATTTAGTGACCATTCCCTTCAGAACAGTCAATCAGACTAATACTATTAAAACAATTGGAGATAATGAACTTATATTATGGTGTTTTACTTCAAATTCAGAGTGACAATGGGTCATATTTTAAAGGTAAATTAATATAATGGTTTGCCTAGTAACATAGTATATACAATGGACTTTTCATACTCCTTATATTCTCAAGCTGCTGGCTTGACTGAAAGAATGAATGGTTTGTTTAAATAGCAATTAATTAAACTTGGAGAGGGCTCTTATAAAAATCAGAGGACTAACTTGAATACTGCTCTCAATATTTTAAACAATAAACCTATAGGAGAATTAGGAACTCCTTTGATGAAAATGACTACTCCAAATTTACATATTCATAGACTTCCATCCTATACAACCGGCTATTGGGAAATTAGCCCAGGAGGACTAGCTCCTTCCCAAGCTACTCCTGAGGCTGTTGGACTGGATTTACACTGCTTATATAACATAGACTTACTAAGGGCCTCCCTGGTGGCTCAGACTGTAAAGAATCTGCCTGCAATGCAGGAGACCCAGGTTCAATCCCTGGGTTTGGAAGATACCCTGGAAAAGGGAATGGCTACCCACTCCAGTATTCTTGCCTGGGAAATCTCATGAACAGAGAAGTCTGGCGAGCTACAGTTCATGGGATTGCGAAGAGTGGGATACAACTGAGCAACGAATGCTTTCAGACTTACTAAAAGATTGATATGTGCTATTTCAAGTATTGGGATTATGATGCCTCCCAGACACTTTGGATTAATTAAAGAATATTCTGGTTTAGTATTGAGAGGGATCTGTGTCCATGGGGAGTAATAGACCCAGACTACCAAGGAGAAATCTGAGTAATTTTACAAAATGAAGGAAAGAATGATCTATTTATTAATAAAGAAGATCGAATTGCCCAACTGCTGATTCTTTTGCGTGTTATTGGCAAAGTACAAAAAGGAGAACCTCCCACCTTATTAACAGTTAGAGTTGATGGAGGGCTTGGATCCACAAATGAAATACATGCAATTGGAGCTGGAATCTGGGTAAAGTAGCCTAAAGGTCCTCCCTTACCTGCCGATGTGAAGGATAATTAGTGTATTAGTGAGGATCCTTGGACAGGGAACATGGAAATATGTGGCATTAACTCAGTTTTATTTATGAATAGATCATTCTTGGAAGTCTGAATGTAATGTGGATTGTCATTCATGACTCAACGTTCAAGGATATACTACAATAAAAAGAAAAATATGAAGAAAGCTACTGGGGAAATTTCAGCTGGAAAAACATGAGCTGGACTTAGGTTAACTTTACCTGCCCAGCAAACAAAGCCCATCCTTTCTTAACTTAGACTTTCTATGGACAAAATTTATCTGTCTGTTAGATTACAGAGCACTGGTAAGGATATAGCTTAAGCCTGGAACACAAAGTATTATGTGCAAATTTCATGTACTACTTTAATAGTCACACCCACTTACTGAAACACTGTGCCAAGGCAACAGAGGGACTGCTCTGTAAACCAGCTTCTCATATTTGAGGAACTCTGCTTATTGGAGAACTCCATCAACTCTTGTGAATATACTATCCTCCCTAAATTCTTTAATGTGTGTGTGTGTGTGTTTTTTTAGTAGTCCCTCAATTAGTTTGTATTCTATGATGTAAACACAACTTCTATGTATCAGTTAGGAACTCTTTTTTTTTTTTTTCCTGGATGCCTAACACATGTTGGTCATTTATACCTAAGATTTTGCAAGGAATCAGAGTTTCATAGAAAAGTGTAATCATACCTTGATAGAACATTTCTGTTCTATCTAATATTGCTGTCGAAAGTTAATGGAAGTAGCAGTTAATGTACGAAAACATTCATGTTGGGACTTTTTCTATACTAAGTCCCCTACTGCTCAAAAATTGTTTTCTGCATTGTTTTAATCCTTTATTTGTTTATTTGATCACTTTATTTCTATTGATATCTAGAATTGTTATGTGACTTATAGAATTAAGAAGGCGGCTTATGTTATTTTGCCTTATCCTTATGCTCTTCAGCCTAAGCAATCCTGAGGCTGACTGTTANATTTAATCATCATTGTTGCACACTCACCCCAAACAGGGAGTATCTAGTGTGTTAGTAATTCTGTATGTGGACTCTTTCTAATCATGATTATTCCTATACCATTCCTAATTTATAGTTTGAGTAATAAACTCAGGCATCAAAATACATTTCAGGGCAACTCCTGGAATAATATATAATCATTTGAATGCAAATAAGTTGAGCTTACGTTTTATGAATTTATTTTGATTCATCGTAATCTAACCTTCACTGTACTTTTATTTACCCTTGATACTTAGCTAGAAATTATAAAGACTATAAAATATGAGATTCTTAAATCTATTAGTTTTTAAAAAAGTTACAATCTGAGAGAACCAAAGATAAACACATGACAAGTAAAAGACTTGGATACAAGCAAGATAATGCAGAACAAGTGATACGCGGGAAAGAATGTAAACAGTGAAATTATCAGTGTAGAGGGAGCCAGAAAAACAAAGTCATTAGTTGCAGCTTAGGCAAGTATGCATGAAGATCAGGAGCATCNAACCAAAGATAAACACATGACAAGTAAAAGACTTGGATACAAGCAAGATAATGCAGAACAAGTGATACGCGGGAAAGAATGTAAACAGTGAAATTATCAGTGTAGAGGGAGCCAGAAAAACAAAGTCATTAGTTGCAGCTTAGGCAAGTATGCATGAAGATCAGGAGCATCTCCTTAACTCATTTCTGGGACTTAGGATATGCTTCAGAATAAAACAAAAAACTTCAATAAGAGGTCTTATATAGTAATAATAAGGTTGGTGCCTTAGTCAGTTTCAACTGCCAGAGCAAATTACAATAGACAGGAAACTTAAACAACAAACATTGATTCCTCAGAGTTCTAGAGGCTGGAAAGAATGAGATAGAGCTTCCGGCAGATTCGGTGTCTGCTGAAGACCTACTTTCTAGTTCATAGAAGACTGTGTCCTCACATAGGAGGAAATCAAGAGAGCTCTCTGGGGTTTCCTTTATAAGGGCATTACTCCCATTCAGGAGGACTCCACTCTCATGGCCTAATAACCTCCCAAAGGGTGCACCTCCTAATACCATTACATTGGGGGTTAGGATTTCAACATATGAATTTAGGGGGATACAAAGACTGTCTATAACAGTCGGTGATGCAGTAAGCTTGGTATGGACCCTAGGGTTTTAATGTAGGTAGTAAAATAACTATGGCTCTATCAGCCATAAAGGATGGCACAAAGAGTGAATCTTTAAAAATCTGCTGAGGAAAATTGCAACACTAGCAACTTCTTAGTTTCTATGACATAGGAAGGGAGTTGCTCACTAGGGGAATCCTTTGGAAGTCCTGTCTCATTAACAGATAGGACCTTTGGTGAGATTTACTCCAGAGAGGAGCTGATAAACTGTGTGCTGTGTGTATCTGTGTGTGTGTAAGTTAATAACTTGGTTTTGAATTTTAGCTTAGTTTTATCAAAAGCATGTTATAGTTTTAAAGCATAAAAGCTACATAGGACCTATTCTTTACTTTCTTCTCAATCTTCAGTAGCACCCACTCTGGTAGTTTGGATGAGATAAGGTGACTATATATTGGAAACCATTTTTGGTCATGGATTTTGTCATATGGAGCCAGTATTGTTTGAAAACAAGGTGACAGTGTGACTCAGACAGGCTCCTGAATTGTTCTCTGGCTTGGGTTATTGCTCCTCCTGGGCAGGAAACCATGACAGGTGGCTCCACTGATTTCCCAGAAGCAGTAATTGTTTAATGTGAAGGTTGTCAAGTTTCATGTTGCTGATGCTGCTGTGCCTGCAGAAATTTGGCTAGTGAGCTAGGGAGGAAGCCAACAGGGAGAAGAAATCAATGCTCCTATCCTCCAAGACACCTCCGAAAATGCTCTGCCTCTTGGCTTTTGGTTATTCTCTTTAACTTTCTTCCTCTGCTGTCTTATAGTTTACAGTCTTCAGTTCAAAGTCCTGCTTGAATGTCTTCAGAACGTACAGGTACTTACCTTAACATGTCCTGACACCTACTAGATAATTCCTCTTGGCTGTCCCACTAGAATCTCAAAATATTTAAAATTAAGCCAATTACCTTCCCTGAAAAATCAGCACCTTTCCTTACTTTTATATTCCTGTTAATTGCTGAATTATATATACAACCACACAGACAGGAGCCTTCAAAATAAATTTGACAGGATCAAGGGAACGAATTTAGTAGGAGAATGAAAAGGCCCAAAATGAAATTTGAAGTACAAAAAAACCATAGGAGCCTTCCACATTTCACTTTGCCTAAGACATAGATCTAAATATGTTGCTCTTACCAGACTATGCCCCAAATTTAGTTACAAAGTTCAAGGTAATTCTCAAAAATCTTTACCTTCTTAAATACCTGAGTCATTTCTTAAATACTGAGTTATATAAGTGCTAGCAAATTAGAAGATTAGAATAAAGAAAAATGAACATTAGAGAGTAAGAATATACCAAATTTTACAATACCATTGATGGAAGAGAGTACCCCAAGAATACATAGTTGTTTTAACTATCTTGGCAGACATCCCCTGATAATAGAAAGGGATGCATTAATCCACCATGATCTTATTATGCTAACCATTTAGACAATCCAAACTTCTCCTTCATTTAGTCATCTCTCTGATAATTATTTCCACATTAACAGACAGGCATCAAAACAAATGTAGATAACTCTATCCACTGCAGGGTATCATGAGGATTTATTCAAGGATCCTGGATGAGATGAGGTTAAGAGCTGGATACGTCTGGTATGTGGCATAAACAGTGAACATGCATGACCACAGTCAACATCTTCACCATATCTGTTTGCCAACAGCACTATTTCTGTGGGTCCTTGGAGAGCTGTCTGAAACTGTCAGGAGGCAAGCGGTGCCATATGTCTTTATGTTTCCCATAAATTGGTACCAGCTGGAGACTTCATCCAGCAGTTTGAGAGATGGTCAACTGAACTTAAAGTTCCTATCTCTACTCCTGCATCATTTAAGTACTATGGGACTAAGCTAGTGCAAAAATGTAGTCTAGTACTTCCACTCGAGGGAGGGAGGTGCCCTGGCATCCCAGACTGCAGTTGTCATAACTGCCATTGCACTTTGCTGCCTCATAGGAGAGGGACTGGATGCTAGTTCTCCACTCTCCCCCCAGAGCTGCACTTCCGAGTCCAAACAAAGCCCTGATGAGGCAAGCCTGGTCCTTCAAGAGAAGACTATTGCCTTTTATCTCTACTCTCTCAGCCAAGCTTACCTACATGCACCCACATCCCGGCTCCTAAAGCTGCAGCTCGAGGTTCCCTGTTCCTTCAGTCCCACACACAACCTTTCTCATCTCAATCCCTGTACTTATCCAGCATAGGTGTAGACCTCTACCCTGACGGAACCTGAAACCATTATCTCTCATCCCACGTCTGTGTTACCATCCCAGGGGCCAGCTAATTTTGTGTTTTGTCCACCTCTTCCTCTTTCTATGGAAACAGTTTGAACGACCTTTTAGAATCTCAAGATCTCAGCCTTGAGTCCCTTCTCTATTCACCTGAAACTACCACAATATTGTCAATAGGCTTTATCCCAATATAAGATGTTTTTGGTGGTTAAAAAAAAAAAAAAGAATCTTAGCCTTCAGAAACTCAAGAGAACTTGAATACCTTCCTTAGCAACAAAAAGGACCCAGATTTGAGACACACAAATTTCTGTTTACCTTCCCATGTTGAATAATTTCCATTCTTCCTAATATGCAACGCCATCTCAAGAACAGATTGGAAGTATTCTCCCTTCCAGTCAGAGAATAAACAAAACAAGACAAACAAATGAACATGAACAATATGCATACAAGTTAATTTCTAAATGGGTCACCCTGCGACAGAGATATAAGAGCATCTAATGTTAATTTCTAAGTGGGTCATACTGCTGCTGAGATAAAAGATGTGTGACAAATCTGGGGCAGGTAACAGAAGCTAAACTGCAGGAATAAAAGGAAGGTACTTGGAAATGACCCACTATGAGTCAGAAAGTCATCTGATGATCTGGACTTAACAGAAGAGTCAGTGGACACTGGTAGTTTGGGGGTATAGTTTTCAGCTAATTGGGGCCTACCTATTGACTTTATACCCTGGGGGAGAAAATGTGCTACGGAGTGTATGTGTGTGTGTGTACGGAGTGTTTAAATGAAGTAAAAAGAATTTTAGAAAGCATTTACTCATCAGGTCTAAGCAACTCTGATACTGTACAGGAACATAGGAAAAGGGATAGCATTTTCCTACAGCAGAACTGAAGATAAGGTGTGAGGCCCAGAACAACCATGAAGGCTCAGTAATAGACAGCTAGTGGTTATAGGGGCTATTTGACCCTGGAGACATTTAAAAAAAAAAAGAAAGAAAGACAGAAAATCTAAGGGGTCCTCATACCAGTTTCTAGTAAGCCCCACCCACTAAATATGTGACATTGGTCATACTACATTGTGCTCTGGTTTCCTCATCTGGAAACTGAAGATTAAAACTACTATCTAACCCTCAGTTATTATGTGATAACTTTCACACATATACCAATATGTGTCTATAAGTACAAAATAAAACTGATGAAAATAAAAATGCATTTTATTCCAGGGACTAAACTGTGAATAACAAAATAATAAATAAGCATGGATCTATTAATAAAAGGCTGAAATGATTTTGGGGGAGTCAAACATTTCAAATTTTGTACTTATTTTGGTTTAGAACATACGAATGTATTATAAATGCTAATAGTCTGTGATCTCGAATAAGACCAGTATGTAAACATGTTCGGTGATCTTGAGTTCCAACTAACAAAAAAACATTTGAAATTTACACAGTAAATTTACACAGAAATTAGCTCAGTCTAAGTTGAATATGTGTGACAAATCAAGATAATAGATGACAGCAGATTTTCATAGCAACTCAAAACCCTATGATCTTGCATTAAGTTCTGCTATAAACATTAACCCTAGTTCAGTCATTATATCCTCATTTTTTTGTAAACTTACAACTGTAGGAATGACTTATTGAATTTTTTTCATTTTTTACCTGAATATGTTGGTATCCTTTAGGGTAAACACAGCATAAAGCTCCCAGTGACTTACTGATGGGGATAATAAGCATTTAAATAAACAATTTATATTCCTGATAGTCATATCTTTTTGAAAGAGAGCAAGTGAAAACATTAAAGAACAAGATTTCCATCTCTTCTTATTACTAATTGAAATGCTTTTCATTAATCGTGATAAAATAAATGCATTTACTAGTTAGACTGCTAAGTGTCCATTATCAAGTGCTGATAAGTTGCAAGAAATTGCCCTTCCTAGTACAGTGTAACCTGAATGCTTCTGCCCTTTCATCAGCTCAGATAAGGTGCACCAAATTATCTTTCCAACTGCAGCTGTGTCACCTGAATGCAATTAACACCTTATTAAGTGTTAAGGCATTTCTACAGGTAATAAATAAGTCATGGCTCAGTACCTTGCAATACTTCTTTAGTATAGTACTTGACACACTCAGTGTAGGCTACAGAAAATGCTAAAAACAATTAAATAAATTCTTTATAGCAATACAGTTACAGGGAAAATTTTATATGTCTTAGTGATGCTGACTGCACAAGCAGTCAAACAGTATGAATTAAAGATTTCTCTTTTTATGACCACAGGGTTTCTTTTGAATTCAGGCAAAATTTAGGGTCAGAAAGCTCATACTGTATTTCTGGAATTTTATCATTAAACCATTCCTTTATACATTTTGTGCTCACTTTCTTGCCTATACTGAAATCTTAAGATACAGAAAATACCTATAATTATTTTAATTAAAATTTGCAAGACAAATGTAGAGCAACTCAATGTTTAATATACATGAGTAATTTTAAATGCTTGTAGCCACTTTATATAAATAAAACCTTCACTCATTTGAAAAAACATCTCTTATCCATTTCTGTTCTACAAGTCCACATACTGATAATTTATTCCATGAAGAATGGATGAAATATTTTTTATTAAGAAACAAAATGTAAATATTGATAATTAAATAGGTTTTACACATACACAAAATTTAAAATAGTCTCTTTTTGCATTTCCTCTGAGATTCAAGTTTTCTACCTGTTTTTTTTCCACCTAAAGAATCGTCATCAAAGGCCAGCATAGAATTTGTAACAACATGAGTTCTAAGAGTCAGGCACGACTGAACTACTTTACTTTCACTTTTCACTTTCATGCATTGGAGAAGGAAATGGCAACCCACTCCAGTGTTCTTGCCTGGAGAATCCCAGGGACGGGGGAGCCTGGTGGGCTGCCGTCTATGGGGTCGCACAGAGTCGGACGCGACTGAAGCGACTCTGCAGCAGCAGCAGCAGCAGCAGCAGCAGTTCTTTCAAGGGAATCAGAGAACCTTTCCTAGGTTCAGATGATAGAAGTTATAATATTCGATTTCTTCACTAAATATGAGCTCTAGTTCTACTTGTGTAGAAGTGAGTTAGTAGCATATATGCACACATGAGTTAAAAATTCAAGTTATTTGCACGTTAAGTATCCCTTTGGACTTTGCTTGCATATATTGTTAAAAAGTAAGTGATACGATTCCTTTTTCCTTACCTTGTCAGGAAACTAAGCGCTAGTATTAAGTGCCACATAAATAGCTAATTGGGTGGAATGATTAGACGATTACATAAACCACTTCTCAGGTAGGAACCGCTGAGACAAGCTACAGAGGAATGTGGGTCAAACTAATCATTCCTTTTTTGTGTTTTTTAATCCTTTTCTGTGCATATAAGATTAATATTTCTTAATGAACTCCAGATTGGCAGTTTTCAGCTTTCTCAATAAACTACAAATCAGATCATGAAATCTATTATCAGGTTAAGATCACTATAGTCCACCTCCTCATACTACAGTTGAGAAATTAAAATCTAAAGAGGAATGACTTGCTCAGGGTCACATAGAGAAAACCCAGTTCTTATGATGCTTCATTTGGAGCATCACGAGGCTTGGTATGGTGGGAGTATATGCATCTTCATAATATCATACCCAAGAAACATTGGGTATAATGTTCTATTACTTGTTTCTAACAGTGGATGGAACCAGGTGGGTTAAAGCATATATATATATATACACATACATATATTCTCTCTATATATATATATGCTATATATATATATATATATATATACGAGTTAAAACACATGAGTTAAAAATTCAAGTTATTTGCAAGTATCCCTTTGGATATATTTTTAAATACAGCATATCCTAAATTTAATATTGATTTTGCTTTTGTTCACATGAGAGTAGCCAGAACACTGTAAAACACTTTCCCTTTATTGTGACATTTTTACTCTATATGTGCTTTCAGAATATTACTCCACCTTTCTTTTTTAGATATGTCAGGAGTAAGCTAATAGATTTCTTATGAAGCTTCAGCATTATTAGTAAAATTGTTCTTGCAACTTGCAATTTGATGGCTCAGAGGTTAAAGCATCTGCCTACAATGTGGGAGACCTGGGTTCAATCTCTGGGTCGGGAAGACCCCCTGGAGAAGGAAATGGCAACCCACTCCAGTATTCTTGCCTGGAGAATCCCATGGATGGAGGAGCCTGGTGGGCTACAGTCCACGGCGTCGCAAAGAGTCGGACACGACTCATCGACTTAACTTCCACTTTCACTTTGCCTTATATGATTTATCAAATCTTAAAATTAACTGAAATTAAATTACAAAGGCTTTGTATGACTGTTCTCAAACTATAAACCTTCTATAAAATAATATAAAAAACAGTTGAAGATACTGATGAGAAGAAGACATTTAAGTAACAGTCATAAAATACTAAGAAGAAACTTTTTAAAAAAGATTCTGTAACCTTTACACTTAGGGCACTTTTACACTATAATTTTCCATAATGCTCTAATAATTAGGTTTAAATAGCATTTTAAAATAGCCCTTTCACTGTAGTTAGTTCAAATTGAGTTAAGGAATGCTATGCTTCAGAATTAGTGTTTAATTATTCTTTTGGGTCAATGGTATTTTTCCCAAAGAGCAGTCACTGGTGACTGTAGGAATGATTCAGTTCAGTTCAGTTCAGTCGCTCAGTCGTGTCCGACTCTTTGCGACCCCATGAATCACAGCACGCCAGGCCTCCCTGTCCATCACCAACTCCCAGAGTTCACTCAAACTCACGTCCATCGAGTCAGTGATACCTTCCAGCCATCTCATCCTCTGTCATCCCCTTCTCCTGCCCCCAATCCCTCCCAGCATCAGAGTGGATTAGTTATATACTAAACAGATGCCCTCATCTATTTTTACTCTCAGCACTGTCCTCTGACAACAATTCTGAGATTTTATAAACAGCAAACATTAAAACTCAAATTGAATATCCATGATAAGATTCTCATGTGGACTTGGACTAAGCGCAGGCGGCTGCGAGCCGCCGGCTCACTAAGCGCAGGCGGCTGCGAGCNATGCTTATACTTTGTTTTCTTTATAAGTGATATTATTATTATGTTATTATTCGGTAGACTATAGGCATAGTTTATGCATTGTATGATTTTGAGTCATTGGTAATGATCCTGGCTTTAAAAATCACCTTTTCTTATTCATAAAAAAAAAAAAAAAAAAAAAAGATTCTCATGTTACCACTAACATATTATTAATCAATTTATGAATGAACATATACACTGACTATGGTTGAGGGCTGTTTTTCTGTACAATGATTATTAGTCTCATTGATGTAATTATACTTTTAGAAATATATATTATCCAATCAAGATATAGTGAAAGATGTAAGAAAAAATGTTTTAAAATATTTATTGTAACATTATCTAAATAAGCAACAGATTTAAAAAATCTCTGGGAGTTAGAGAATTATTGACAAGTAATTGGCACAATAAACCATGGCACGTTGTTCTGGTTTATTGCTTTTGCTTATTTTTCAAGATATCCTTAAATACCTGCTACTCTTTTCATTCTAAATAAAGGCTTTAGTATATTTTAAAATATCTTTTTGACAAAAATAAAATTAAAGGGTTCAAGAGAACCACACTATTACATTTACCATTGCCAGAAGCTAAATTGTGAATGTATGCTGAGACAGGCTGTATTTTCCAAAAAGGGCCACTGCAATATAACTCATGTCATACTCTTTATTACAAGATGACATCTAGTAGTGAGGTCTCAGTTTCAAGTTTCTTCTTGAAACTTGGTTGACATTTCTGAGCACGTCTATCAACAGAATACCTTGAAATCTTTATGATTTCCAAACTGGGTCCTAAGTATGCCATTCACATTCACTTGGGCTTTTTGCTTGTTTTATTTGCATGTTTAACAATATTCTTTCTTCAAAGCCTGCTGACCACACTGTGAGGAAATGCAATCTAACTCATGTGGAGATACCACACGTTGATGCCTCATTAAGATATTCTGGCCAATGTCTGCAGTTAAGAGCCCCCCAAATAGTCAACATCGACTACCAGATATTTGAATAAAGATGCCTAGAGATGAACCTATCTTCCAGCTATCGAATACTTTTTCTTTGAATTTTCCCAGTTAAGGCCCCAATCAGTTCACTTTCTGAACTCTTGAAGCACATAATCTGTGATCAATAAAATGGTTATTGCTTTGCACCTAAGAACAGGATGGTTTGTTTTCATCAATAAATATTAGAAACATATGTCTTTTTCAAGAAAGAAACAGTTACTTGCTTCCCACTAAAAAAGAAGAAATGAGAAATTAATAAGGCATTCAAATCTCCAAATACCTGAGAACAAATAAAAAGTTTGCAAATATCACTATGAGCTAATAAAAATAAGACAGATATGCTTAAAAAATCAAACCATCTTGCTTTAAATGCTTAGAATCAAAATTGAATTTTCAGAAAATACTTGAGTACTTTGTGAATAAAAAGAAAAGTAAGAAAAGTCAAAAGGTAAAAGAAAAGTCAACAAAGTTCTAAATGTTGGCAAACTTGATTTCAGCCTCAATGAACCATAACAAAGACTAACTATAACAACAGGAGAAAAGAGAAATGCTACATTTTCCCTTTGATTGAAAATATGTATCATAGTACATATGAAAATGCTACAATGAAATAAAATGTAAGGGTTCTTCAGGATGAAATCTACTTTTAAAAATCTTTTAAATATAATCTTAGACTACATTCTGTAAGATACCAGAGTCACAAGATGAATAAAATGCAAAATTTTTAGTACTACCATAATGAGGAATTACTGTATCTAATAATCCAGCATCTATCAGATTAATGTGGAGCAACGGGTATTAATTGCCATGAGTGCATCATTTGACACTATAATACAATCTGAGTATAATTTACTTGTTCCTTTGGGTTAGTGATTGTTGTCCCATCTGGACACATAAATGTCAAAAGAAGCAGATGAGGCTTATTAAATAGCTCTATGTTATAACAGAGCTGTAAGCTAAAAGGTCATTAAATCATTCATTCAAATAGTAAGATACGTATTCAATAAGTAAGTTCAAGGTATTAAAAGACATCTTGGAGAAAGAAATGGCAACCCACTCCAGTATTCTTGCTTGGAGAATCTCATGGACGGAGGAGCCTGGTGGGCTACAGTCCACAGGGTCGTAAAGAGTCGGACACGACTGAGTGACTTCACTTTCACTTTCTTTCTTTTCAACAAAGTCTTAGGTTATAACTAGGACAGAAAGCTCCATGTTGGTTTCTTAAAACAGGTAAAGTCTAAGTAGATACCTGAACAGCAAATAAAGGTGCACTGAATAAAGAGACAAGTGGTAAAATGTCCCAAGAAAAATTAGAGCATATATAATAAAAGTCCAAAAGAAAATTAAAAGTATGGTATATTGAAGAAACTCTAAAAATTCAGTTTACCTGGAGCTTAAACTCTGAGGAGAAGAGTGGCAGTAGATGAGACAATAGGAATGTGGGGCCAGAATATGATATACCCTACACATCATTCTGTATTTGATTTTATGCTGTGACTTTGAAGTGTTTTAGGTACGGAAGTGACACAATCAGACTATTCTCTATTAAGAGCTCTTGGGATAGAAGCAAAAATACCGATTAGAAGGTAGTTTGCATTGATCCAGGGAAAACACAATAGTGGCTTCAAATAAAACAGGGGCAGTGGAAATGCAGAGAAATGGCTGGACAAATTCCAATGATGTTAAGGTAGAACTATCAATGAGATTTGTTGTAGATTTATTGACTGTGGGACTGAAGAAGAGATTAGGTATTGAGATTGTATCACAGTTTCTGGCTTGAGCTACTGAGAAGATTGGGGTGACAACCTCTGAAACAAGAAACACAAATGGAATACTTGGGTGGTGTGGGTTTATGAAGAGGCATTGATTTTTCGATGCGTTGATTTTGCGATGCGTATGGAACATCCAGGAAGAGATATTAAGGACTCTTAGATCTGGTGCTCAAGTGAATGGTTCACTCTAGAGCTAGTAAGTTGGAGACCAACGGTTTACAGATGATATTTGGAACATCATGAGAGGGGAAACATTTGAGAGAATACATCAGGCAAGAGATATAGAAAATTAATTGAATTTATGAATAAAATTAATTTATTAATAAAATCAATTGAAAACTAATGTTATTTATGGATCATATAGAAAAAGGAGAACATTTAGAAGAAGAATAAAAGGAATAATCATACAGGTAAGAGAATATCCTAAAGAGAGTAGGGTCATAGAAGTAAAGAAAATATAACTGATTATTAAAGAAGGATTTATAAATAGTTCAAATGCTATAACCAACAAAATAAATTTTGGAAAATATTCACTGACTTTAGCCTTTCTATTTGCTAGTCCCAAATATTCAATATGGTTTGCCCAATCTATATCTTTAGTTTCTACTAATTTCAGAAGAAAAACTGTTTAATCATACAATCAGAGTTCTTTTTTAACTATTGTGATACCATTTAAAATATACTGTATTGGGAAAAATTATATACCAAACTTTTTTTCCCTAAAATTCCCTCTGTGGTTATTGCCATAATAAATTTAATCTAATAATTATTAATTGCTAAAAATGTCTACTTTGAAAATAGGTAAGCTGAGGCACAAAGACACTTGGTGATCTCCTGAGGTTTTCTTAAGTATAGGAAATGCTCTTTGGATAGAGACTCATATATTCTGATATAGAGTCCTATATACAAGACTCTAAAAATGTCAGGCAAAGCAAATAATCTTGTTAATTTCCTGTAGAACATTTTTTATAATATCCTATTATTCAGCCTTTATCATTTTCAAGTAGGCATAAACAACTTTAGAGCTTCATATAATTAAAAGTTTTACACATTGTGTGAGAGTCTTTAAAGCTTTCATCAGTTTGTCAATTAACAAACAAAAGGAAAAACCTCATTTATTCTAGTTATGCCTGGAAGCTGAAGTTCCTAATAAAAAGGCTTCTTCCATAAATAAAATAAAATGCCTTAAACAACTGACTTTCCCTAACTTTCAGAATTATAAACCAATTATCGCTCTTCCTAAGTACATTCAATACTTTCTAAGTGCAAAACAGGGAGGGAATTTGTTAATCCCTTCTGCAATATAATATCTCTGTGTTTAACCACACTGATCTATGTACTGTTTCAGCGAGTGGATAGCAATGGTAGACTTTCAAGCCAAATTGACTCTCACAACTGCTGCGGATACCTGCTACATATTTATCAAGGTTCACTTACCACATCCAGCGGAAGATAAATCCAGGAACAAAATGCACCCATACACCATATTTAGGCCTGAGCAACTAGAAAAAACGGGTGATGAAAGGGAAGAGAATTTTCACTGCTTAAAAGTCCAGTATCTTTCACTCAAATGAAATACATAAATAAAATAAATTTATCATCCAAATATTACTTTATGAGAGGTCAGGGGTGGCCAGGAGAAGCCACGTTGCGCCCGAGGCCAGGGGCAGTGACCCTGAGGAGCCACCCCAAGGAGCCACCAGGAGCCTGAGGCCAGGAAGAGCAACCCAAGGAGCCATGGCTGTGCAGGTGCAGGAGGGCTTAGAGGAGCTATCCCACGGTGAAGGTCAGGAACGGCGGTGATAAGGAGATACCCCTCCTCGAAGGTAAGGAGCAGCGGCTGCACTTTGCTGGAGCAGCTGTGAAGAGATACCCCATGCCCAAGGTAAGAGNGGTCCGTTTAGTCAAGGCTATGGTTTTTCCTGTGGTCATGTATGGACGTGAGAGTGAACTTTGAAGAAAACTGAGCGCCGAATAATTGATGCTTTTGAACTGTGGTGTTGGAGAAGACTCTTGAGAGTCCCTTGGACTTCAAGGAGATCCAACCAGTCCATTCTGAAGGTGATTAGTCCTGGGTGTTCTTCAGAAGGACTGATGCTAAAGCTGAAACTCCAGTACTTTGGCTACCTCATGGGAAGAGTTGACTCACTGGAAAAGTCTCTGATGCTGGGAGGAATTGAGGGCAGGAGGAGAAGGGGACGACAGAGGATGAGATGGCTGGGTGGCATCACCGACACGATAGACGTGAGTTTGAGTGAACTGTGGGAGGTCANTGAAACTCCAGTACTTTGGCTACCTCATGGGAAGAGTTGACTCACTGGAAAAGTCTCTGATGCTGGGAGGAATTGAGGGCAGGAGGAGAAGGGGACGACAGAGGATGAGATGGCTGGGTGGCATCACCGACACGATAGACGTGAGTTTGAGTGAACTGTGGGAGGTCATGATGGACAGGGAGGCCTGGCGTGCTGCAATTCATGGGGTCGCAAAGAGTTGGACACGACTGAGGGACTGACCTGAACTGAAGTGAACTGAATGTATCCTGCCTGATGACAAGTTCTGGATTAAACCTCCTGGCTAATCCTGTTATCTTAAAAAGTAAATATGGGGACAGGTCTGGTGAGGTCTCTCCAACCTCTAGACATTCTTTTGATTTATTGGAGAGTATATAACTCCACTGCTAACAGGAGCAAGGAGGTACTCTTTCTACCCCCTCCTGAGGGCTATGTCAGAAGATTTCTCTATCTCCTTTATACTCTAATAAAACTCTATTACACAAAAGCTCTGAGTGATCAAGCCTCGTCTCTGGCCCCAGATTGTATTCTTCTCCTCTGCAGGCCAAAAATCTGGCATCTTTTCATGGTTCAGCAACAACCTTTCAATACCAGACCACCTGACCTGCATCTTGAGAAATCTGTATGCAGGTCAAGGGACAACAGTTAGAACTGGACACGGAACAACAGACTGTTTCCAAATAGGGAAAGGAGTACATCAAGGCTGTATATTGTCACCCTGCTTATTTTACTTATATGCAGAGTATATCATGCGAAATGCTGGGCTGGATGAACCCCGAACTGGAATCAAGATTCCCAGGAGAAATATCAATAACCTCAGATATGCATATGACACCACCCTTATGGCAGAAAGCAAAGAAGAACTAAAGAGCCTCTTGATGAAAGTAAAGAGGAGAATGAAAGAGCTGGCTTAAAGGTCAAAATTCAGAAAACTAAGATCATGGCATTTGGTCCTATCATTTCATGGCAAATAGGTGGAGAAACAGTGGAAACAGTGAGAGACTTTATTTTTGGGGGGTTCCAAAATCACTGCAGATGGTGCCTGCAGCCATGACATTAAAAGGCTTTCCTTGGAAGAAAAGCTATAACCAACTTAGACAGCATATTAAAAATCAGAGACAGTACTTTGCCAACAAACGTCTATTTTGTCAAAGCTATGGTTTTTCAAGTAGTCGTGTATGAATGTGAGAAGTGGACTATAAAGAAAGCTGAAAACCAAAGAATTAATGATTTTGACTGTGGTGTTGGAGAAAACTCTTGAGAGTCTCTTGGACTGCAAGGAGATCCAACCAGTCCATCCTAAAGGAAATCAGTTCTGAATATTCATTGGAAGGACTGATGCTGAAGCTGAAACTCCAATACTTTGGCCACTTGATTAGAAGAATTGACTCAATGGAAAGGACCCTGATGCTGGGAAAGACTGAAGGCAGGAAGAGAAGGGAATGACAGAGGATGAGATGATTGAATGGCATCACCTATTCAATGGACACGAGTTTGAGCAAGCTCTAGGAGTTGGTGATGGACAGGGAAGCTTGGCATGCTGTGGTCCATGAGGTTGCAAAGACTTGGGCACAACTGAGCAACTGAACTGACTGAAGGGGGACTTCCCTGATAGTCCAATGGTTAAGATGCTTCTCTGGTGGCTCTGTGGTAATGAATCTGCCTGCAATACAGAAGAAGCAAGTTCGATCCCTAGGTTTGGAAAATCCCCTAGAGCAGGAAATGGCAATCCACTCCAGTATTCTTGCCTGGGAAATCTTATGAACAGAGAAGCCTGGCAGGCTGCAGTCTATGAATTTGCAGAAGAGTTGGACACAACTAAACAACAACCACCACCAGCAGTTAAGCTTCAGAGCTTCCAGTGCAGGAGGCATGGTTTCGACCCCTGTTCAGGGAACTAAGATCCCACATGCTATGTGGCATGGCCCAAGAAAAGTAATAATAATAATGAGAATTATAGAGGAAGAAGAAGTCCTTATTCCACTGGATGTTGCTTTGTCATGATTGAATAGTTAGTTCTACTGTTGTCGTTTTGTGGCTGTGAAGGCTGCCAGCCCAAAGACTAGAAAACTTACTGAAAATAGTAGGGAAAGAAACACACACACACACACACACACACACACACACACAAATATACACACAGCACATCCTGATGATGTCTCCCAACCATTAACTTTTTGTTATAGCAGGTGATTAATTTTCAATGCTGCTCAAGCGATATGAATCATTTCTGTTTATTGCTGCCAAATGCATTGTGAACAATATGGTGACAGTTTGGTCCCTAAGTCGTGTCTGACTCTTGTGACCATATGGACTATAGCCTGCCAGGCTCCTCTGTCCATGGGATTCTCCAGGCAAGAATACTGGAGTGGTTTGCCATTTCCTTCTCCAGGGGATCTTCCCGACCCAGGAATCAAACCCAGGTCTCCTGCACTGTAGGCAGATTTTTTACCAACTGACCTACAAGGGGAAGCCCAAACACTGTTAAGTCACAAGACAAGGTAACAGAGACCCCAAGAGTTAAAAAGATTTGCCAGTCATCAGGCAACTTATATATCTAGTATTCTTAGTAGCAAATCTCCTGTTAAATCAATGCCCATCACATTTAATGGCTACTCTTCACCACAGCTAACCTAACCATACTGAGTTAAGCAAATGTCCCTATTTCTGTTCTATTACCTTGGTTTGTAAAGCACCATCCTATTTCATGACTGTCTATCATAAAATTTAAACCAGAAACAGGTATGCTCACTATGTACAAAATCCATAATATAAGTTTGCATAAAATAAGTTCTGATTCGTATTACATGTAACCATATATAGCCATGTGGTGATTCTTATCATTTCTACTGGCAAATATAATACTTTGAACCTTTAATAATTTGCAAGTTTAAAAGCAAGTTTAATTGACATTCCAATATATTACAAGGCTCATTCTAGAATCTGCTAATATATTATCAGAATGTAAGAAGACCATGTTTTCATTTATTTCTGGTATGATGTGATATACATTAACTAATGCTGAAAGGAACATTGTCAAAATCCAGTTGTGTTTTTTAAGTGAATTTAATTTTCTAATAGGTATAAATCCTAAAATAAAATTTACTACCTGGATGGTTTGGCATTTGGTGTCAGTGTTGGAGGTAATGCATCTTCAGAAATTATAGATCAAATATGGTGAGAAAAGCAAGCATGTGGGGGATGCGGCATCAGCAGCCATGGGAGACTAATCATATACATAGGAAAATTGATCAAATAAGTAAATATACTAAGGATAATGGGAACATGTTTCTATCAGGAGGACTAGAGAGTTACAAATATGAAAGGGAAAGAACCAGAATAAACTGCCAGTGGTGTTGGACTGGAATTTGGAATTACTGATTTAAAATTATCGTTTTCAGTATATGTACATAGAAATAAAAACAGATGGATATATAAATATATTTTTGCACCTATATGGGTGTGTATATCATCGACTCAGTGACCGTGAACCTGAGCAAACTTTGGGAGCTGGTGGAGGACAGGGAAGCATGGCCTGCTGCAGTGCGTGTGGGTTTGCAAAGAGTCAGACAGGACTGGGTGACTGAACAGCTAGGAAAGACTCTGAATCGGTTAGTTTGCATATGAAAGACATGCCCTCAGGGAGAACTGCTTGCCCTCTCTACCCTGGGAGGGGCAATCTCCTGCTGGTCAGGTAGGTCCCAGTGCCAGAGCATCAAACACATACAAAGGCCAAATATAGTTCATAAAGAGAGATAAACTCATATTGAGGGGCATTTTAAAAAATTGTAATCTTCTAAAGTATCAAAATCATTAAAGTCAAAGGAAGACTTAGAAATTCTTCCAGAATTAAGAAAACTAGAGATCTGACCACTACATGCAATGTGTGAAGTCAATCCTTTTGCTATAAAGGACACCACCAGAACAAATTTGAATGGGGTGTGAGGATTATATTATCAGTTTCTGATTTTAATGATAATATTATGGTTAAGTAGGAGAATGTTCTTGTTTTTAGGAAATCACATTGTTTGGCAGAAAGCTCTTAGTATTATATTTGCAACTTTTCTGCTGTATATAAAATTTGTTATAATTAAATATATTTAAGAAAATATATAAGTATGAAAAAATGTATAAATATGAAAATATAATATGAAAGAGTAGAAAATATGCAATCAGTGTATTTTAAATTCAGAAAGTATTCTTATAAATTATATCTTGAATCTTGAATTTTTCTTACAAACTACAACTGCCTCAAATGCATTATCACATTTGTTTCACAGCCTTACTGTAGGTACTTCAATTTCCAGTGTGGAACTATAGGAAAACCAGTTAAAGGAGTGTGGACAGGGTAGATCTCAGCCAAGTGAAATGCTAACCAAGGCTTAGGCTCCTTCATGTCAACACTTCAGGAGTTAGTAGACTATTCTAAGATAAAGTACCTCGGTCTCATCCAAAAATAGGTACAAAGAAAGGGACAAAGAAGGGACAACTATAGACATCAAGAAGGTTTAGAAATAAAGGTAAGACCTTACCCTTGACCCTTTCCTTCTTATGTGGACAGATCTAAACTCTCTTTGGTCATTCCAGCACCATATTTTTCTTTCAAGGTTGCTGATTGCCTGGGACTACATTCTGGCTATTTTATCTCAGTCTTCCCACTGCTTCTCCTCAGTTGGAACATAAAAGAACTGTTAGAAGAGTTGCCAGCAGGCTGATTTTTGCTGATCCCTAGGCATAACGATGGCTCCCACGGTAAAGCGTCTGCCTGCAATGCGGGAGACTCGGGTTCGATTTCTGGGTCGGGAAGGTCCCCTGGAGAAGGAAATGGTAATCCACTCCAGCACTCTTCCCTGGAAAATCCCATGGACTGAGGAGCCTGACAGGCTACAGTCCATGGAGTCGCAAAGAGTCGGACACGACTGAGCGACTTCACTTTCACTTCACTAGGCATAATAGGGGCTTCCCAGGTGGCATAGTGGTACAGAACCTGAACAAGAGACACAGGTTTGATCCCTAGGTGGGGAAGATCCCCTGGAGGGCTACCCACTCTAGTGTTCTTGTGTGGGAAATCCCATGGACAGAGGAGCCTGGCAGGTGACAGTCTCTGGTGTCACAAAGGGTCAGCCATGACTGAGCAACTGAGCACAAGCAAGGAGCAGGCGTAACAGAAGACTTGGCTTCCCTCTGGGCTTTGATCTTTCGTATAAGTCTATGTTGGCTTGTTTTGCTCTTGGTTTTTAATCTGAGCAAGGTTATGAGCCCCTGTATAACTCTTTCAGGATGTGTTTCTCTATTAATAGATCACCATCCTTCCCTATACTTTGTATTCTCAGTTCAATTCAGTTCAGTCGCTCAGTCGTGTCTGACTCTGCAACCCCATGGACTGCAGCAGGCCAGGCCTCCCTGTCCATCACCAACTCCTGGAGTTTACTCAAACTCATGCCCATTGAGTCAGTATTTCGTACTTTGTACTCTGGGGGTCAGCAAAAACTTTAACTCCTTCCAGAGATATCACAGAGTAGCCATATCTTCTATTTCAAAAATTTGGGTGGAATTTTCAGGGCAGATACAACTGATTAGGATAAAGGACTCTTCTGTATGTCAATTAATTATTATGTATTATTAATAGCTGTGGACTCTTCCTTCACTTGCATCTACTTCCTGCAATATAGCACATCAGCACATCCCACACCAAGACCAGAACAGAACATTCATTTATTCAGCAACAATTTCCCGAGCATCTACACTACAAGCCAGGCCCTGTAATAAGCATTCAGGGCATATCAGTGAGCAAAACAGAAACAATCACTGCTCATTTGGGGTTTATGTCTAGCAGAAAAGAAAATGAATAAGCAGTGAGTACAATTAACAAATAAATTATAGCATATGCTAGAAGGTGATAAATGCCAGAGCAAAAAGAAAAAATGTAGAGAAGGGTAATGACAATCGAAATTACTGTGTTTGGGACATGCAAACTGCAATTTAAAAAACTAATAACAGATGAGCATTTGTTTTTTGGTCAGGAAAAAAATTGAGACAGATTATTTTTTAAATTATAAAAATACTTGAGACAGCAATAAGAAGTAGTTAATGTTAATGATAGAAAGGATTGTCTGTCTTGTCAATGTTTTGTCCTGAAGTCTCTATACTCAGGTTTGGGGAGGAGGGGAAGATGGAAGGAACCAAGCCAGAGGAAGGGCAGAAGGATCAACAGAACTTTGATTCCACTGAGGGCAGAGACTGAGGAGATTGAAGAAGTGTCACAGACGGGGAGGAAGACCCTTGAGGAAGAATTTCATTATGCCATCCAAGATGAATTTCGAACTCCCTAATGTGTGGTAAATGGAAGGAGAAAGCACAGACATCTTTTGCACATTTCCCTAGATTCTACCAGTCTTCTTGATTGGCTATTAGAAAGATTTTTCTGGAAAAGAACCATGTCTTCTTTTCCTACCTAACTAATCATGGTAATTAATGACTTCCATGTTACCACACCTAATGGAATATTTTCGGTCTTTGTCTTTACTTCTCAGCTGACTGCTCCCTCTCTCTAAATACCTTCTAATTTCTTAGCTCTGAGTCTCTACACTCTTGCCCTTCATTCAGATTCTCTGTTCTCAGTCTCCTTTATTGATTCCACCATATGTTCTAAACCTCTAAATAATAGAGTGACCCAGTCTTCTGTATGTATAACTCACCTATAAAGAAACCATATCTATGCTCATGGTGTTAAACATCATCTCAGTGACAAATCCATGCCTCCATCCAAGAATCTGGCCTGCTATTGAATATTTCCACTTGGATGTCCAATGGCCATGTCAAATTTAACATATCCTAAAGTAAACTCTTCCAATCAATCCATTCTGAATGAGATCAACCCTGGGATTTCTTTGGAAGGAATGATGCTAAAGCTGAAACTCCAGTACTTGGCCACCTCATGCGAAGAGCTGACTCACTGGAAAAGACTCTGATGCTGGGAGGGATTGGGGGCAGGAGGAGAAGGGGATGACAGAGGGTGAGATGGCTGGATGGCATCAGTGACTCGATGGAGGTGAGTCTGAGTGAACTCTGGGAGTTGGTGATGGACAGGGAGGCCTGGTGTGCTGCGATTCATGGGGTCGCAAAGAGTCGGAAACAACTAAGCGATTGAACTGAACTGAACTGAAAGTAAACTCTTGATTTTCCCCATATACCAGCTCTCCTCTAGACTTTCCCATTTTAGTAGGCAACTTCATTCTCCTGGTTGCACAGTATGAAAAACTTGGGCACACTATGAACATTCACTTCTCAGAGACTTGGCGTCTGCTGATCCCTGTACTCAGAATTCCCTTCCCTCTTTATCTTCATAACTCACTCCTTCATTTCCTTCAGGTCTCAAATGCTGCCTCCTCCGAGCTCTTTTATGATGACTGATCTAAAAGTAGGATCTTCTGCAACTCCTTAGCCCCTTGTTTTATCTTTCTTCATAAAACTTTCACTACTTGATGTATGTTTATTTTTTGCCTATATCTCTTTTTAGAAAAAGGTCCATGACAACAGGGATTTGAAATTTATGTATCTCTATGACCAAGAATAGTGCCTGTCATATAGTAGATAGACAATAAAATTTTTGGAATGAATAAGCAAAAGAAATGCAACGTTAAGCTAAGTTTTTAGCAGAAATTGACATGGTCCCTGTATGTAGCTATCCGAAAGCAAATCCACCTAGAACTTGTGGGTGATTGTGACAAAAGCCATAAGTAAAGTTTAATATTCATTAAGCCCATAATCCTTGGAAGTTTCTAATTGGAGATCTTTGCTGTCCAATATGGTAGCCTTTTAGCTGCATGTGTCTACCTATATTTAGGTTGATTAAAATTAAATAAAATTTAAAATTCAGTTTCTCAGCTGCACTCACAGCATTTTAGTGTTCAATAATCACAGGGAACTAGTGACTACCATATGGACAAGTTTTATCACTTGGCAAATTCTATTAAATAGCACTACTATAGAGTAGCTCATGCTTTCATCGCATCTAAAGTTTGCAATTACCTAGCTCCTTTCTTCCCTCATAGTTTGCAAAATGTCAAAAGTCTACTGCTTAGGTATTTCAGTATTCTATTTCTGGAGCTATCACAACCTCTCAAGGGATTCAATTCCATGACAGCATGTATAAGTATACACAGGAATAAACACACACACACACATACACACAGAGGATTGTTTTCTGAGAGAAAAAAATTTTGGTCACTTTGACCTTTTGTCATTATATAGTTTATACAGTGTTACTCCACTGAACCTATACACACACACACACACACACACACATATATATATAAATGTCTCCTATATTAAGAACACCATATTTGTCCCTCAATGGGTAAAGAGTGTCAGTTCAGTTGAGTTCAGTCACTCAGTCGTGTCCGACTCTTTGCGACCCCATGAATCACAGCACACCAGGCCTCCCTGTCCATCACCATCTCCCGGAGTTCACTGAAACTCATGTCCATCGAGTTGGTGATGCCATCCAGCCATCTCATCCTCTGTCATTCCCTTTTCCTCCTGCCCCAAATCCCTCCCAGCATCAGAGTCTTTTCCAATGAGTCAACTCTTTGCATGAGGTGGCCAAAGTACTGAAGTTTCAGCTATAGCATCATTCCTTCCAAAGAAATCCCAGGGCTGATCTTCTTTAGAATGGACTGATTGGATCTCCTTGCAGTCTAAGCGACTCTCAAGAGTCTTCTCCAACACCACAGTTCAAAAGCATCAGTTCAGCGCTCAGCTTTCTTCACAGTGCAACTTTCACATCCATATATGACCACTGGAAAATCCATAGCCTTGACTAGACACACCTTAGTCGGTAAAGTAATATCTCTACTTTTGAATATGCTATCTAGGTTGGTCATAACTTTTCTTCCAAGGAGCAAGCATCTTTTAATTTCATGGCTGCAGTCACCATCAGCAGTGAATTTGCAAGTAACAATTAAATATGCAAGACAGCTTGGAGAAGGAGAAAACAAATGGAGATGTTGAAGCTTGTTATACTATATCCATGACTTGAACTAAAATGGCAGCTCTGGCAGAGACTCAAAGAACATTGACAGAAATTAAAGACAGCGTAAAGGAAAAATCAACAAGACTTAAGGACTAATCAGACATGATTGAGTTGTGTGAATCTTACTATGTGTACGATGCTGGCATTAGAAGCCTCCCGAGCTTAGGAAATTAAACTTCTACTGGTAAAATCAGGCAAATTGAGTGTGGAAAAAAAAGTTTTTAGGGGATCAATTACTATTTCAAAACAATAATAGTAAGATATTCAGCTGAAAATATTCGGTCAGCAGGTGCACTGGAGGGCAAAAGGTTTGGAAAACACCTCTAAAAATCTACAGGAGTGAATGAAAATGCCAAAGACAAGATGGAAAAGATAAAATGTGAATATTTTTTCCTCTTCGTGGGCAACAGCGCCTTCAAATATTTTCAGTCTATAATTATGTCCTCCTCAGACTACCCCCCCACCCCCTCTGAGTCAATGTTTGCCAGTTTTCACTAGGTCTCTCTTCCAAGCTTTCATTGTAAATCAAACACTCTATTCATAGCATTATGGTATTGTACTCCAGTGAATTCTCATAATTTGTCTACTTCTTTGTACAATCTCCTAATTACCCTGAAGAACAGAAAAGTATTTTTGTACTGTGGATCTGTACATGCAAAGTTTGTATATTTTGGAACATAGCCCAGTTAAACTGTACTAACATAACCCATTAATATATAGCTGTTTACATGCATCTGAGAAATTAAGGATGTCTTTCAGGTTTAACGAGTACCACAAAAGCAGCTGAAAGTTTGTAGCATAAACTCTGTGGACTGATGGCTGCTTTTGATGTTGAACCTGAGAAACACTGCATCTTAAAAAAGAAGTAAGAGGGGGTAAAAAGCTCTATTTTGCTAGAGATAAATGATGTCTACATATTTTTATGAGGTTTGGCAGAGCAATTTGAATTACTATATCCCGTTTTATGTTTAATGTGTATTTACACACACATTTTTACATTTAATACAACTTCATTTTAAGCTCCATAGGACCATCAGTGAACTAGGATTTGAGTGGCCATGGTCGATTTCAAAAGAAGCAAAACAAAACAATATAAAAACCAGAAAAAATTCAGATAATTTAGATGCTATTTAAGAAGACTGTGTGATTAAAATCACTCAGTGTTAAATAAATGAGTTATTTTTATAGTAAAAGTACTGGGTGGCAAGGCATTGCACAAAAGGGAAGCTTAGCCTTGTCTAGGGCATCAGGGAAGCTCCCTAGAAAGTCACTTTTCAGCCCCATCCAGAAGGATAAATTGCAGCAATCTGAAAGAAGAGGAAGAAAGAAGGAAGCAGGTTCTAGGAGCAAGAAACAGACCCTATTCTTACAACCCTTTGTCCTTAAGAAAAAATGAAATTAATACAACTGTACTGATTTTTCAGAACTTTATGTGAGCTGTCTGAAAAGTAAAATCACAAGTGTGGAAATACATGGTTCTGTTAAATAAAATAATACAAAATTTAAAATCTTCAATGATCTTAATGTGTGAGATATACAAAGATACAGTAAGCACTTTAAAATCTGGAGGAAAATATTTTTAAAAGAAATAAAACACTTTTTATCTGTCCCTAGAAATGGCACTGATCACCTGGAGCTTGTTTACTTCACTTTGTCACATTTCTCACTCCAAGACTAAAAATCATTCCCAAGNACTTTGGCCACCTCATGCGAAGAGTTGACTCATTGGGAAAGACTCTGATGCTGGGAAGGATTGGAGGCAGGAGAAGAAGGGGACGACAGAGGATGAGATGGCTGGATGGCATCACGGACTCAATGAACATGAGTCTGAGTGAACTCTGGGAGATGGTGATGGACAGGGAAGCCTGGTGTGCTATGATTCATGGGGTCGCAAAGAGTCGGACATGAATGAGCTACTTAACTGAACTGAACTGAACTGAATATTCATTGGAAGAACTGATGCTGAAGCTGAAGCTTCAATACTTTGGCCTCCTGATGGGAAGAACTGACTCATTGGTAAAGATCCTGGTGATGGGAAAGATTGAAGGCCGGAGGAGAAGGGGACGACAGAGGATGAGATGGTTGGATGGCATTACTAACTTGATGGACATGAGTTTCAGCAAGGTCTGGGAGCTGGTGATGGACAGGGAAGCCTAGCATGCTACAGCCTATGGGGTCGCAAAGAGTTGACAAGACTGACTGACTGAGCTGAACTGAACTGAGCTGAAGGTGTCAAATCCCCTCAACTGATGCACAGATTCAATGCAATCAACATTTGAAATGAGTAAGTTTTTTCACGTATATGAGGTTGCAATCAATTGATTATAAAGTTTTTATGGAAACACAGAGCCAAGGATATCAAAGGTAATCTGAAAGATACAAATAGAAGTTAATACTGTCTGTGTGTGCTAAGTTGCTTCAGTCATGTCTGACTCTTTGTAACATAATGGACTGTAGCCCGCCAAACCCCTCTGTCCTTGGAATTTTCTAGGCAAGATACTGGAGTGGGTTGCCATGCCCTCCTCTAGGGGATCTTCCAGACCAGGGATTGAACTTGCTTCTATGTCTCCTGCATTGGCAGGTAGGTTCTTTATCACTAGTGCCACCTGGGAAGCCCTATTATTAAGTCTACCAAGACGTAATATATAGTCAGAGTATTTAAGACAATGTATTATTGGCATAAGGATAGACAGGTAGACTAATGGAACAGAACAGTGAGTCCAGAAACAGCTACATATATAATTCACCCTTGATTGATGAAACTGGCACTACAAAGTAGCTGGGAAAAGAATGTCCTTTCAATAAATGGAATTGCTTATCTAAATGAGTACATGCTTTTTTGAACTTTCTTTCTACTTGACAGTGTACGTTAGCAGTCTTTCTATATCAACACTTCCAAATCTAACTCATTTTGACTACATAATAGTTCATTATAAAAATATATGTAAATCTTAACTAGTTCACCTATTCCTGTGGCTGACATTTAGCTTGTTTCCATTTTTTTTTTTTTTGGTGGACATTTCTGTAAATATAACTATAGATAACAAATATTCTAGAAATAGAATGCTAAAGCAAAGTGTGTATGAATTTAAAGTTTCTGACACATCTCCCTCCAAAGAGGCCACAGCTACATGACTCTTATCAAGAGTTTATGAAAGTACCCAGATTGTAACATAAATGATAGATGTTCCATATTTGTTCCACTTTTACTCTTCATGACTCATAAAGGACTTTGTGAACAAATTTAATCACATTAACCACTGATAACTTAGAATGAAAGTAATGCTGCCTCTGTAGAGATTAAAGGAAGGGCTGACGGAGCAAAAGGGATGAACTACTCTATGAATGCATGTAAAATGGTCTTGGTGCCTGGGTAGTAAAAGCACAGAAACATTGCTTCTGAAAGAAGGTCACAGGAGGAGTAGGCAGTCTTGGGCTCAGTAGAGAAAGCTAACTCCTCAAGAGAAAAGATACTGCCTGCAAGGAAAGTGTCCTCAATTTCTACAGTGTTTGTATTGTAGCCAAATGCAAGAAACTGAGTAAGTTGTCATGTCATCATGGAATTCTGTAGTTTTGAATATTGTGGGGCATTTAAACAAATGAGTCAATTGCTGGGGTATGGAAATCTCATTAAGACTTTCATTGGAATGGTATTTTTTTTAACTGGGTTGAACTTTTACTACACTCAACAATTCAGCTAGTGTTGTCTTTCTTGAAAAAATAGATTTCTTTTCCTCAAATTTTACAAATTTTCCTCTCATCTTTTGGAGTTCATTTCAAGCCCTATTTTCTCCCTGAAAACTCCCTTGAAACTCCATTCCATACTGCAGAAGATTTTTACAGTTCAGGGTTGCATTTGATCAGGTGCAATAGCATAACATTCTTTCATTATTTCACACTTAATTACATCATACATCCACATTGAGTTTCCCAAAATTTACTGTGTGAGAAGGATGAGATAGGAACTTTCCTTGCACTTTTCTGGCCATAGCTACTCTCTAATTAATAATTAAATTAAAATTAAAAATTAAGAATGCATTAATTTTAAATTAATTAAAAATGCATTAATATCTCCATTATATCACACGGGAGGACAGAATCCCAGTGATATTATATGCCTTGCTTAGTGACTCACTTACTACAGTGGCACTCTCAGATTCAGCCTCAAGCAAATTTTATTTAGAAGTTGCTCACCCCAATATCTTCCCAAAGACTTCTTTTTATGTTATCTGGTGTGGTAGAAGTTGTACCTCATTCCTGGCAGTACTTGAATCTGTGATGTCAGTACTACCAAGACCACCAAAGTGGAAAGGTTAGGGGCTTCAGGGATTGAATATTTAAGAGTTCCAATCCTGACTGTGCTACTTTGAACACCAGTTTCTTCTTCATTTGAGAAAAGCATACAAAATCTATGCAGCTTCCAAAAGGTGCAGTCAATATGTAGTCCATACAGAGGTAGTATAAGTGTGCTCAAGTTGAGTTTTAGAGAAAAAAAAGTCTACGTTTCAATTCAGGAACTGCCACTTCTGAGCCATGCTAATTTCAGCAAGTTATTTAATTTCTCTAAACCACACATCTTCATTGGCATAATGGGCTTAACAATTACCATCTCTCACTAGACCATTAGATGTATTAAATGAGATTATATATGTAAATTTTAGGATATTGCTGGCCCATTATAAGCGCTATACAAAACTATCACTTATACTCACTGGAAGAATAGAAAATAAGGATCTATGTGACAAGAATACCAATAACTCCGCATAAACATAGAAACTGTTGCGGCTGCTACGTCGCTTCAGTCTTGTCTGACTCCGTGCAACCCCATAGATGGCAGTCCACCAGGCTCCCCCATCCCTGGGATTCTCCAGGCAAGAACACTGGAGTGGGTTGCCATTTCCTTCTCCAACGAGTGAAAGTGAAAAGTGAAAGTGAAGTCGCTCAGTCGTGCCCAACTCTTAGTGACCCCATGGACTGCAGCCTACCAGGCTCCTCCGTCCATGGGATTTTTCTAGGCAAGAGTACTGGAGTGGGTTGCCATTGCCTTTAAGTCAAAGCAAAAAGGTTTGGAAAAGAGAACAATATTATTTTAATTTCCTTTAGTCTTAGTGTCTGATACTCAGTAGGTCCAGGGTCAGAGCACTAACTAGACTGTGATTATAAGTCATGGCTATGCACAGAAAAATATTTTTGAAAATTTATAAAGAAAAATCATCTTTATCTGGATTGACTATAATTTTATCATATAATATTATCACATTAACAATTGCCATCTCACTGGATCATTAGATGGATTAAATGAGATTATATTTTAATGTCACTTACTTTAGTTTTATCCTAAGTAGTAAGTTATAAATTATAAGTAGTAAGAAATATTCAGACAAATCATAGAGTTAAAGAAACTCTCTGAGTCATAAAGGCAGATTTTAAGAATTCTGTGTGTTTGCTGAGATAATAAAAACATGAAAAAAAAAACCTTATTTCTCACTACTATCTACATTTAAGCAATGAAAATAAAGCTGTCCTGATCTACAACCAGTAGAACTGATTCAAGTAAAAATGAGGAACATAGACTTTACTTCTCTGGATGTGAATTTTTTTTTTTTAATTTATTTGGCTGTACCAGGTCTGAGGTGCAGCATGTGAACTCTTAGTTACAGCATGTGGGATCCAGTTCCTTGACTAGGGGTCGAACCCAGGACACCCTTGCACTGGGAGCTGTCTTAGTCCCTAGACCACCAGAGAAGTTCCTTGAGGAGAATGTTTAAAACAATCTTCAAGAAAATATATTATTTTAAAATGAGATTTTGTATCAACATGTGTTCTAACATTATTTGCAACTGAAATTAGCAGAGCCTTTGCACATGACATGACACTTTGGGTGCATTTACGGGAGGAAATATGCTAATATTTTCTAAGTTCCCCTAAACATTAGAAGTATCTAAAGGATGCAGAATCAACTGAGGCAAACTTCATCCCCAAAACTTACATACTTGTTTGCAAGAACTTCATTTTAATGCTGGCTTATCAAGTCAAGCACAGTCATTTTAGAAAGAAAAACAAAAAAAGGACAGCAGGAGTTAAATTTGATGTTCATTAACAGGAAGGGAAATTTCTTGCCCCATTTAACTAATATCTTAGTTGGTACAGTGTGACAAACAAATTTTAGTTGTTAAAATCTATTATACCTGCTTTAAATTGCATTTCCTGATAGCCAGAGGATCCATAGTTGGTTAAATTCAATTTAAGTTGCCAGGGGCTCTTAATGGGTAGGTTTTTCTATTTATTCTCTTAATTGTTCTCTATCTAAATTATCAGCTGATGATGAAATCTTATTTGTACCACATTCCCACATAATCAGAAGGTCTAAATAATTTTTCCTCTTCAGGATAATGATATGGAACTAAAAGCCCATAAAAATCTTTAGGGATAGCTTTTGCAGTTGTTGTTGTTTTTATAAGGTACCACATTCATTTTCAAAATAAATGATTCTATTTGGGCTTCAACAGCATTATAGCAATATGGAAATAATAAACAAACTGAAAGTCATACTTGCTAAAGTACATCATAGTTCACCCTTAGTCACTCAGTCATGTCCGACTCTTTGTAACCCCATGGACTCTAGCCTGCCAGATTCCTCTGTCCATGGGATTCTCCAGGCAAAAAACCTGGAGTGGGTTGCCAAGCCCTCCTCCAGGTGATCTTCCTAACCCAAGGATCGAACCCACGTCTCCTGCATTGCAGGAGGACTCTTTACCACTAAGCCACCCGGGAAGCCTAATAAATGCATAAATGTGTTTTGATTGACTATCAGAGTGTACGTCTAGCATCAGGGTGCCTTTTGAAACTCGTACAATGCAAATTGTCCTTTCTTGAGTATGGTTTTATAACTAATGTGTCATATGTATGACATGACACTGTTACTCCATTCTTTAGTTACTGTGTTTATGATATATTGGCCACAGTAAAACACAACGAATTGGAAAGGAAAATCTATACCTATCATTTCCAGCAGAGGTCTCTAGAGAGCAACTAAAATTATGGAAATGGCTATATGCTCACAAATTTAAATAGAAAATTTAACTCTTCAGCTTTATGTGATTCCTTTCTTTTCATACACGCCCCCTTCTCTTTTGATGTCTGTACTCCTTCATCAGATAAAAGGCTGTCTAAAAAACTGATCAGAAGTAGACACAAGAGAACAGGTTAATCCCAAGTGCACCGGTATAATGTGTCACAAAACAGACAATGTAATTATCTCAGCAGCCTGTTTAACCAGCTAATTCGGCAGTTTTGCATACCAGCGGTGAGCTCATCTGTTCACTCTATTACCAGTCAGGATGTTTTCTACCAAGATCACTACACTTTTATAAAAGCTTGTAAATGTCAGAGGATTGGGTGTTTCCTTAAATGTGGTATAACAGCTTCTTGCAGTCTTTTATTTATAGGAAGGTAACAGACTAACAAAGAAAAGAAAATGCAGATTAGTGCCATAAAATACAAAAAAAAAAAGAAGTAAATGATATAAACCTCCATACATGTTCATTTAACAAGAAATACCTTCTCTTTACTTGGAAATCTCTGGAGAAATGCTAAACAATTTAAGAGAAATGTGATTTTTGATGGCAAAGACTTATAAGCCTGGTTTTGTTTTTTTTTTTTAGAAGGAAATATATTTGCTCCAGATCCAGTCTGCATTTTGCTAATACTAGCACTTTGGGGGAGCTGGTGTGGGCTTTAGAGTCAAACTGACTTGGACCTGAATTCTGGTTCTTCAACTTTTTCATCTCCTGATCTCAGGCAAGTTAGACCCATAGTTTCCTAATCTTCAAAGTGTGAATAATACTTACATTTTCATGGTTATCAAGGGGCTTAAATCACACATCAGGGAAATGCTAGGCACAAAGAGATAACTAAGTAAATGGTATCTATAACATGATGCACACATGCATATACATATATATATACACACATACGTAGCACACCAACATGTATGTGTGTATATATGTGTGCTGCTGCTGCTAAGTCGCTTCAATCATGTCCGACCCTGTGCTACCCCATAGATGGCAAACCACCAGGCTCCCGCGTCCCTGGGATTCTCCAGGCAAGAACACTGGAGTGGGTTGCCATTTCCTTCTCCAATGCATGAAAGGGAAAAGTGAAAGGGAAGTCATTCAGTCGTGTCCGACTCTTAGCAACCCCATGGACTGCAGCCCACCAGGCTCCTTAGTCCACGGGATTTTCCAGGCAAGAGTGCTGGAGTGGGGTGCCACTGCCTTCTCTGGTATATATGTATAAAGCTTAGCAAAAAAATTTCATTAACCAAAACCTCAGTGAACATTCATGTGTTATCCCAGGTCTTTTCCTTAAAATGACTGACTAGTTACTGTCCACAATGCTAACATCACATAATATGCAGGCTCAGCAACCAGCACAGCATTTTATGTGCTCAAGAATATTTGTTCAATAAAATAAACATAACAAACTAAGAGAAGAAAGACACTGAAGAATATACAAAAATATTCAATAATATTGACAGGATTTTTAAGTGATCTACTTTGGGGAATCCCTGGTGCTTCAGTTGTTAGGATTCAGAGCTTTCACTGCTGAGGGCCCAGGTTCAATTCCTGGTTGGGGGAACTAAGAATCCACAAGCCACTCACTCAGTCTTTCAGATTCTTGGGCCCCCATGGACTGTATCTCGCCAGGCTCCATGGGATTTCCCAGGCAAAAGTATTGGATTGGATTGCCATTTCCTCCTCCAGAGGATCTTCCCAACCCAGGGATTGAACCCAAGTCCCCTGAATTGGCAGGCAGACTCTTTACCACTGCTCCTCCCAGGGAAGCCAAACAAGCCATGCCATGTGTTTAAAAACAATCTATTTTGCTGTTCAATATTTTCAGCTAATTAAAATTTTATACCAAAGAACAGTAAGTTGTGTAGGTTATACCTTTAACGTTACATGTCTTATCATCTGGGGTTTCCCTGGTGGCTCAACGGTAAAGAATCTGCCTGCAGTGTAAGCAACCTGAGTTCAATCTCTGGGTCAGAAAGATCTCCTAGAGGAGGGCATGGCAACCACTCCACTAATCTTGCCTAGAGAATCCCACGGACAGAGAAGCCTGGTCGGTTGCAGCGCATAGTGTCTCACAGAGTCGGACATGACTGAAGCAACCAAGCAGCAGCAGCAGCCTTATCATCTAACGCAGTTAAATGACAACTGTTGCAGGAGAGTCTAAGTCTTAAACCATAATTAAAATCGTCTTGAAGGTGAGGCGGAGATAAAGGAAGGTTTTGATTTATACGAAAGACTGTGGAAGTGTTTATTACACTAAAAAAAAAAAAAACCTAGAAAACACAAATGGATTACTACTGGGGGCAAAAGGCCCACAGTGAAGACATGGAAAAGCTACATGGTCAGGGAAGTCACCAGGAATAGACTTAATGAGCTAGCCAGCCACTACCTTCCAAACTCTCACAGCATGGAAGCCTCAGGTCTTCAACTATAAAGTCAGAGGACACAAGAACCAGAAAGTCTCCCTGCCTTTGGTTTCTGTTTGACTCCCTCAGAGACTGTTCTTCACACATCAGCTAAAATAAAAATTGAGTTTTGTAGCTTTCCCCCTCTAAGTTCTCCTGCAAATCCTGCTATGATTGACTCCAGCTACCTCTCCCAATTTATTTCAAAGTATCTTATTTCAAATCTCTCAACTGAGACCATATTGGCACCATTTTCAATTTTTTTTTTTTGTTTCCCACAAGAGCCTGGAGCATTTTTATCCACCATTAACTGTTGGTAGGGTTCTTCTCCTCAGGCTGTTGCAAGAATTACTTCCTCACTCCATTTCCCCAAGCCTTGGTTCAAGTGCTAACTCCTTACAAAGGCCTTACAGACCACCCTTCCTAAAACAGCATTCCTATCACCCTCTGTCTTTTAATGATTCTCTGTTGTACTTCACAGCACTTACCTGGACTTGTTTATGTTATTTATTTGGTTATGTGTTTACCATCTCTCAGCCCCATTAGAATATTAGTTCAGTAAGTCCCAGAAATTTATTTCATTCACCGATCTGTCCCCAGAGCCTAGAAAGATCACCAGTACACAGCAGTTACATGGTACATATGTTTGTCAAATAAATGCTAGGAAAGGAGTCAGTAACTGAACATCTGTGTTTCCACAACCTTTTATTCATTCTAGTTTCATACTGTGGGTTTCCCTTGTGGCTCAGATGGTAAAGAATCTGCTTGCAATGCTGGAGACCTGGGCTTGATCGCTGGATCAGGAAGATCCTCCGGAGAAAGAAATGGCAACCCACTTCAGTTTTCTTGCCTGGGAAATCCCATGGACAGAGGAGCCTAGTGGGCTACAGTCCATTGGGTCTCAGAGAGTCAGACACAACTGAACAACTAACACGTCCATTTTCTTTCAGTTTCATATTGTACAATAATTGTGAATTTCCACATTCCAGTGCCACTATTATTCTGGTTGTTCCTTAAGTTGGATGAAACCTACATCTTAATTCCACTTTGACCATACTGTCTGGAACATGTGGCACCTGAGAAATTAGCTGTCTAATAAACAGAAATTTTAAAAAATGATAAAAAAGGTTATTAAAACTATTGAAATATTTTTTAAAATTGATGACCATACTTCCAAAAGAAATACATCAAGATAATACTTCTTGGTGATCATTTTGAAATATATGTAAATATCAGATCATTATATTGTATACCTGAAACTGATGGCATATGTCAATTTTACTCCAATTAAAAAGACAATAAAATAGGGATAAAAATAATTCTGTGATATCAAATGTGGTCCATAGTAAATATCTCTTTATCTCAGTCATTAATAAAAAGTACCAAACTTTGTGATTTTACTCTGTGGAATTCTCCTGGCTGGGTTTCATTATACCACTCCTACCTTATTGAGGCAAAGAATTGTTAAGCATCTTTCCCAGAGTCACACAGCTAATAAGTGCCTAGTCACTTGAATTCTAGTTATAAAACAGCTTTCTCTCAAAGGCTTTTAATATCTACTCCTCAGACTGATCTTCTGATATTTAAAACATTATTTTCTTCATTTCCTTTATTCATTAATACCTATTTCCTACTTCTCTGTTTTAACAATCAAGTTAATCACTCACTTAAGAACTTAAATGACGCAAAGCTTCAGTAAGGTTTGGATGCACACTCTTAAAATATACTAAATAATAAATGTGTATTTCTCCCGAAAAGCAGGGCAAGGGGTTAATGAAGGTTAATGCTGTGCTTGGGGGGGTAGAATTTAAATTTCTAAGAGGTTCCTAAGCTTATCTAACCGAAGAAAAAATGTTGCCGTTTTTTTTCATAAAACTGCATTTGAAGCACTTCTATGAGTTATGAATTTCTCTCCTATGGAGAATGAGTGATATAGCTGGAATCTAATTCGTTCCAACTCACACATGTATTTTGTAACTCCACATCACCCTTTGAAATCAATAGGCAGTTAACACTGAGAAGATGTATTTAGGTTTGAAAGAAGATAAAAATTGGATTGTGAGCTATTCCTTGTATGGGATCCTGTTACTATATTTTCATATGGTATCAGATCTAACAACTTAACTTGTTTTTTAGACTCATTGCCCAATATTAAGCTCCTGTATAATTTACTCTTACTCTATAGGCAATATTAACTTGCATGGGTTAAAAAGAGCTATTAGTTTCTTACTAAGTATTTTAATGCCCTTGGCAAAGACAAAGAATCAGTAGTGATTGTGTATGCTCAAATTAATAGTCCCTCAGAACCTTTAATTTTTAAAGTTTTCTTGATATTGCTTTTGTGATCAGATAATTTATATAGTTCTGTTCAGAAAGTTCATTAGTTTGAGGTACTTATACTTACATATTTATTCATTTACTCAAAAATATTCATTGATAGTCTAATAGGTTCTGTGATTAGTCATGAAGTCTTGTCTAACTCTTTGTGACCCCATGGACCGACTGTAGCCCACCAGGCTCCTCTGTCCATGGGGTTTCCCAGGCAACCCCATGGAGTGGGTTGTCATTTCCTTCTCCAGGAGGTCTTACTGACCCGGGGATTAAACTCGTGTCTCCTGCATTGGCAGGCAGATTTACCACTGAGTCACCTGGGAAGTCCCCATTTATTCATTTACTCAGAAATATTTATTGACCACATAATAGGTTCTGTGATTACATTAGGAGTAGAGTGGGGGCGGGGGGGGGCGCGGAAATAGACACAGAATGAAAGATAATGTGTAAAGGCATCTTTGAATATCATTAGAATTATAAAAGTAAAGGAATAGTCGCTACTTGTTGGTGTATGTGACACACAGGGCCAGGTCTTTTGATTGAAGAAGATGATACAATACTTTGAGGGTTACATTAACTCTCTCCTTGAACCAATGTGTCATTTAAACACATATATAATACATGAGTATACATATACAAAATATAAACTAGCTATTCTAATATTTGAACATGCAAATTATAAATATATAGGTTGCTCAACATTTTACTAGTTTACTGACACGTATTTATTTCTATGTGTTTGTGTTCAGTCTCTCAGTCATGTCTGACACTTTGCAACCCCATGGACCAAAGCCTGCCAGGCTCTTCTGTCCATGGAAAATTTCCAGGCAAGAATACTGGAACGGATTGCCATTTCCTTCTCCAGGGGATCTTCTCAACCCAGGAATCGAACCCACTTCTCATTCATCTCCTGAATTGGCAGGTGGCTTCTTTATCACTAGCGCCACCTGGGATTTCTATGGAGTCTTCAAAAAAACAAACTGTTCTTATCATTTGGTCATGGTTTAGATGTTTTGGGGATGCAAGATAGAGAACTGGGTTAATTTTTACATGCAAAGTCCTGGTATTCCATGCAGACAGAACAATATGAGATGAGGCAGGGGGTCTGTGTGCCCAGGACAGCAGTTAATCCCTTTCAGTTAGGGCATAATGTGGTGCAGAATAACAGTAATGTTGAAAAGGCAGTTTGGCAGGAGTGTTGAAAGCTGCACTTGGCAAGTCAAGAATTTGACAGCTCTTAGGTAGGGGAGTAACATGATCAGAACTGGGCTCTTAAAAGATTAATCTGACAATGTGGTAGAGAATATATTGGGAGAGGGGGCCAGACGAGAAGAAGGAGGCAAAAGGAGGACTTATATGTCAACTCCAATGAAGACTACAGGAGTTAAAAATGCAGAGGTAAGAAAAGGTGCTGCAGAAAGAGAATCAACAGCCAGCATGGGGCAATACTGAGTTTGGGCTCAGAGAATTCTGCTCGCAAGATAAGGCAACTTGTTCAGAATTCATCTCACTAAAGTTTCTCATAAAAATGATTCAGTACAAAGGCTTTTAATGTTTCCTCCTCTAAGACAGTTTCTAGATAAATAGAATTGCCTTTGTAGAATATGTTACTATTTATTAATAATAAAGTATAATAATTTATGTTCAATTTCTTCATGACCAAGATAATCATGATGGTGTGATCACTCACTTAGAGTCAGACATCCTGGAATGTGAAGTCAAGTGGGCCTTAGAAAGCATCGCTATGAACAAGGCTAGTGGAGGTGATGGAATTCCAGTGGAACTATTTCAAATCCTGAAAGACGATGCTGTGAAAGTGCTGCACTCAATATGCCAGCAAATTTGGAAAACTCAGCAGTGGCCACAGGACTGGAAAAGGTCAGTTTTCATTCCAATCCCAAAGAAAGGCAATGCCAAAGAATGTTCAAACTACCACACAGTTGCACTCATCTCACATGCTAGTAAAGTAATGCTCAAAATTCTCCAAGCCAGGCTTCAGCAATACATGAACTGTGAACTTCCTGATGTTCAAGCTGGTTTTAGAAAAGGCAGAGGAACCGGAGGTCAAATTGCCAACATCTGCTGGATCATGGAAAAAGCAAGAGAGTTCCAGAAAAACATCTATTTCTGCTTTATTGACAATGCCAAAGCCTTTGACTGTGTGGATCACAAGAAACTGTGGAAAATTCTTCAAGAGATGGGAATACCAGACCACCTGACCTGCCTCTTGAGAAACCTGTATGCAGGTCAGGAGGCAACAATTAGAACTGGACATGGAACAACAGATTGGTTCCAAATAGGAAAAGGAGCATGTCAAGGCTGTCTATTGTCACCCTGCTTATTTAACGTATATGCAGAATACATATTGAGAAATGCTGGTGTGGAGGAAACACAAGCTGGAATTGTGATTGCCGGGAGAAATATCAATAACCTCAGATATGCAGATGACACCACCCTTATGGCAGAAAGTGAAGAGGAACTAAAAAGCCTCTTGATGAAAGTGAAAGAGGAGAGTGAAAAAGTTGGCTTAAAGCTCAACATTCAGAAAGCTAAGATCATGTCATCCAGTCCCATCACTTTATGGGAAATAGATGGGGAAACAGTGGAAACAGTGTCAGACTTTCTTTTTTTGGGCTCCAAAATCACTGCAGATGGTGACTGCCATCATGAAATTAAAAGACGCTTACTCCTTGGAAGAAAAGTTATGACCAACCTAGACAGCATGTTGAAAAACCAAGACATTACTTTGCCAACAAAGGTCCATCTAGTCAAGGCTATGGTTTTTCCAGTGGTCATGTATGGATGCGAGAGTTGGACTGTGAAGAAAGCTGAGTGCCGAAGAATTGATGCTTTTGAACTGTGGTGTTGGAGAAGACTCTTGAGAGTCCCTTGGACTGCAAGGAGATCCAACCAGTCCATTCTGAAGGAGATCAGCCCTGGGATTTCTTTGGAAGGAATGATGCTAAAGCTGAAACTCCAGTACTTTGGCCACCTCATGCGAAGAGTTGACTCATTGGGAAAGACCTTGATGCTGGGAGGGGTTGGGGGCAGGAGGAGAAGGGGACAACAGAGGATGAGATGCCTGGATGGCATCACCAACTCTATGGATGTGAGTCTGAGAGAACTCCAGGATTTGGTGATGGACAGGGAAGCCTGGCGTGCTGCGATTCATGGGGTCACAAAGAGTTGGACACGACTGAGTGACTGGACTGAACTGAACTGAAAGTCAGTTTATCAGTTTATTATTTTAATAATAAATTGATATTTATTGTGCACTTACCAAATAGTATGGTGAAGATATTACCTCTTACATTCATTATCTATTAATAGCTAAGACCACAATGTATCTACAGCTATTATCCTGTTTTTTCAAGTGAAAAAATTGAAAATCAGAGAAATTAAGTAACTTACTGTTAATTTGCTTAATTTGAGCCAGAATTTGAACTCAGCTCTGCCAGTCTCTGGAACATGAGCACTGAGCCACAGTTACATGTGAAAGAAGAATAATCACTTCATCCTGAATATCAAAGAAGTTATAGAATTTCTCCTACTTTCTTGTTAAAATGAAATATTCTATATGATAAATATTTGAACATCCACCATGTGCCAAACTATGTTTTAGATGCTTTGACTCAATTCTTAGGAACCATATTCTTACAAGTCAGGAATAAAGGGAAAAAAAAGAATTTTTCATTCTCACTACTTGGGTACTTAAATTCTTTGTGCTGATTAGGGGAAGGGGAAAAAAGCTGGACAGAGCTGAAAGGCCCACTGAACAAGGAAAAAAGTCTCTGGGAGGTGGGATGGAAAAGTAAGTAAGGATTAAGAATTGAATTTGTAGGAAAAAAGCTGAAGGCTTTGCAGGAAAAGAGGAGAGATGAAGCCATTTATGGTGCTGAAGAAGAGGAATTCTAGGAAAGAGGAGATGCTGTGCTGTGCAATCTCATCTTTAATGATCTCAAGAAATATTTAGAAAACACTCACATCAAATTTCAAGATTTGGGGGGATTGGTTTTTATTAACTATGGATGCCTTACAATGCTAACCAGGATACACTTAGACAAATCAACTCGCTCAGTTCACTTGCTAAGTCCTGTCCAACTCTGCAACCTCGTGGACCACAGCACACCAGGTTTCCCTGTCCATCACCAACTCCCTGAGCTTGCTCAAACTCATGTTCATCGAGATGGACTCAAAAATATGTCCAAATTGCTACATACCTGCTAACTTTGTTACATATTTGCTAAAGTATGTATCATGACCATTCTGAGATATGGTCCTATTTAATTTCCTTCTGGGCTTCCCTGGTGGCTCAGACAGCAAAGCATCTGCCTGCAATGTGGGAGACCTGGGTTCAGTTCCTGGGTTGGGAAGATCCTCTGGAGAATGAAATGGCAGCCCACTCCAGTACTCTTGACTGGAAAATTCCATGGATGGAGAAGCCTGGTAGGCTACAGTCCATGGGGTTGCAAAGAGTTGGACACGACTGAGCGACTTCACTAAGCTTTAATTTACTTCTAATAATCGTTAAAGAACCAAAGTTTAAGAATAAATAAATTCCTTTTTCTTTGTAGATCAGAGTCAAAAATATTCCTGTGATAATATTATCCCTTATTCAATTTCTGAGATCTTTAGAGACATACGTAGCAGAGAGGCAGTTAAATTTAACTTGCATGGATGTGCAACAACAGTTAGAATCACCTACCATAATGGAATTTCAAAGATTAAAATAATCTACCTAGGAGAAAAAGGAATGGGGTGGAAGTGAGAAACCAGGGATTAAGAATGAAAAACTTAGAAAAAGCTTCCACTCAGAGGTAACCTCCACCCACCTCTCTGTGACTAAATTCTGTAATTACCTACAGTCAACTCCCCCACTCTCCAAACTCTAGTATTAAGTCTTTCCATCTTTAGAAGGCACCTGAGAAACATTAGCTTCATAGCTCACTAGCGAAAAATCAAAATTTCTTCTGATCTTCCTTTATCTTCATATTTCAGGAACTATTTAAATAAATTTTTTTGTTTTGCATCTGATTTTCCCTGAAACCAACAATTTCCACTATGCTCACATTCTCCCATATCTGCCATAGTCAATGGATTCCTAAACTGGGATCTATACTCTAACAAAATTTTGAAAAAAGGAATGTAAGAGAAAAACTCTGACAGATTATGACTACATCTTTATTATTAAACATCATATCCTGCTTGAGTTGAATTGAATGCCAACTGCCAGACCCATTTTTAGACTTGGATTCCTGTATGATTCCTTGGATAATGTATCCTAACATTACTCTTATTTTTGGATACTGTCTTGACTTCCAATATACTCAGTTTTGTTCACACAGCTGTTGGACAGTTACAACTTCCTTCTTTAAAACTCCAGAACACCTCTGGGCCTACTCTCTTTTTAATAATTCATTTCCCAAACCAATGTCAGCTTCACCTCTCCTGTTACTTCATTGCTGAGTCACCAGGTAAACGAGAACGGCCAGGCTAGAATGTGAGGACCAGCCTACAGGGATGTGAGGGCAAATGTGGAATGCAAGAGATCATGTCTTGAGAAGTTCATACAGACAGAGGCCATGGGTACTATGAATTCATTCAGGAGAAAACTGAGTTGATATCTAAGGACTTAGATCCATTCAAAAGAGATACATATAAAGCAGAGGTAGACTATGAAATGAGATGCAAGTTAATCATGATGAAACAAGCTAAGGGTGGTCAGAGATCCCAAATAAAATAGCAATGGGCAGAATAAGCTACTGGGTAGATTCTGGATCAAGAAACCTAAAAATCATTTTAGTATGGATAAACGAATAGCCTAAACAAGAATAAGTAGAAGATGTGAATGGTCCTAAAGCAAGAATAGGGTATCCCTTATTCTGGTTATAAATGTATTTCTTGGTTTAAGAAACCTTGGTTGCTTTGCAGAGTGAATGAGCATCATAAAGGTACTTTTCCCAATAATTTTAACAGGTAGAAAGCTATAGACTTTTATGTAATACTCATCATTAACTCTCATAAACATATTTTACCCAAATATACAATATATTTGGGCTTCCCAGGTGGTGCAGTGATAAAGAATCTGCATGCCAACATAGGAGACCCAAGAGACATGGGTTAGATCCCTCGGTCAGGAAGATCCCTTGGAGTAGGAAATGGCAACCTGCTCCAGTATTCTTACTTGGAAAAAGCCATGGATAAAGAAACTTGGAGGCCTATGGTTTGAGGGATCTCAAAGAGCAGGACACAACTGAGCGCACAACACATAGAATGTATTTGCCTTATTGCCTTATTGATACTTTTTTTCCCTAAAGTATGTGAACATCTGTGTATGTAGTGTTTGCTCATTCATAAATTATGCATAATTCAATGTGAACTGAATAGTAATTACTCTATGACAAAGAACTTTGTCTAGCTGAATTTTCTACATAATTTCTCATACAACAAGACATTAAACACCATCTGACAAATTATATATATATAAATATACATAGAAATATATATAATATATATACCTATAATAACCTATTGGTGGGCTCAGGAATGAATAGATAAGGCAGTTAAGGGAAGAGAAATCATTGACTCTGGTTCTGTACCGCAGTTATAGTGACGGATGCAGATTTTTTTTTCTCATGTTGGCCAGCCCTGCTGCTACTGAGTATAGTAGATCACCTTATTTCCTCACTCTGCCTTTAATCTCAACTCTTTGTGTACTACCTACTCATACAAGGGCTAACTGTGAAGTTGTAGGTAAGGCTACACGAGCTCCTCTAAAAAATGTACATACCAAAGCACATTATAATTAAGACAATCCCCACAGCCTTGAAATCCTGAAAAGGCCCCAGGCTTGATTTGGTTTGGTGCCAGGATAGAACAAGTTGACAGCCAATGATCATTGCTTATTTCATTTTTTTTTTTCAATAAAGAGAAGCCTCTGGCACACTACTCCTGCATGTTACATCACCATACTACCATAGCAGTTTGATGCATTTCCACTGATTTAAGCCAGCACTCAATATAAAATGGTAGATACTGGACACACACATGAAGTCAACTAGCCATTTTTGTCTTGGGTTAAAAAAAAAAAGATAGCTTCTCTTCCTTCAAAAATTTAGTGCTCTCTTCATCTAATTTCTGTTAACTTAAAATACTGAAAAACTGGTAAAGAATATCATGATCTAAAATTAAAATACATTCAAATAAGGCACAGAAATGGTCAGTATATGAGAAGCTGTTCAATGTCACTAATATCATAGAAATGCAAATCAAAACCACAATGAGATATCACTTCACACCTGTTAGAATGGCTATTATCAAAAAGACAGGAGATATCAAATCTTGACAAGGGTGTGGAAAAAAGGAAACCCTTGTACACTGATGGTGAGAATGTAAATCTGTATGGGTATTTTGGGGTTTCCCAGGTGGCACTAGTGGTAAAGAATCCACCTGCCAATGCAGGAGACACAGGTTTAATCCCTGGGTGGGGAATATCCCCTGGAGTAGGAAATCGTAATCCACTCTAGCATTCTTACTTAGAGAATCCCATGGACCAAGGAGCCTGGAAGGCTGCAGTCCATGGGGGCTGCAAAGAGTTGGACACAAACTCGCATAGCACACAACATAGCACATAGACATTATGGAAATAGTATGGAAGCTCTTCAAAATATTAAAATAGATCCACTATATGATTTGGCAATCTGGTGTCTGGTTATCTATCCAAAGAAAGTAAAATCAATTTCTCAGAGAGATATCTGCACTCCCATGTTTACTGCTGCATAATTCACAAAAACTAAGATTTGGAAACAACATAAGTGTCTTTACATAGATTAATGGATAAAGAAAATGGGACATACACAGAGTGGAATATTATTGAGCCATAAAAATAAAGGAAATTCCTACAGGAAAACAACATGGATGAGTGTGGAGGACATTTGCTGTTATTTCAATTATCTGCCAGACAGAGAAAGATAATCTCACTTAAATAGAAAGGAGAAATATATATTTATTTGGAATCTAAAAAGACTCTAACTCATGGAACCAAAGATTAGAGTGATGGTTGCCAACAGCTCAGGGATGGGGAAAATGGAGAAACGTTGGTCAAAATGTACAGACTTTCAATATAAGATGAATAAATTATGAAAATCTAATGTACAGCACAGAAACTATAGTTAATAATATTATATGTTGTCCTTGACATTTGCTGAGAGAGTAAATCATAACTGTATTCATCACACATACAAAAAAAGGAAAATATGTGAGGTAATGGATGTCTTAATTAACTTGCATATGGTAATCATTTCACAATGTCAACATGGTAAATCATTACACTGTAAACCCTGAGCAAATTACAAATGCATGTTAATAATTCATTTTCTCTATCAATATTAAGTAAAAGATATTTTTGAAAAAGTGCATTTAGTTGCCAAGATATGGAAGCAACCTGAGTGTCTATCATGTCTGACTTTTGTGACCCCATGGACTATAGCCCACCAGGCTTCTATGTTCATGGAATTCTCCAGGCAAAAATACTGGAGTGAGTAGCCTGTCCCTTCTCCGTGGGATCTTCCTGACCCAGGAGTTGAACCAGGGTATCCTGCATTGCAGGTGGATTCTTTACCAGCTGAGCTACCAGGGAAGCCCATTTTCTCTATCAATATTAAGTTAAAAAATATATTTTTCAAAAAGTGCATTTAGTTGCCAAGATATGGGAGCAACCTAAATGTCCATGAACAAGCAGAGGTATAAAGAAGACGCAGTATATATTACAAAAGAATGCTGCTGCTTCTGCTAAGTCGCTTCAGTCGTGTCCGATTCTGTGCTGCCCCATAGACGGCAGCCGACCAGGCTCCCTGTCCCTGGGATTCTCCAGGCAAGAACACTGGAGTGGGTTGCTGTTTCCTCCTCCAATGCATGAAAGTGAAAAGTGAAAGTGCAGTCGCTCAGTCGTGTCCGACTCCTAGCGACCCGGTGGACTGCAGCCTACCAGGCTCCTCTGTCCATGGGATTTTCCAGGCAAGAGTACTGGAGTGGGGTGCCAGCTACTTAGCCACAAAAAAAGAATAAAGTGTTGCCATCTGCAGTGACTTGGATGGGCTTGGAGGACGTTATGCTAAGTGAAATAAGTCATACAGAGAAAGATAAATACTGTATTGTATCACTTATATGTGGAAGTTAAAATATACAACAAACTAGCGAATACTACAAGAAAGAAGCAGGATCACAGACATAGAGAACAAATTAGTGCTTACCAGGGGAAAGGGAGGGGAAGAAGGGGTAATACAGGAGTAAGGGAGTGGGGGGTACAATCTATCGGGTAGAAGACAGGCTTAAGGATGTACTACACAACAGAGCTAACATTTTGTAATATTTTGTAATAACTATACATGGAAAATCACCATTAAAATTATATAAAAATTTTAAAATAATTTTAAGTGGATGAGAATTAGAAACCCCAGAAACGCTAAATACTATGGGGCAAGCTAAGGAAGAGGAACCTAGAAAGCTTAAAAAGCACAGAGAAAGAATGATCAGAATATTTTTTTTTTCTCCCAAGAAGAGTATATTAACTCTAGCAGAGGGAACTAGCTCAATAAAGAAATTGAATATAAAAAGGCCCCAAAGAGACTGTTGGCACTGACAATTAGGACGATGTTAATTTTCTTCATAAAGCAGCTTTGGCAGAGTGGAAAAGGCAGTTAAGTTATGTTGTACTAATGTACAAATACAGAGGATCTCGATTCCAGGATCTCAATTCCAGATTGAAATGGGAGTGAAGGCTGTCAGGAAAATGACAGGGGGCAGCCAAAGAGAATAATTCTAGGAAAATCTGGTCAAGAAAGGTTTTTTGTTGTTGTTGTTGTTGTTGTTGTTGTTGTTAAATAGTTGGAGAAAGAAGTATGTTCATTGCCTAAACAAAAGGAGCCAGTAGAAGAAAACGGATTAGAGACATAATTGAGAGAGATGGGCACTGGTCCATTTTGAATCCTACCTATGTGTTCAGCTATCACCTAGATTCTGGGATTAACTCTTTGTCCAACTAAGCCTTGCTGATTTTTGCTATTTTCTGGTACAGACCCTAGTTCTTGGGCTCTGGTTTCACACCTTGTGATCAAGCCCTTAACTTGAGCCCAAATTCATACAAATTATTCTCCGATCTTAAGTTCCCACCTGGATTAATTTCCAAGAATCCCTGTTCTATCTAGAAATCAGATTTTTCACTTCATGCTCTACTTTCTTCTTGGGTAGGGTACATATGCTTTTAACTGCCCGTCTCACAGCCATTTCCCTATCCCCTTCTTCTTAGTTAATACAGCCCCAATTCTACTCGTGATTGTTAAGGGATATGATAACATATGTGCTAAGAGAGGCTGAGCCCCTTGCCATCCCAGGAAGAGGATTTTTACTTAGCAAAGTTATGTTTTTTTCAAAGGGGATATGTCAAAATTCTCATCTGTGGCTGCTCTTCTAGGAAAGGAGAAGCACTGGAAGAGATTTCAGCTTTCTCTACTTGAAATGGCTATGTCTTCACAGCATATCTGGCATGTGGACACATCCAGAGATGATGAAAAAGCAAGAGAGGACTGCTAAGCTAAAGAGGGAGAAAACCTGTGTCAGTGCAATATTGCTGAGCCTCTGACTTTACTACACCCAGAATTGCTTGTCTTTACACTTTCTATTATATGAGATAATCTGCTTTCTTGGATCCATTTTAGTGGAGTTTCTGTTTCTTTAAACCAAAAGTATTCTAAGTGGCATGTTGCAGAAGTAAAGAAAAACTTATTTCATTGAGGACATACCACATATCAAATATTTTATGTGCATTATTTAATTTAATTTTTATAACAACTCTGTGAGGTTCATATTTACTTCCCATCTAAAGATGTGTGTGTGTGTGTGTGTGTGTGTGTATGCTCAGTCGTGTCTAACTCTTTGCAACCCTCATGGACTGTAGCTCACCAGGCTTCTGTGTCCATGGAATTTTCCAGGTCAGAATACTGGAATAGGTTGCCATTTCCTACTCCAAGAGATCTTTCCAATCCAAGGATCAAACTTGTGCCTCTTGTGTCTCCTGCATTGGACATGAATTCTATATCACTAGCACCACCATCACAGATGAGTCTGACTCAAAAGGCTGCATTTCCCCAGTAAGTTGGAAGTCCTGACACAAAAGTCTGGTATGTATCATTAAGTGTTACTTCTCAACTTCCTGGATACCTGTTTCCTGATTCAAACTTTTCTCCTGTAAATATCAAGCTCTGCAGTGGTATAGGGGGCTATGAACACAGAGAAATAAAACTGTTCAATCCTTGGCACATTTATTAGCTGGGTAAATTAAGACATATCACTCAAGTCCTAGATTCTGTATTATTATCTGTAGAAGACAATAATAGTACCTACCACCAAAAGGTTGCTGTAAGTATTAAACTAGATAATATCTATATAACATTTAGGAGAAGGCAATAGCAACCCACCCCAGTACACTTGCCTGGAAAATCCCATGGACGGAGGTGCCTGCGAGGCTGCAGTCCATCGGGTCGCTAAGAGTCAAACATGACTGAGCAACTTCCCTTTCACTTTTCACTTTCATGCATTGGAGAAGGAAATGGCAACCCACTCCAGTATTCTTGCCTGGAGAATCCCAGGGATGAGGGAGCCTGGTGGGCTGCCGTCTCTGGGGTCGCACAGAGTCGGACACGACTGAAGTGACTTAGCAGCAGTAGCAGCAATACCCATTTAGTCATGTATCAATTGTGTCTTTATTTGTATTAACACTGCTACTGCAAAATATACAATTTTTAAATGCCACATCATAGAATTTTAGAACTTTAAAAGACAGCAAAGATGAAATTCTGTGATATCTCTGCCATTGAGAGGTTATATTAACTTAATTTAAAAACTAGCTCAGGGTAAAATATATAAATGATTTTTATGAGTTAAACATTGCAATACAGCTACTTGGAGGATGTAAGAACACATCTAGTTAAAATTTAACGACATGATGATCTTCACTGCATTTTACCTTATCTTGTTGACAACTTTGTAGTGTTGTATAGTTGAAAGAGCACTGAGCTTGGAATCAAACTAAGAAGCTGGGTTCAAGCCCCTTCTCCATTATTTATAAGGTCCGTAACTTTGTGCAAGTCATTTACCATCTCTAAATCTCAGTGTCTTTATCTTTAAAATGGGGGTGACGATTTAACCCTTTCCTTGACTCCCAAGATGACTCTGAGAATCAGAGAGTCTGCAGGAAACTTTCATACATTGACATGTGCTGTATACATGTAAGGGAAATACAAATTTCAGGGAGCACGAATGGTGAGAACTTCAGATCCTGCATTCTGTAATACGGTGTTTAAGTTTTTACCCTTGGGATATTTATTCATTACTTATTCTGAAGTGTCAGCAGACTTTCTGAAACCACGCAGAACACAGCACAGGACCACAGACGACTGTAGGTTCAACCAGACCTGTGGAGGAGGATGATCTTTGAAGATTTTCCATCTATAGAGCTGCTCTCACTTTGCTTGCTGAAGCTGATAGAATCGAGCTACAGGCATAGCCTGTGATACTTAGTTTACGAGTCAAGGTTGGAAATCACTCAGTCAAAAAACCACTCAATCACTCTGTCTAGAAAACACATAGATTAGAAAAGAAAAACCAAGATGACTCAGACTCAATTCTGAAAGTGTTTTTAATGGGGCATTGATTCAGACCCTACTGAATATTACTAAAAAATAAATAATAATCATATTGGCAATATGCTTTGAGGAGTCTCTTCCAGACAACTGTGACATTTGAGGAACACTGCATGCAAAATTCTATAAATAATTGCATCATCCTTGTCTATGATTATTTTTCTCATTCCAAGGGCCTTGAATAAATGAGCTATTTTCCAGGAATGTCAGAAAGTTCTAGAAATTAGTAAACTGGGAACTACCACTCACTCTCTATTATTGCTATTTTCAGTTAGTATAAAAGTCAGGAATCCCTCTTCCTCATGGAAACTATGCTTTAAATCCTAGTTAGATTCTCAGACTGGTCCAAAACAACAGCAAACTCAGTGTGAGGCAAAAGATGGGAAGGGACTGCTCAGAAAGCTAAGAAAATCATTGGCAGCACTGACAATGGACACTATTGTTATTCAGTCGCTAAGTAGTGCCTGACTCTTTGTGACCCCATGGACTGCAGCATGCCAGGCTTCCATGTCCCTCACCAACTCCTGGAGTTTGCTTAGATTCATGCCCATTGAGCGTATATAAGAGCTAGAACAAATCAGGGGCAAGAGGTTCATGTACCACTCCTGGAGGCCATGTTTGAGGAGGAATATATCCCCAAAGACCAGTGAATCATGTGGAAACCACAAGTTAACTCTCTTTTCCTTTATAACCAAGCATTCAAAAGGAATAATCTATGTTGATTGACTGTGCCCTATTTATTGAAAAATGTGTTATTTTTGATAATACAAAAAAAGATAACCAGTTTGGAGATATTATAAATGATGGATGGTCAAACAGTTTGGTTAGGTCTTTGCAAAAGGAAAAAATGAACATTCTGGCCAATCGAGCAAAATATACACCTAGGACTGCAATTACTTGGTTTTAGTGAATGCAAATACCCACTTTTCAAGGAAATATCACACTGTTTTCTGAAATTAATATACCAATTTATCATCCCACCAGTAGCATATAAATTTTCACAGTTTTCTATCCTTTCCAATACTTGATGTAGTTAGATTTCTTGATTTTTGTCAATCTAATGGATATCAAATTATGTCTGATTCTATTCTTAACTTGCATTTTCCTGATTATTAAAAAGATTGAGCTATCTTTTTTCCATTTATTCCTAGTTTTGTTTCATGAATGTTCATGTGATTTGTCTATTTTTTTCTATTAGGCTGCTTGTATTTCTTATTGATTTATGAAGATTTATAAATACAGGAAATTAATCTTGTGTTAAATGTGCTGCAAATTGTGTCTCCAGTTTACCACTTGTCTTTTTGATTTATGTACCTTTTGATGAATAGAAACTCTTAAATCCAATGTAGTTAAATGTATCAGTCTTTTCTCCTATGTTAGCATGTTTTATTTCTTGTTTAAGATGCCTGACCTTCCCCAGAAGGCATGAAATACTTTCTTATATATTTTTTTAAAGTTTCAAATATTTCACGTTTAAGCCCTTAATCCACCTGGAATTGATTTCTGAGCATGCTGTGGTCCTCTAATAACTTTTCAATTCATGCATCTTTAATGGTGCTATAGTCGTTCCTCTAAACTTCTCTGGTTCAAGTCACAACTAGCTTTCGTGTTTTCAAATCCAATGTGCTATTTCATATCTCTCTTGCGTGCACGCAATCTTTTTTTTTTTTTTTTTTTTCAGCATTTGAGATTCTCCAGAACCCTTTCCTTCTTGAAACTGTCCTTCATTTCATCTGTGACATTACTCTTCCCTAACTTTCCTCCCACCTCTTGATCTTACCTTTTTTGGCCTTCATAAATTTCATTTGCATCTTAAGGGATGATGTGACTGAGGGCTGCATCTTAACCACTCTTTTTCTCATTAGTCTTTCCCAGTGTCTTCCCATGGTGATGGTTTAGTTGCTCAGCGGTGTCTGAGTCTTGTGACCCCATGGCCTGTAGCCTGCCAGGCTCCTCAGTCCATAGGACTCTCCAGGCAAGAATACTGTAGTGGGTTGCCATTTCCTTCTCTAGGGGATCTTCCTGACTAAAGAATCGAACTCAGGTCTCCTGCATTAGAGGCAGATTCTTTACCAACTGAGCTACAAGGGAAGCCCATACCTGTTGTTTAAATAGGCACATATATTCTTCTAATGACTCAAACATGCATTAAATTTAGCTCAGGTCTTTATCCATAATGCTTAAGCCAAATGCCTACTGGATACTGCTGTTGGAATATCCCAAAGGCATTTCAAAATAAACATTTTTTTAAAGAGAACATTTCTTCCATCCTTTCACTTTCCAAAACCTGCTCCTCTTGCTTCATTAACTAACAGTGAAATTTACATCACCCTCTACTTGGTCAACAAAGGAAGCCATCTTGTACTTTGCCTTGCCATCATTCTCCTTCATCTTTTTGACCTAAAGTGAAATCGCTCAGTTGTGTCTGACTCTTTGGGACCCCATGGACTGTAGCCTGCCAGACTCCTTCATCCATGGAATTTTCCAGGCAAGGATACTGGAGTGGGTTGCATTTCCTTCTCCAGGGGATCTTCCCGACCCAGGGATCGAACCTGGGTTTCCCACACTGCAGGCAGCCTCTTTACCATCTGAGAAACCAGAGGAGCCCTATTCAATCACCTAGACCTATGGATTCTTTTACCTAAATATCTCCCATATGTGCAGACTCCTCCCTATTCTCTTATGCTTCCTTAGCCCAAGGACCCGTAATTTGGGTTTTTGCAGTAGCCTCCTAAATGGGCTTCCTGGAGCAAGCCTGTCCTCCAGGATCCATTACCTGTGACTGTCTGAATGATCCTTATAAAATGCAAGTCTGAGCATAAGGCAGGATGAAAAAGTCCTCTCACCATAAATACAATATTCATATACCCCTCAACCCTCAAACTTCTCCAGCCCACCCTTCCTGGCACAACACTGCACACAGAGATGGCCATCAATCCTCCTGCAGTTACTCTCCTTGAAATCTGCTGAGCTGCTGTCCCTGGATTAGGAAGAATGCTTTGCTAATAGTCCTTACTTCTTCTGTCTATCCCTGGCCCACTCACCTGCTACCACAATATGGATTCTCACCTCAGCTGCTTCTCCCTCTGCCTCAATTAGCACTCTTAGCTCTGAATTTCCCTTTCCACAATTAAAATATTCTGTAAATTCTAAATTCTTCACCAATGTTCTCCTGAGCTGAGACAAAATCTGACCTTCACCTGAAGGTATCATCAACCACCTCAGGTCTTAACCAAAACTTCTATAAAGTCTACATAAAGTCACTGTCACCCTTGTTCCTCACTACAACCTTTAGGCAATGATTGCTCCCTGAGGTTATTCATCTGTAAGTTGCACTCTTTTCAATCTCCATTACAAAAGGAGGATCAAGAGAGTTTGCTTTTACCTGGAGTGGACAACAATACATATTACAGTCTTGTCTAAAGGCTAAATTAATGTCCTTGATCTCTTTCACAAGCTTTGATCATCTTGACATTTTCACAAGCATTACACTGACTTATTATATTGATGAATCTGAAGAGTAGGAAATGACATATACATGTGCCACGGGTTAAAATACATGTGCAACAGAGGGTGACAGATAAAGCTTAAAATGGTTCAAGATCTTGTTATATTGGTGCTGTTTTTAGAGGTTCATTGTCTGTAGGTATTCTTGGATATCTTCTCAAAGTTAATGGACAGGCTCACACACTTCTATTACTAAGAAACAAGCATTACACTTCAAAGTCCTCCTTATGTTTTAGATAGACCATAGACTATACATGGGTTTGCCTCATAGTTGGTAAAGAATCCATCTGCAATGCAGGAGACCCCAGTTCGATTTCTGGGTTGGGAAGATCTGCTGAAGAAGAGATAGGCTACCCTTTCTAGTATTCTTTGGCTTCCCTTGTGACTCAGCTGGTAAAGAATCTGTCTGTGATATGAGAGACCTGGGTTTGATCTCTGGGTTGGGAAGATCCCCTGGAGAAGGAAAAGTCTACCCACTCCAGTATTCTGGCTTGGAGAATTCCATGGACTGTATAGTCCATGGGATCGCAAAAAATCAGACATGACTGAGCAAACTTCACAGACTATATCTGGAACTACTGCTCCCCTATATTTGTAGGGTAATACATTTATAGGATAAAATTTCCTAAAGAAAATCAGTCCTGAATATTCATTGGAAGGACTAATGCTGAAGCTGAAGCTCCAATACTTTGGCCACCTGATGAGAAGAACTGACTCATTGGAAAAGACCCTGATGCTGGGAAAGACTGAAGGCAGGAGAAGGCGATGACGGAGGGTGGTATGGTTGGATGGGATCATCGACTCAATGGACATGAGTCTGAGCAAGCTCCGGGAGATGGTAAAGGGCAGGGAACCCTGGCATGCCACAGTCCATGGGGTTGCAAAGAGTGAGACACAACTGAGCGACGGAACAACAACAATAGACATAGCTTCCAAATTTGATTAGGGACCAGAGAAAGAGAGGGTTCTGCAGTAGATTACGGCTGAAGTATAAGTAGATCTGCTTAGCCATCTGACACATAAGCTCCTATTTTTCTAGAAATATCTCAGATAAGAATACTACGTGCAATCTTAACTTTTTTGAGCAAGATCATCTGATCTACAGGTGGTGCTAGTGGTAAAGAACCTGCCTGACAATGCAAGAGACGTAAAAGACACAGGTTTGATCCCTGAGTCAGGAAGATCCCCTGGAGGGCATGGCAATCCACTCCAGTATTCTTGCCTGGAGAAGTCCACGGACAGAGGAGCCTGGTGGGCTACAGACCATAGGGTTGCGAAGAGGGAACCAAAACTGAAACAACTTAGTACACATGCACATCTGATCTACAGCAGTAGTAGCTGAGTAAAAAAGATGGGTTTTGGCATACTACTAGTTGAGACAAAGTGCATGGATCCAGTAGAAGTTAAATGGAAGACCATGGGAAATCAGGTGACGATGCAACTGATAACAACCATTATAATTGTTTATTTTCTTTCTTTTTTAAATACTTATTTTTATTTATTTATTTGGCTGTGCCAGGTCTTAGTTAAAGCATATAGGATCTAGTTAAACCTTGGTCCTTTGCTTTGGGAGCACAGAGTCACCGGACCACCAAGGAAGTCCCATAATTGGTTATTTTCAGACCCCTTAGTCATAAACATAGTACAAATCCACAGAAGAGTAGAAATGGGAGTTGGATCCTAAAAGGCCCAAATGGTATAAGTTAACATGAAAAAGTGGCTCAGACCTATTGTTTTCCTTCCTTTTGCACATACGTTGCATGAGGCATTCCCTATAACCTGATATTATGGCTTATACGGAGAGTACATCATGAGAAACGCTGGGCTGGATAAACCACAAGCTGGAATCAAGATTGCAGGGAGAAATATGAATAACCTCAGATATGCAGATGACACCACCCTTACAGCAGAAAGTAAAGAAGAACTAAAGAGCCTCTTGATGAAAGTGAAAGAGGAGAGTGAAAAAGTTGGCTTAAAGCTCAACATTCAGAAAACGAAGATCATGGCATCCAGTCTCATCACTTCATGGCAAATAGATGGGGAAACAGTGGAAACAGTGTCAGACTTTATTTTGGGGGCTCCAAAATCACTGCAGCTGGTGATTGCAGCCATGAAATTAAAAGACACTTACTCCTTGGAAGGAAAGTTATGACCAACCTAGACAGCATATTAAAAAGCAGAGACACAACTTTGCCAACAAAGGCCCATCTCGTCAAGGCTATGGTTTTTCCAGTGGTCATGTATGGATGTGAGAGTTGAACTATAAAGAAAGCTGAGCACCGAAGAATTGATGCTTTTGAACTGTGGTATTGGGGAAGACTCTTGAGAGTCCCTTAGACTGTAAGGAGATCCAACTAGTCCATCCTAAAGAGATCAAACCTGAGTGTTCATTGGAAGGACTGATGCTGAAGCTGAAACTCCAATACTTTGGCCACCTGATGTGAATAGCTGACTAATTGGAAAAGAGCCTGATGCCAGGAAAGATGAAAGGCAGGAGAAGGGAACGATAGAGGATGAGATAGTTGGATGCCATCACCGACTCAATGGAGATGAGTTTGAGTAGATTCTGGGAGCTGGTGATGGACAGGGAGGCCTGGCATGCTATGGTCTATGGGGTCACGAAGAGTCAGACACAACTGAGTGACTGAACTGAACTGAACTGATATTACAGCTCCACTTGTTGAGATAAGCCAGAAATTTATTGCTGATGCCTTATAGCCCAAGTCAGAGATGACCTTGAAAGACAGTGGTGAAGGCAAATTGAACAGTATACCTGATCATCAGCTTCATATGCTGGGAGAGTCAAGAACTCAGACTGCTCAGGGATGAAGGAAAGAAGTTGTGGGTAATCCCACCAGACAGGCAATTTAGGACAGCAGAACAAGACAAAGGGAATCTAGAATAACTGGTGGAGGACACAAAGGATGCATTTCCTACTCGGCCTTTTGACCAACTACAGCAGCAGGGACTATGCCTTGTCCAACAGTCTCTTCCGCTGCAAGCCTTTCTTTTTCTAAACTGTGACCAACAACTTGAAGATCCATTGGCAGAACAGAAGGGACTCAGTATGGGACATACTGAGCACATTCCAGTGAGCACATTCCACTGAAAGCACTCACGACTGTATGAGAGTTTTTCTTGGAGCTTGTTCGACATACTGGCCAATCTGAAAATGTTGGGGAGCAGACTTCAATCACTTTCGGATGGAACTTGATGGATAAAAAGCTTGGCTCCCTTACCCGGCAGATATCACCATTATAAGGCATGCTCTACACAATCTTCTGAGATTCCACAAAGAAACTAAGCTCCAGTTGTTCAGAAAGATAACTTGGTCATTAAGACACTCTGAAATTAAGTGTCTTACCTTCTCAATCTTTCTTCTCCACTCTTCTCCTATCATGTCCCAAGTAAACCACTTTCATGCAAATCCTTGCCTCAGGATATACTTCTGAGGCATCCAGCTGAAGACAACCTGAGCTTTACTTCAGATCCTCAGTTCTTCTTGGTTCTGTCTCCTCTTCTAGTATCAATCTCCACCTTTTGGTTCTCCTAGATAAGTTGTGTTTGCCTTTTTAGTCTTAGCATAAAGACTACTCCCTTAAGAAGTGTATACCTGTGGTGGATTCATGTTGATGTATGGCAAAACCAATACCATATTGTAATGTAATTAACCTCCAATTAAAATAAATAAATTTATATTAAAAAAAGAATAGAAAAAAAGAGAGCCTCCCCCCAAAAGAAGTATGACTCTAATCTCAGGATATTTGGATTCCAGAAATACATGCTATCATAGCTTTCCATATGTCCCTTATCATATAATACCAGAGTTATTGTTATTGCCAGTTTTTATTTTCCTATTGACTGTGTAAGTATTCAGAAGACAGGGATGATGTCTGTTTACAACAAATCCCAAATGTCTAGCATAATAATAAGCACTCAATACATGTTATATGTTAATACATAATAAGCACTCAATAAATGTTTGTTGAATAAAGTCACTTACAAACTATACTTAATAGGTTGGCCAAAAAGTTTTTACACATTATGAAAAAACTGAATGAATTTATTGGCCAACCCAATATAATGGCTCCTCTCTGTCACAGTTTAGGACAAAAAAGTCTTATTGTCCTATCCAATCTCTCCTCTAGCCAGCTATCCCCCTATATTTCTTCATTCCAAGAAATTAAACTACTTGCAATTCCTTACCCATAATATACCAAGTTCATTGGAAGGACTGATGCTGAAGCTGAAACTCCAATACTTTGGCCACCTGATGTGAAGAACTAACTCATCGGGCGAAAAAAAAAAAAAAACCCTGATGCTGGGAAAGACTGAAGTCAGGAGAAGGGGACAACAGAGGATGAGATGGTTGGATGGCATTACTGACTTGATGGACGTGAGTCTGAGAAAGCTCTGAGAGTTGGTGATGGATAGGGAAGCCTTGGCATGCTGCAGCCCATGGGGTCACAAAGAGTGGGACATGACTGAGTGACTGAACTGAACTGATTATACCAAGGCATATTGTCAAGGCTTTGCCCATAAATTTCTCCTGCGATTATAGTATCTCCATCCTTTCTATCTACCTTATTCCTACCATCCTTCAAATCTCAGCTAAAGTATAACCATCTCTGGAAATCTTTATCTAATGTCCCATTAACACTCAGAAGTCTCTCTATTCCCAAAGAACCCTGAGCATAAATCTATCATAATTATTTCTTATACTATAACCATTTAAAACTAATTTATGTCCCCCAAGCCCATAAGCTGCCCAACAAATTAATCTTTGAGTGTTTTATTTTTACAAAGTGCCTACTACTGTTCCTTGAGGAAAAATTATTTGCTCAAAAATATCTTCTGGCTGAAGATGAATATGAAATATTATTAAAGAATTAGAGATGTTTGGTCTTGAAAGGAAAAGTCTTAAGGAAATCAGGACATCTATTCTCGCGCAAGTGCCAGTGAAAGAAAAAGTAAGCGTCATTACTGAGGTGCTCTTCTCAGTGGATTAAAGCTAATTGCTTTCTGACTTTGCAGATGCTGGAAATGTTTTAAAAAAAGAAGAAAAGAAAAGGAAAAAAAAAAAGCTTGTTTGTTGCCATACCTGTTGATGTGTGTAGTTCCTTATACCAATTACTAAATAACTGCTATTGGCAGTTGTTAACAGTTTGATGCGTATCTATACTTATTAACAGGCTTCCCTGGTGGCTCAGAGGTTAAAGCGTCTGCCTGCAATGCAGGAGACCTGGGTTCAATCCCTGAGTTGGAAAGATCCCCTGGAGAAGGAAATGGCAACCCACTCCAGTATTCTTGCCTGGAGAATCCCATGAACGGAGGAACCTGGTGGGCTACAGTCCACGGGGTCTCAAAGAGTTGGACACGACTGAGCGACTTCAGTCACTCACTCATACTTATTAACAGCAAATGTCTTGTGACTTTAGCTGTTTGGATTCAAATACCAACTCTGTCTCTTAACAGCTGTATAATCTTAGGCAATGTAATTGTTCAATGTCTCAGTTTCCACATCTGTAAAATGGAATGGATCAAAGTACCCAATTGCCAGGTTTGTTGTAAGGTATAAATGAAGTAACACATGTGAAACATTTAAAATAATATGTATTACAGAGATGTTTGCTGTAACAAAGCTATTATTTTTATTAACCAGCTATGTAGAAGCAGGTCCAATAAGTGTATTAGAAAGCATATTTTGATTCAATTGACAAAAATGACTTTCTGATGATTTAGGCTCTTCCACAACCCACTCCAGTGTTCTTGCCTGGAGAATCCCAGGGACAGGGGAGCCTGGTGGGCTGCTGTCTATGGGGTCACACAGAGTCGGACACAACTGAAGCGACTTAGCAGCAGCAGCACAGTGGTATTAGCTGTCTTGCCATGGTAAATATTACACCACTATAAACTAAACCATCTGACCAAGCAGTGGCTGCTTATTCTGGAGAAGAGTAGAGATTTTTTTCTTAAATTCTAAAATATTTTGATTCCATCACTTCTGTAGTACCACTTTGTGATAGCAAGTGACAATTTGTATATAACATATTTATTACAAATCTCAAATCCTGTAGATAGAAAACTAAATATTAATCCAAGACTGTGAAGGAGAACATTTATCTTTAACTTTTCCTTTAGTGTCTCTGAACTAGATAAAAACAATAGAGGACACTGCTGGCTAGAGCCACAACAGAAGACAGGCACCAGCTTTCTACCTGCCAATATTAATTCCTTGGCTGAGACCCTTTCTGGGTTTCACGGTCTGTGTGTGTATGTGAAAGTCACTCAGTCAGTCATATCTGACTCTGTGTGGCCCCCTGGACTGTAGCCCACCAGGCTCCGTCCTCTGTCCATGGGGATTCTCCAGGCAAAAATACTGCTATGCTGTCATTTCTTCCAGACCCAGGGATCGAACCCAGGTCTCCCGCATTGTGGGCAGATTCTTTATCCTCTGAACCACCGGGAAAGCACATACCAAAGGGTCATAATATTGATATTTAGTCTTAGTCTACCATGTTTATAGGTAGGAGGAACCAAGAGAAAAGAAAGTTTGAAAAACATGATGATGTATAAGGAAGTTCTAAATTCTCATTTACTTTGCAAGAGCCTGTAGGTCCCATAAAGAAAAGTTTATAGTAAACAACACTGTAAATAGTAAACAACAATTTATTAAGAGCCACTTCTGAGGTTTGGTCTGGAAACAAGCACTGTTTCTTTCCCAGTGTTCCATGTTATCCAGTATCTCCTGGCCCACCAACACTTTCCTCCCCCGATGAGTTGCCAACAGTGGACACACAGGAACCCTACATAAAAACAGGGCTCTATTTTTCTCCTGACAAAACCATTGTATTTTATTGTATTCCTTGTTCATCACCATTTTTACATTTTCCAGCAGCATTCTCGGTTGTATAAATCCAAGATTTAGAAAAAGAAATTGATACAGAGATTGAATTGAATTGTGCAAGCAGAATAATCACTATGAAAGTTCTTTGATGACATTAGTGCAAAAATTGGAATTCAACAATTAACTTTCCAAAAATTTGTAAGTCTTACTGTATATTCTTGACTCTTCTTTAAATTCAAACCTCAAAGGAAACTAATACTTTCATTAGAACAAAATTCTTCTCCCCAAAAAACATGGAGACAAGTTGTAACCCTAAAACAAGAACTTTGTTAATTGTACAGATACATATTTTAAGTTGTCACCATATTCCCCTCTGTTCTGTTATGTACTAATTAAAATTTCTTCTTAGGAAACACTATTTGGAATTTCTGTTTGGAACTCTTAAGTTGTATTATTTATAAGATGGCTTTCCCCAGACAAAATCCATATAATAGCTTATTTCTGGTTTTACAGTCTCTGTTGTGGCATTTTTGTCATCTGCATGTATATTAAAGGCAAGGAGTATAAGGGACTTGCCTTCTAAAAGGTAAACCAACTGGTTTAACTTCCCAGAGTAATTATACATGAAAACTCTAAAACTTTCTTTGCCAGGCAGACTTTTCAATTACTTTCTCTCTTCCTTGTCTATGAAAGAAAAAAGAAAACTCTTTGGAGGCTAGTTAACAAGGAACAGACTAATTATAGTTGACAGAAACATCCCCCATATTAAGTTATTATATATATAAAATAAAATCTTTTAATGAGCATTTGTTCAGTGAGTCTTCAAGTTTATTTTATAACGCTGAGTAAGTTCCACTCTTTTAAGTTTATTTTATAATGTTGAGTAAGTCTTTCAGCCTCAGCTCTTTCTCAAATCCTTCCTATACCCTATAAAAGTTAAAAGGCAATGGAAGTCTTAGTTCATAGATTGTTTCTAAATTCCTAAATTAAAGCCACTAATAGACAAGTTCTCAAGCTGCAGGCTTTGTGCCAAGAACGCTTGTCCTAGAAGCCACACCACCTGGGGCCTATGTGTTAGCTTCTTGCCAGGTCATTGCCTTAACTGACCCTTACCTCTTACATTATTGAATATTCCAGAGAAACAGGTATTGAAAATATGGTAGGACTGGCTTGTCTCAGAAGGCAATCCATCCATGGTTTGTTTTGTTTTTAAACAGAGAATGTGGTATCTGCTAGAAATTTTGCTATCTAAGCAAAAATTTGAAGAACCCTGAGAGTTTGGGGGCAGTATTTACACTTTTTGTTACTGTTCCTCAGTCGCTAAATTGTATCTGATTCTTTGGGAACCCATGGACTGCAGCACACCAGGCTCTTCTGTTCTCCACTATCTCCCAGAGTTTGCACAAATTCATGTCCATTGTGTGAGGACCAAATTTACATTAGTTCTATCTCTCTCTAAAACCGATCAAGAACTCACCGTATTTGTGTGTCATCTGATGTATCTATTATCTGAGCTAAATTGTGATTCCGTTTCCCATAATCTCTGCCTTGTTAGAAAATAATACAATGCAAAACTCTTTCCTTCATCTCCTCATTTCCCTTGTACATCTCACCTGGTAGATGGTGTTTAGCCTCAAATTCTCTCTATTTCCAGAAAGCAAGCATCTTTATAACATGTCTTTGCTGCTTTGCCCATCTAGAGATGTCTATTTTTCTACCACTTTGAATATGAGCTGGTCTGTAACTTAGAATGTGGCAGCAGTGATGAGTGAGTTCAAGTATCTAGATCCAAGAGGCCCTATGACCTCTTTCTTTTCCTTGTTGGAGGACATCCCTGAGACTCTGAGGTAAGGAATCCAATCGAGTCTACTGAAGAAAAGAAGTAATATGAAGACCTGAAGTGACCTAGCTGACAGCCAGCACCATTTGCCATCTTGGGCCTTCCAGCTGACCCTCAAGCAGAAGGCAGCCACCAGAATGATGCAAGTCAAGATAGCAGAAGAACCACCTGGCCAACCCACAGAATCATGAGAAATAATAAATCAGGTTTGTCTTTTTTTAATTTAAATAAGAAACAAAACAACTAAAGTTTGGAGGGGTTTGTAGGTAACAATAGATCACTGGTACATTGTATGTGAAAGTTCCATTTCCTCCAGTTCACTGTTGTATTCTAGTATATCTGGCAGAGAAGGCAATGGCACCCCACTCCAGTACTCTTGCCTGGAGAATCCCATGGATGGAGGAGCCAGCGAGGCTGCAGTCCATGGAGTCGCTAAGAGTCAGACACGACTGAGCGACTTCCCTTTCACTTTTCACTTTCATGCATTGGAGAAGGAAATGGCAACCCACTCCAGTGTTCTTGCCTGGAGAATCCCAGGGACGGGGGAGCCTGGTGGGCTGCCGTCTCTGGGGTCGCACAGAGTCAGACACAACTGAAGCGACTTAGCAGCAGCAGCAGCAGATCTGGAATAGCAGCTTATGCATCTCACCTCTCCAGCTCTGAAGAAAGTGAGAATACAAAAGTCTGAATCTTTGTCTTCTGATTGATTCATACTTTTCAACTTCTCCTGGCTTACCTTATTGCTTCTAAGATCTGTAGCTGAGGTTTAGAGTTTGGGATCTGGAATGTGAATCATTTTTGATCATCAGAAAAGGCGTAATTTGGTTATTTAGGAATAAACTTCTGTCTTCCAGTTTTATTTACCTGTAATTTTGTTGAAGATGTAGAACAATGAATACCCATGTGTTACTAATAAACTATCTGATGCGGGCAGCAGATTTAGGATTTTTGGAGGATGAGTCCCAGTCTATTGTTTTCATCTAATGATAGCCTTGTAGTCTATTCTCACCGTTTTTGGCCCTTGTTTGGGAAGGGCCCATTCTGGCAAAATGCCGTTATAGCTTTTTGGAAGTGATACAATCTGAATATGGCCATCAGTGCAACCAAGTCAAAACTATTCCAAGTCTTCTTGCCACTCTCCAGTGGTCATGGCGTGCTTACACCATGGTGTGCTAAATGCCACCATGGCCAGTATTTTGCAACAATTTTGTGATCTGTTTGTTTTATCTACCTAGAAACCGCCTTAGAACAAAACAGGCAAGGATTTTATACACATGTAAGTACTGTTTTGTTATAGTTGATTCGAAAAAGGAAGATAACGATGTGGTCTAGTGGTTTCCACATGTATTTGAGTGTCAGCAACTCTGAGTTGTAATCTCATCCAACTGTCTTTCGGGCTGACTCAGATTACTTAAGAAAAATTACCTAACTTATCTTTGTTTCATTTTTCTTATAAAATGGAAGAAACTGCCCTTATTGCCCAGAGGAAAAAAAAAATTAACTGATATTTATCAACACCCTGGAAAACATATCATGATTATCCCAAATACACACGCTGACAGATAAGCACAAATAGATTTTTTCTGACCTCCAAATTTCTTCTTCTTCCCTGAAAATCTTAGGGAAATATTAAGATAAGAGCGGGGAGATTTACGCCTTTTCTTTTCCCATTTTAAGGCATCTCACTCCTAGTTCAGCAGCACGGAGAGAGATTTGTTCGGAGCTCCTGTGCTGGGCAGTGATTCAAATTCCCGAGGTTAGTGGCAGCGTCTCAGAGAGATGCTCAGAGATTTTCAAAGCTCCGTTTTCTTTTAATTAGCTCCCCCTCTGCCTCAGGCAACACGTTCAGGGAATCAATAGGTTAGACTGAGTGCAGACTTTGTGAAGGTATCAGGAGCTATGGTCTGTTGGGACTTGTCAGACCCCGGGTTCAGGTTTCAGGAGGAAAGCATCACTGGTCCAAGAATGTTTAGAGAGGAGATTTCAGACAGAAGCAGCTCACCGACTCCTGGAGACTGCCTGACCCTGATTCCCAGGCAGGAGCTGCCATTACTTTCAGCTACTCAATGGCCCTACACAAGTCACTGAACCTCCAGGGCTTGCCCAGGAAACCTGCAGACGGAGCCAGACGCTGGTTAAGAGTTAAATCACACTTGAGAGAAACTGCAAGCATGAATTCAGCTGAGGTGCTAAAATACTCACGGAGAGGTTCTCAACTCCACACACTATCCATTTCCCCCTTCTTATTATTTCTCCTGCCATAATAAGATTTTCTTTGTGCCCAGAAGATATTTTGAGTAACACCCAATGCGCTTATTTTGTGAGGCATAAATTTCATTTGTGGCATTATTATTTTTTATTTATTATAAACATGAGCTGCGCAGAGGCTGACAACAACTTTGCTAAGAGAGATACGGTGGATTTGTTTCTAGAGTTCAAACCTCGAGTGAATAGTTTTTGCTGCTTTAGGTGTTGCAATAATTGCTCTGGCATAAACTATACAGAGTCAAGGGCAGAACATTTGGGATTCTTTGCAAGCATTCATTATTTATGCTGGGAATGGAACTGCAAAATTCCTTTTTAAAAAAATCAGATTAAGTGACACGGAAAAAATAAAAAAGACAAAGCCTTAGTAATAAATCAGTCAGTAGCCAGTATTAAGTGACAGTAAATACTATCAGGCCCTGTTCTGTTTGAAGCCTCAAGCAGTATAACTCTGAGTGTTTATCTAAAGGAGTCGAAAGAAATCTGAAAAGCTGGAAAACATTTTAAAATTGTATGTTACATTAAAAAAAATAGGCTCAAAGTATTTCTGAATGTACTACCTCTAAATTTCAAGCAACAGGTTTAATTTTTAATCTGAAAAAATATAATGAGCATATACTGGATTACCTAAAATATCCGGAAACACAGAAAAATTAAGTGTTCATTGATTTACAGTTTGGGGGAGAGGTTATTTTCTTCTTTCAGATTAGTGCTTGGAACCATTGTTTTAAAATTTCAAAATACTTTACCTGTAATGGTATTGGGAGGTTGAAGAAAAATATACACTGAACACATTTTCTGGAAATATGTTTAATGATGACTCCAAACTCTTTCGTATAATGTATAATGATAAAAGGTCCAACACCTGGATTTCCCTGGTCATGCCTGCTTTCCAGATATTTCAAGTCTGGAAAAGAGGATACTTCGGTTTCAGTTTAGGCCAGAGGTGCAAAAAGGGTTTATATCTCTCAGGCCTTGTCCTGGTTTCAACATTCCTTCCTAATATGCATGAAAGAAAGTATCCCACTGTGCTTACAGTGCTTACATCTCACTGTGCTTACAGTGGGATACTTGGGATCTTAAAGCAGAGCCCCATTAACCATGGTGCAGAGCTCAAAATATTACACATGGAGTTCTGCCTCTACCTTTTCTTCTTCCCTCAATCTCCAACATTAGGTATTTTTTTAAATTTTGGGGATAGGATAAAGTGAAAGGGCAAGTATCCAGACTTAGTCTGTGGTGCAAAAGAAGTTACCTACACCAAGTCAAATGCTTGGCACTTCCTAGTAGCCCAATGGTTACTGCTGAGCCCTTAACAGCTTTTTGATTGTTAGCACAGAAAACTCATGTCAGGTCTATCCCTAATATAACAGTGGAGGGATTCCAGCCAGGAAAACCTCACTTATCTGATTGACAGGGGTCTGTACCCTACACTTCTCAATTGTTGCTGTTATTCAGTTCCTAAGCTATGTCCAACTCTTTGTGGCTCTATGGCCTATAGCAAGCCAGGCTTCCCTGTCCTTCACCATCTTCCAGAGCTTGCTCAAACTCATGTCTATTGAGTCAGTGAGGCCATTTCATCCTCTGTTGTCCTCTTCTCCTGTCTTCAATCTTTCCCAGAATCAGGGTCTTTTCTAATGAGTCAGCTCTTCCATCAGGTGGCCAAAGTACTGGAGTTTCAGCTTCAGCATCAGTCCTTCCAATGAATAGTCAGGACTGATTTCCCTTACAATTGACTTGATCTCCTTGCAGTCCAAGGATTCTCCAATACCAAGATTCTCCAAGTCCAAGAGTCTTCTCCAATACAACAGTTCAACAACATCAGTTCTTTGGTGCTCAGATTTCTTTACGGTCCAACTCTCACATCCAAATATGACTACTGGAAAACCCATAGCTTTGACTATACAGACCTTTGTTGGCAAAGTAATATCTCTACTTTAATACACTAAATTTGTCATAACTTTTCATTCAAGGAGCAAGCGTCTTTTAATTTCATAGCTTCAGTCACCATCTGCAGTGATTTTGGAGCCCCCACCAAAATAGTCTCTCACTGTTTCCATTATTTCCCCATCTATTTGCCATGAAGTGATGAGACTGGATGCCATGATCTTAGTTTTTTGAATGCTGAGTTTTAAGCCATCTTTTTCACTCTCCTCATTCACCTTCATCAAGAGGCTCTTTAGTTCCTCTTTATTTTCTGCCTTAAGGGTGGTGTCATCTGCATATCTAAGGTTATTGATATTTCTCCCAGCAATCCAGATTCCAGCTTGTAATTCATCCAGCCAGGCATTTCACAAGATGTACTCTGCATATAAGTTAAATAAACAAGGAGTATAGTATACAGCCTTGATCAACTTCTTTCCCAATTGTGAACCAGCCCATTGTTCCTTGTCCAGTTCTGTTGCTTCTTGACCTATATATAGGTTTCTCAGGAGGCAGGTAAGATGGCCTGGTATTCCCATCTCTTTAGGAATTTTCCACAGTTTGTTGTGATCCACATAGTCAAAGTCTTTAGTGTAGTCAATGAAACAGAAGCCATACATAGAAATCCTCTGACCCTTTAATTTTGAACTATCATTACTTTTCTTCACATTTATCCAACAAATATCTCCATGTTTCTTAATTTTGCCCCAATACATGCACAAATATTCGAAGTAATGGGGTATACTTGTTCAGAAGATGAGCACTTGCTAAGATCATTTTATCCTATAATATGTGGATAGCAATAAATGTCAGCCTATCAATGTAAGTGATCAATTAATCAAGATTCATTATAATTTACACGAGACAGCATTCTCTTGTGGATTTGGTTAGCAGCATCACTCTGCAGCACCCTCAATGTGTACCAACAAAATAGAGCTTCTGGATCTGCAAAACTGAAGGTTAGATTCTACAATCTGATAAATCCACATATAGGTATGCTCCTTTTATTCTTTTCTATCTGAAATTCTGGTTTTGATTTCCCAGAATTTATCTTTACAATGTTATATATCTATGAATGTTTTTAGAATAATAGTTGGACCAAACCCTGTAAAAGATAAAAGCATCACTCAAATTCCATGTTTTTTCCAAAGAAATAAAAAAGAACTTAAAAATTTTAAGTGAACAAGTGCAGTTTAAGAGAGCTCTTGCTTTAATATCTGAGATCTATTTTTTTTCTGATCATATTTCAATCTTATTTTTTTCATTTTCCTTTAAATTAGTAGGTGAATTTGACAGTCCTAGAAAGAGAGGCTATAGTAGTGCCAGGGGCCAAGAATTGAACAAGCTTTCCTACACCATTCCTGTGTCTCAACAAGGGCTGTACCAAATACCTAATTTTAGCATTTGGCTCAACACCAAACACCTGGAAATGGCATCCAGCCAGGAACGAACACAAAGCTAAGCAGTGGGTGAGCAAGCCCATCTGTCTCCTCTTGTTTTCTGCTTCTTAGCTATTATGTAAATAAGGTAGTTATTAGGTAAATAAGGTAGTTATTAAATGATGACTTACACAAAGACTGCAACTTTAGCATCCCCATTTCATCTCCCCAACATTTATCAGGCTCCTCAGCAAGCAACAATTTGATAATATTTGTTCAGAAATTTGTGATATGAATACATTTGTGATGAAAACCAGTTTGACCTCCTACACAATGCTATCTTTGAGGATAGATTTCAAGCTCTTTTCTCCTTAGACCAGAATGTACACATGAAGCATGTCAGGCCTCAGATATGTTAACATGGAAAATTCAAGACTGATTAACTCTCAGTCGCCAATTTCTGCCCGAGCATGTTTTGAGCCAACACCTTCTTCACCCCCTCAACACACACACATGTACATGTCAGAGCACTCAGGACTCCTGACTCCATTTCTTCACCCACAGAAACCACATTTCCTCTCACTCCTTCTCACTTCACCAATCCACAAACCCTTTAACTACCCCTGAAATATGGAGCAATTTCCCGACATCTCCACAAATATAACAGAAAGCTTTCGTGGTCTCATGTAACCAAACTTATAACCATATGCACGCCTCATGTGACCAAGAAAATCACTCATCTCTCTACTGTGTCCAATTCAGGATTTTTTGCAATAGACCACGGTGCACCAAATTTGAAGACTATATTTTGGTGCTATGGATTTCATACAAAAACATGGAAAACAATGCCAGATTTTTTTAAGGTTTTGTCTTTCCAAGTATTAAGCTTATTGACTCTTTTTTCAAAGAATCTAAATTTTGCTTGCTTTCTGAAGTAAACATGGCTATTTCCCTTTGGTCTTAGAAGCATTCTGCAGAAACATGCTTTCAAACAAAATTTATTCATGTAATATGAGTTTCAGTTCAGTTCAGTTGCTCAGTCATGTCTGACTCTTTGCGACCCCATGAATTGCAGCATGCCAGACCTCCCTGTCCATCACCATCTCCCGGAGTTTATNCGACCCATGGACTGCAGCACGCCAGGCTTCCCTGTCCATCACCAACTCTCAATGCTTGCTCAAACTCATGCCCATTGAGTCAGTGATGCTATCCGACCATCTCATCCTATGCCGTCCCCTCCTTCTGCCTTCAGTCTTTCCCAGCATCAAGGTCTTTTCCAATGAGTCAGCTCTTAACGTCAGGTGGCCAAAGAAATAGAACTTCAGCTTTTTTAGCATGAGTCCTTCCAATGAATATTCAGGACTGATTTCCTTTAGGATTGACTGGTTATCCTAAAGGAAATCAGTCCTGAATATTCATTGGAAGGACTCATGCTAAAAAAGCTGAAGTTCTATTTCTTTGGCCACCTGACGTTAAGAGCTGACTCATTGGAAAAGACCTTGATGCTGGGAAAGACTGAAGGCAGAAGGAGGGGACGGCATAGGATGAGATGGTCGGATAGCATCACTGACTCAATGGGCATGAGTTTGAGCAAGCATTGAGAGTTGGTGATGGACAGGGAAGCCTGGCGTGCTGCAGTCCATGGGTCGCAAAGAGTCAGACATGACTGAGTGACTGAAATGAATGAATCCTACACAAATCCATGAAGTAGCAATAAGTAGTTTTATCCTTGATTATTTTTATAAAGTCTTTGGAACTTTAACATGTTTTTGCACATTGTATTAATACCTCCTGTGTACATCCCGTGGGTTCCCTGTGTCTCACCTATCTGATTCCAGACACCAAAGTGACCCCCTGGCCTGTGAGGGCTCTGATCAGCCTTATACAAGTGCAGTTAGAGAGTGCTTTACCCTGGGACCCCATCTCTAGCTTCCCACTTGGGCTTTTCTGTCATCACCTCAAGTTGGGGGCAGGTGGGGAACCCACCCTCCACTCACACATGTACAACTTGGAGTTGTGGGGGAATTAACACCTGTGTGAGCTCCCCAGGGCTGCCATAACAAAATGCCATAGAATGTGTAGCTTAAACAATCAAACAAAAAACCTTACTTTCTCACAGTTCTGGAGGCTACAAGTCCAAGATCAAGGTGTCAACAGATACAGTTGCTTCCAAAGCCTCTCTCTTTGGTTCCCTTCTAACTATATCCTCACATGTGCCTTCCTCTGTGCACACTCACCTCCAGTGTCTATCTCTCTGTCCATCCAAATTCCCTCTTATAAGGACACCGGTCCGACTGGATTAGGGTCCACCACAAGAGCCTCCTTTAAATGCAATCACCTATCTCCAAACACAGTCATGTTCAGAGGAGCTGAGAGTTAGGGTGTCAACCTACGTATTTGGGGGAACACAATTCAGCCTATAACACACCCCATGGGGACTAATGAAGGGAGGAAATGGATGAATAAGTTTTTCTTTCATCCTTCTTCCGAATGGACAGTACTGATTCACATTTTATGTAAGGGCTCTCAGATAGCCCGAGGTGATCAAGCAAGTAGCACTTACAGCAACGGACCACTAGCAACTCACCTACTCATCTTAGCGTTCACTCTCCTTTCTTTCTTGCCTAGCTTCCCCTCCAGCACTGCTTTTGGCTCCCAGAATCACAGCTGCTATGACTGTGAAGAAAATCACTCATCTCTCTACTTGTCCAATATGCACTCGGGTTCTGCTTCCTGGAGAACCCAGGCTAAGATACATAAGCTATCTTATTTCATCTTTACAATAACCATGACAGATATATATTATTATTACTTCATAAATAAAAAAATAGGAGAGTCAGAGAAGATAAATGACTTGCCCAGAGTCACACAGCTAGTAAACTACAAAGACAGAACTTTGATTTAAGTCTTTTTGATGCTCAGTCCTGCATTACTTCTTAGGTACCTGCTTCCCTGGTGGCTCAGATGGTAAAGAATCTGCCTGCAATCCAGGAGACCCAGGTTCAGTCCCTGGATTGGGAAGATCCCCTGGAGAAAGTAATGGCTACCCACTCCAGTATTCTTGCCTGGAGAATTTTATGGACATAGGAGCCTGGCAGGCTACAGCCCATGGGGTCACAAACAGTTGGACACGACTGAGAGACTAACCCTCTCACACTTTCTTGTATTATTTCCTAGGAAAGTCTATGTATAATCAGGTAAAATTTAAGTCATTTTCCCTACCAATTTTTAAAAATGTTTAAATTGACTAGAGGTAAGACATCCCAAGTACATAGTGTATCTCCCTATTTCTTTCAGTGCTATTTCTTTCCTCTTTCACCAAACCTAAGAGTTTGATGTCCCTTCTTCAAAATTTACCTGTATCTGAAACTATTTTCTTTTCTGAATAGAAATTATATAAATTACAATCTCTTTATTGGTACTATCACAAACTACGTTTCCAAGCAAACCACAGCTCACAGTCAAATTAGGGAGGCTCTTACATCTTAATCAAAGCCTTACAATTTAATTGTTCATTAAACATGGGAGTAATTTACTGTCCTACTATGCAATCATTATTGCTTCCTGAAATCTGATGTGATGAGGTACAATAAATGCAAACTGAAATATTGCCTGTGGAAGGTTATTTATTATTTCTTCTGGCTAAAAACATTCATAACTGAAATTTATTGGTCCATACTCCCTTCATTATAAATATTTTATGTTCTGCCTCAGGGATCCATGTCTTAGCATTTAAATGTCTCAATCTTGTGTCAGTAACAGGAAGAACAAGTTCACTGGGTGGAATTTTTGCCCTTTACTTCAGAATGTTACAATAATAATAGGCTATAAATATGTTATAATTATGCCTTTGATCATTGCTGTAGTTTTCTAGTCTGAATGAATTAAATTCAAAACTAAAGCTGAGCTGGTAGGCATAAATGACAGTAGTTATCTTAAACTAAGATTTTGCTGAATGCCATATTAATTTTGTGAAAATATTTAAGTGGCCAGAGTAGCAAACCATTTTCCTCTCCTACCTTAATGTGAAGTGGTGTCTGAACCTTGCACCATTTTTACATATTAGTAGTGGTTTATGTTTAAGTAAAGCTTTATAGTCTTAGTACTTTTATATCCAAGTCACCACAACAACCTTGGAGTAAATACTGAGCAGTTTGTAAAAATCTCCATTGTTCAAATAAAAAAAACTGATATTCAGGCAGATACCGATGTATAATTTTTATTTTAATTTTTAAAATTTTTAATCATGAGATAGTAAAATTGTGCTACACTGTGAATCATATTCCAATCTTCTGCCCATCTCTTTTTTTTTTTTTTAAGGGTTTTTTGATATGGATCATTTTTTAAAATCTTTATTGAATTTGTTACAGTATTGCTTCTATTTTATGTTGTGGTTTTTGGGCTGCAAGGCATGGGGGATCTTAGCTCCCTGACCAGCGATTGAACCCATACTCCCTGCATTGAAGGCGAAATCTTAACCACTGGACAGCCAGGGAAGTCCCTGCCCATCTCATCTTATGCTGAGGTCGATGGCAAGGAGGTGGAGTAGGGGATGATGGAGAGTAAAGGACATGAAAAAGTGACTAACAGCAGATGGCAGGGAATGCTGCTGGGGAAATGGGAATATAGGACAGAATGTTCTGCATCACCTATATTCTCCTAGATCTGTCTCACTCTCCAAAGCCTGCAGAACAAACCACTGGTTGATGATCACTGGGAGATGCCTACAATCACTATAGTTTTCCTGGAAGTCACAATAAGCTATGGGACCAAGAGTGGTCTCATTAATGTGAGGCTTATTATATCACTTTTGTTAATGTATATTTTTTTAAGTGCAGTTGATTTACAATGTGTTAATTTCTGCTGTACAAAAAAAAGTGATTCAGTTATACATATATATACATTCTTTTTTGTATTCTTTTTCATTACAGTTTATCACAGGATAGTGAATATAGTTCCCTGTGCTATACAGTAGGACTTTGTTGTTTATCCATTCTATATATGATAGCTTGAATCTGCTAATCCCAAACTTCCACGTCTTCCTCTTCCCCTCCCCCATGGCAACCCCAGGTCTGTTCACTATGTCTGTGTGCCTGTTTCCATTTCATAGATAAGTTCATTGGTATCATACTTTAGATTCTAAAAATAAGTGATATCATATGATATTTGTCTTTTTCTGACTTACTTCACTTAGTACGATAATTTCTAGGTCCATCCATGTTGCTGCAAATGGCATTATTTCATTCTTTTTCATGGCTGAGGAGTATTCCATTGTGTACCTGTACCAGATTTTCTTTATCCTATTAATGGACATTTTAAAATTCCAAGTGGAGGACCTTTCGGAGATCTTTATCTCATTTATTGACTTACAAATAAATTCTGGACCTAGCTTTTGAAACCTACTCTATGAGGTTTCTATATGAGAGCACACAGAAAGAAGAAAAACTGAACTTCATCTCAGTTGAAGATTAAAAAGAAAATTGTATGCTGGTATTAAATTATTCATAAGCATATACACAAAGGAAGGGCTAGCCTCTCTTAGCGTATATAAACATGTTGACAGGGAACATTTCCTGAAGAAATATTATGTAATTCGAAGAAAAGGTGATTTTTGACAGTTTGCATCCTGGCTTTCTTGGTCACTGAATTTTCTTACACTGTCCTCTGAGACCATGTGCTTGCTCTCAAGTGTATTCCTTAAAACAACAATTCCTCTAGAAATAAGTTTACATTGTTTAGAGTAAAAGAGTAATCTGTAATCATATTTTTAAATGCTGGTCCCCAAAAATATTCTGTTGACAAAGCAAAGCTGAGTTTATTGCTTACTGAGGTGAAGAAGACAGTTACTTTTACAATCATATTAGCACCTTGAAGTTAGAAGGACAAAGCAAAGATATTTCTGAGATTTTAGGGTCTGGTTAATGTTGGGAATTGATTAGAATTGTAGAAGTTTCATGATATAACAGGATTGGAACATGGCATGGATATGGTTTCAAACAGAATCTCGAAGAGCTAGCCTTTCTTTGATGCCACATTATCTTGAGAAAAAATATTTATTCTAATGAAGGTAAATCAAATAGTTAGATAAATAGAATTGCTGGAAGTTTTTAAATGAACAATAAAGTTATTTCCAACTTTAACAGCCTACGCAGGTTTCCTGAAGACTAAAGCCATGTAATAAGATAATCATATATTAAAGTCATGGTAACGTACAGCTTAGACAACAAACATGCAGGTGTAAATAGTTCTCAACATAAGTTAAGGAATTCCTGGGTCAAACAAAGTTAAGCAAATATTTTAACAATAGTGCTTTTCGGAGCCCTTAATACATGAATGGGCACATAATTTTCATGGAAAAAGTATACAAAGTATTTTTATCTTACTTTTATGAAAATAAAATATGCCTGGACTAGCATTGCATATAGTTGCAGAAATAGTGACCAAGACTTTCGGATATTCATTATTTTTTAAGAAAATGGAAGTAAATATAAAACCCAAATAGAGAAGTAACTATAATCCCAGCCTGGCATTTCCCCACACACAGGCACTCACAGCTTAAGAAACTGGCACAAAGGCACAGTGGGCCGTAATCCAGTTCAAGAGTTAAGCAGACAGCATCAGTGATCAGAATGGAGTTTCAAAGAACCAAAGGGTTTGAGGAGATGATACAAAAAGAGGGGAGTCCTTTCTGTGGAAATATGTTGCTTAGCTAATAAAATGAGTCACGGATCTTTTTATGTCTTTGATTTACCCTGCAATGTCAGGATTGAATTGTTACATAGCAACAACACTCTTAGTAGATGCTACTCTTCTGAGGCAAGAAATACCTTTTATTAAAAGTAAACAAAAGTTGAAAGAACACCATCTTCATGCACACATAATTTAAATGGCCAGACATAGCCTGGCTATTTTCTATTACTCCCGAGAACAGGCTAACAACTATAAATAACAGGTCATCTACTTAGTCTGGGATTGATAAATGCCACTGCAAGATGATATTCCTTCTTTCCATGGTGAAAGGAGTCAGTCACTTGACTGAAAATGACCAGAAATGACATGAGCATTTCCATTATTCGATACAAAAACTGAGTAACACTTTTTTTTTTTCACTGTAAACAGTTTTTTACTACAAACAGTAGTAACTATTTCTACTTTTGGAGAAACAATAGAGGGAATAAAGCAAATGTTTAAAGTATCAACTCAAAAAAGACTTTAATTAAATTTCAATTTAGGAAAAACAGGCTTAATGTTTATGGCAGGAAATACTGAGTTGATTCCAGGAGTTTACCTAAATGTGATTCTAACTGTGCAATTGCAAATGAATCTCCAGAGAAAGAAAAAGTCCAGATATTCTACAAAAAGCAATGTGGTTGCTGAGCTCAGATTGTAAAGGGGGACATATAAAAGCCAAACATCACTGGCCCTTCTTATGACTGGCCTGAGATAGTGATGTATACAACACAGCAACCTCCAAGAAAGCTCTGTAAAGTAATTTAGATCTACATGAAAACTGCAACACCTTCTTTTCTCTCTCATCCATTCTTATGGCAGTTTCTTCCCTAACACCTACCACTTTTTTAGATTCTTCCTTACACTTCTTCCCGAAAAATCCTTCCACTTGTTTTAGTCCAAACTCAAATGCCTACAACCACTTTTTTTTTCTAGGCCTTCTGTGAAAAATAAAGTTGGTCTTTCTCTGTTCTTTGGACCCAAATTGAAATTTCTAAAGCCCAGCCCTAAAGATTCAAGAATAATAAACAATTCTTTCTTCTTGGAGCTGCAGGGGAGTGGAGGCTGACCAAAGTCTCAGAATTTGTATGTTAATGTCTTTGTCCTCTCCACGTGTTCAAAAGATGAGATGAAAGAAATATAGTCAAGGATTCTTATCAGAGGGTGGTACAGAACTGACAGCTTCAGGAAGTCTAAGCACCAAATAAACTACAAAATTTACTAACATGCATACCTCCTGCCCTCCCCCCCCTCAATACATTAAATCTTTTAAGCCTTAATCAGAGTGTGTAGAAGGTAGAGAAGAAAATGTTCTCCATTTGAGGCCAATAATCTTTGACTAATGACAAAAGAGAAAGCAAACCTTTCTTTGGACTGAAAAAAAACAGAGAAAACATTGGTAAGAGGGAATTAATTGGAACTGTAGCTGGGGAAGGATAGTTAAGCTTCTGGTCTCAAATTATCTCTAAAGGTCTCTAAGGAACCTGCAAATTAGATCATTAAACCAAACATTGCCAGTGACCTTTGAAGGACTGTCAAGAACAATAAAAGAGAATAAAACAGGAGATAAGCAAATACCAACCAATTTTGAAAAACTGGATGAAGGGAGGTTTGACAAATTAGAGATAGTTAAGAGTTACATTGATTTCAGCTAAGATTTTAGGATCTGTTATACAGATGAATAGGTTTGGAAACCTAAAGAAGAAATGATCATTAGGAGCCGATAAAGGCTCATGAAAACAAACCAGACTCTTCTCACTTCTTTCTGTGTGTTAAGATCATGGCAGGGTACAAACGGCACACACAACCAGAGGGTAACTAAGGTGAGTTTATAGCAGGGACTCTCCATAAGAGCTTGGGGTAAGGTTAAAGGAAATTTAGAGCAAGAGTGAAGCAACTGTGGAGAACTGGCGTCACCCAGCACAAGACTGGCTACATAATTTGCAGGGTCAAGGGCAAAATGAAAATGCACAACCCTTTGTTCAAAATCCAGTAAGAATTTCAAGATAGGGAGAGCAAAGCATTACCAAGCATGGAGCCCTGTATGACCACAAAGTCTGTAAGCCCATTGCAGCCATCTCTGGCCCTTAAGTATCAAAGGGCAAGGAGGGAAACAAGTATGAGAACCTGGAGAGAGTTGTAGCTGTATCTTTAGCTGGAGGAGTCCACTGGAAAGACCAAAGAGAAGCTAAGCCACTTATATTTAATATGAAGCCACTGATTATTTGCAGCTGTGAAGAGAGGAATGGTGACATTCATACCTTAATCCCATTCTATAATCTCAGACAATGGAATCAAGGTAATATAGTACACAGAAGACAGGTTCCAGAGGCACAAAATGTGGTGGAGAGTGAATGGGGAGAGTCAGGAAGAATATTTTGCATGCCTTTATAAAGTCACAATGCTGCTAAATTTGTGACATCTGGTAACCCTGCTCTAGAAGGACTTTAGGAAAGCATCTGACAATTTCTCAGGAGTTCCTGTTGGATAAAACGGAGAAAGATGGCCTATAAGTAAAGATAATTATGTGGATTGATAATAGGTTTAAACAATTGTATCCAAAGTAAGAAATGGAATATTTCCTGTTATATCAGTAAACTAGGACGTCACAGTCATCAGCAATTGCAGCCACTATGGATAGTGAGCCGGTGAGCCTGAGGAAACTCACCTAGGGAAAGAATACCTGTCATCTAGCCATCAGACTGCACCCTTCCTCACAGTGAGCCCTGAGGAAACTCAGCATGTAAAAACACAGGATACTAGACCCAGATAGCTAAGGTCAAGGGAATGATTTCAGAGAGCCTAGACTCTTTCATCTACCCATACATAGAAAAGTGCTAAATTCCTTAACTTGGGATATCTGGTTTCTTTAATTAATACTTTGTTTTAATGTTCAGAATACCTGCTCTTTGCTGCAAAACATTTATATAACCTTGCTCCCTCTCTTACCTCCTCAAAGTAGTTCTTTCAGGGTTACTTGAGATTACCTGTAAGGTTACCTCCCTGGCTTAAGATCTAAAAATTCCCCCCAAATAAAACATAACTCTCAACTTTTGGGTTATGAATGTTTTTAAGTCCATAAAATTATACTGAAAACCAGTACTATCCAGTTTAGCATTTTCTAATACTGATCTGCAGATATAGAAGGAATGATTATCAAAGCATGGTTTACAGGTGATTGAGTGACTAGCCAGGATGAAAGAATTAAAATCCAAAAAAATCTTGACAGGCTGTAGCAATGGGATAAAAAGATCTTGGCCAGCTGGAACAATCAACTAAATCTAATAGTAGTAAATCTTGGGATTTGCTCTAAAGTTCAAAAGCCAGTGGCACAGGTTTGGGAAAAGGGAGACAATACATATGATGTCTGAAAATGATTGAGGCAGTTTAGGGGAAGGTAAAGTCAATGTGAGTCATGCATGTGGTGGATCCTCCAGAAAAACCGATTAGGTTTTAGGTAGAATTAACTGAACAAAGGAGGTGATAATCCAAACCTGGGATTGTGTTGATCATACCACACCTGAAAACTGGGTTTATTTGAATGTCATATATGACTTGTACTTGGAGAAGACTAATTAGGATAGAAGAGACTTATAAACTAGGACCAACCATAGGAGCTGGTTTGGCTTTAATAATTGATGCAAATGGCAACATGAATGTGACAGTGTTGAGACTACTGTTCAATCAGCAAACAAAAGAAGAGCAGAGGACACAGATGAGATCAAAGATATATGTGTGGATGAGGCACCTCTTAACCTTAGTTCCTTCCCCTGAGTTTGCAGGGTTAAGACTCAACTAGACAGAGGACCCTAAAACCAGAAGCTCACTGTCTTTTGAAAGGAAAGGGGGACATTTTCCCAGANAATCAGCAAACAAAAGAAGAGCAGAGGACACAGATGAGATCAAAGATATATGTGTGGATGAGGCACCTCTTAACCTTAGTTCCTTCCCCTGAGTTTGCAGGGTTAAGACTCAACTAGACAGAGGACCCTAAAACCAGAAGCTCACTGTCTTTTGAAAGGAAAGGGGGACATTTTCCCAGAGGGATTCACTTTGTAAACATATAAAGAAATTCTTGTTTTCAAACTGTGATGCTGGAGAAGACCCTTAGACACCAAGGAGATCAAAACATTCAATCCTAAAGGACATCAACCCTGAATATCCATTGGAAGGACTGATGCTGAAGCTGAAGCTCCAGTACTTAGGTCAACTGAGACAAAGAGCCGACTCACTGGAAAAGACCCTGATGCTGGGAAAGACTGAGGGCAAATGGATAAAGAGATGACAGAGGATGAGATNCTTTCACTACAAATTGTCTTCCAGATTCCTTAATTTAATTGTGCTGTGCCTCATCATAATATTTATCCTTAAAAACGTATTCCATTCACTGACACAAGACTTTTTTTGTCTGTTAGAGACATATTTCCTACTCAATCTCATCAAATGCCTAGCACATTTTTAAAAATAGACTTTATTTTTTAGAGAAAATTTAGATTCGTAGCAAAATTGAGAGGAAAGTGGAGAATTCTCATTATTTCCCATACATAGCCTCCCCAACTGTCAATATCTCACACCAAAATTGTACATGTGTTACTTTCAGTGAAAGTACATTGCTGCGTCTTTTCATGCAAAGCCTATTTTTCATATTAGGGTTTACTGCTGGTGCTGTACATTCTATGGTTTTTGACAGATGTATACTGACATAAACGTACCGCTATAGTATCCTTCAGAATAGTTTTATTTCCCTAAAATTCCTGTCTGCTCCTCTTCATTCCTCCTCCACTCAACTCCTGGCAACCACCCATCCATAACTGTCTCTATAGTTTTGTGTTTCCTAGAATGTTGTATAGTTGGACTTGTACAGTAAGTAGCCTTTTCAGATTGGCTTCTTTTATGCAGTAATTTGCCTGTGATATTCTTCCATATCCTTTCATGGCCTGATAGCTCAGTTGCTTTCAGTACTGAATAATATCCCGGTGTCTGAATGTACCTTTGTTTATCCATTTACCTGCTGAAGGACACCTCAGTTGCTGCCAGGTTTTGGAAGCTATGAATAAAGCTTTAAACATTCATGTGCAGGTTTTTGTGTGGATGTAAGTTTTCAACTCCTTTGAGTAAATATTAAAGAATGCAATTGCTAGATGATATGTAAGAGTATGTTTACATTTGTAAGAAAATGCCAAACTACCTTCCAAAGTGACCCTACCATTTTGCATCCCATCAGCAACTAGTAAGAGTTCCTATTGTTCTACGTCCTTGCCAACATTTGGTGGTGTCAGTGTTTTGGACTTTTACCTTTCTAATAGGCCCAAGGTGTCCTGTTTCAATCTGCAGTTCCCTAAGGATATATATTGAGCATCTTCTCATATGCTTTTTTGCCATTGGTATATATTCTCTGATGAAGTGCCCATTTTTAATCAGTCGTGCCTTTCTTAAGTCTTAAAATTTATTTTTATATTTTGGGTAATAGCATTTAACCATATGTCTTTTAGAAATGGCTTATTTTCTTGTTCTCATGATGGTGTCAGTGGCAGAGACGTTTTAATTTTTCAGAAGTCCAGCTTCATGGATTGCCCCTTTTGTGTTGGCTTCATGGATTGTGCCTTTTGTGTTATATCTAAGACACTATCACCAAACTCAAAATCCTCTAGATTTCCTCTTGTGTTATCTTCTAGGAGTGTTTGAATTTTGCATTTTCCCTTTAGGTGTATGACCTATTTTGAGTTAATGTTTGTGAAGTGTATAAAGACTCTGTCTGGATCCAGTTTTGGGCATGTGGATCCAGTTGCTCTAGCACCATCAGTTGCTGAATTGTCTGCCCTCCTTTTTTTTTTTCCTTTAACGTTGTATCAGCTATTCTGATTCTTTTGTCTTTTCGTGTAAACTTTAGAATCAGTTTGTCAATATCCATAAATAGCTTGCTGGGATTTTCATTGGAATTGCAATGAATCTATAGATCAAGTTGNAGTTGCTGAATTGTCTGCCCTCCTTTTTTTTTTTTCCTTTAACGTTGTATCGGCTATTCTGATTCTTTTGTCTTTTCGTGTAAACTTTAGAATCAGTTTGTCAATATCCATAAATAGCTTGCTGGGATTTTCATTGGAATTGCAATGAATCTATAGATCAAGTTGGGAAGAATTGACATGTTAACAGTAGTGTGTCTGCCTATCCGTGAATGTGGGATATCTCTCCATTTATTTGGTTCTTTGATTTCTTTCATCAGGATTTCATAGTTTACCTTCTATAGATCTTGTACATATTTTGTTATGTTTATATCTATTTCTTTGAGGAGAATGTTAATATGCATGTCATTGACTTGGGTTTTTTTTTTTTTTTTCAAATTATAGTTTTTCAATTNTGGGAAGAATTGACATGTTAACAGTAGTGTGTCTGCCTATCCGTGAATGTGGGATATCTCTCCATTTATTTAGTTCTTTGATTTCTTTCATCAGGATTTCATAGTTTACCTTCTGTAGATCTTGTACATATTTTGTTATGTTTATATCTATTTCTTTTAGGAGAATGTTAATATGCATGTCATTGACTTGGGTTGTTTTTTTTTTTTTTCAAATTATAGTTTTTCAATCCCAGTATATAAGAAAGCAGTTGACTTTTATATATCCACCTCATATACTATAACCTTGCTCTAATTGCTTTTTGGTTCCAGGAGTATTTTTGTTGATTCTCTTAGACTTTCTACATAGACAGTCATGTCCTCTGGTACCAAGTACAGTTCATTTCTTCCTTCACAATTTGTATATGATCTGTTTCTTTTTCTTGTCTTGTTGCATTAATTAGGGCATCCAGTATGATATTGAAAAGGGGTAATTAGAGGGGATGTACTTGCCTTTCTCCTGTTCTTGGGCAGAGAGCTTATTGTTTTTCACCATTAAGTATGATATTAACTGTAGATTTTTTTAATGCTTTTTAGTTAAGTTGAGGATGATCTCCTCAATTTCTAGTTTGCGAAGTTTTAATCATGAATGGAATTGGATTTTGTAAAAGACATGTCTGCATCTGCTGATGTGATGAGGTGATTTTTCTTCTGTAGCTTGTTGGCGTGATGGGTTACGTTAATTTGATTTTTGGATGTTGAATCAGCTTTGCATCTAGAATAAATCCCACTTGGTCATAGTGTAAAATTCTTGTTATACATTGTTGGATTTGATTTGCTAAAATTTTGTTGAGGATTATTACATCTATATTCTTGAAAGACATTGTCTGTAATTTTCTATTATTGTCATGTTTTTGTTTGTTTTCCTAATAGATGGAGTTAGGAAATATTTAATCTACTTCTTTCTTCCAGAAGAAATTCTAGACAACTGGTATAATTTCTTCCCTAAATGTTTAGTAGAATTCATAAGTGATTTCACCTGGGCCTGGTGCTTTCTGTTTCAGAAGGTTATTAATTATTGATTCAGTTTCTTGAATAAATCTAGGCCTGTTCAGATTGTCTACTTTCTCTTCTGTGAGTGCTGATAGATTGCACCTTTCAAGATATTGGTCCATTCATCTAGATTAACAAATTCGTGGGTGTAGGTTATTCATATTGCTCCTTAAGTTTTTTACTTGTTAGAATGAAGTGAAGACTTTCAAACTCCTTACACACCAGACTAGAAACCAGAAGTCCAGTTAAGCACACTTTGGAAGGGCTCAGTAAACTGAAGTATATAATTGCATAAGCTGGAGTCCTCACTAAACAATTTCTCACAATTTTCTTGTGTCTAAATCTTTAAAATCATCTCTTTATTTCGTAGTTAATGCATTTTTAAAAAACGCTTGGTTAGAAAATGGCATACTTCCCTGTCAACGACCCTTGGTTAGAATGTTACTACTGGTTACCCTTGCTAGAAATTACCTATGTGATGAGACAAAGTATGGGTTTACATCTGCCCGCCTGTACTCTTTGTCTTTGCATCCTTTCCCCAGCTTCAGTGTGGACATCATCTTGGGTTAGAAGCCCTTCTGCCAGGATAGCAAAGTAAAGGAGACAGAGTGAACATCGTCACACATTCAGTTTTATTATGTAAGCATAAAACAACATGTCCATCACATTTCCTCAATAACCAGTGTGGTGGAATTTCAACAATGGAAGAGAGAGACTGACACATTGTGATCCAGAGTGTTTTCAGGAAATTAGGATATTGCCTAAAAAATATGTAATCGAACATTCCCTCTCTGTCATGTTTACACTGGGCCCTGTTATGTCTCCCTTGTCATAATTCTCCATAGCAGGTTTCTTTGAAAAAGGCTCCATTCTTTTCCCATCCTTTGTTAGACTCTCCCCACGGATTCATAGGCCAGAAACTCGTGAACATACACACATGGCAGGGACTGTCTTGTCTCAGGGCATCTTGTGTCATAGTGCACGCATCAGTCCGCCATGCAGAGAGGTAAAACTGCAGCCCTACACCCTCTTTACTGGGGTCTGCACCTGCTGCTTAGTTTGACTGTATCTGTCAAGCCATTCTTTATCGGAGAGTCTAACAGCCTTTGAGTGCACGGTGCTCTACCACTTACGTAGGGGTTGTATTGATCTTTCTGGTGTGTGCTCTAAAGTGGCTGGCATCAAAAGCTAGTGAGGCAGCCGGTTTGAACAGAACGGGTCATTTACAAACTTTAGGATGAGAGGCCGCAGGATGCCAAGGAAAACGTTTTTGTTTTTCCAGAGGGAACCATAGTTCATGAAATGTGGTTAACGTACCATATTTGTATACCCTTAAAATCATTTTATAACCACACTGAGTGCCTCTAAACATTAAATATAGTTTGTAAGTAGTTGGTTAACTAGCTGTTGTGTGCTTTAAATAGTAAATAAAATGGAAAGGCACTAAACAGTGACTATATTTCATAGAGTAAGATGCTTTTCCAGCCACTCAATAATTCTCAATGTTAAGAAAAATTGATTTTCTAACTGCTGAGTGCCTCTAAAAATTAGCATCTTATCTTCCTACAGGGGCTGCTTTTTAGTCAGCCTTCTTTCTTCCAGCTTTTGACTTAGTGATCTCTAAGGTTCTCTTCTTGCTAAAAAATTCTGTAGATTCTATTGGACTATAATTTTACTTGGGCATGTATGTAATTGGGAAAATTTTTTAAAAAAAGAAACAATATAATCTTACCTTTTTTAATGTTTATTTCACAAGAAGTAGTTCTTTGCCTGCTGTTTCATTTCCCACCATCCCTCTTCGTGCCAAGAGGAAGACTGCATGGAGGAACCAAGGGCAATGCCATAGAAATTGAGTACTAATTTCCAAGCATCCTTACACAGCATGTCTGAGTAATGGATACATTTTGTATTTGTGGAAGCTTCTCCAGTACTCTTGCCTGGAAAATCCCATGGATGGAGGAGCCTGGTAGGCTGCAGTCCATGGGGTCGCTAAGAGTCAGATACAACTGAGTGACTTCACTTTGGCTTTTCACTTTCATGCATTAGAGAAGGAAATGGCAACCCACTCCAGTGTTCTTGCCTGGAGAATCCCAGGGACAGGGGAGCCTGGTGGGCTGCCGTCTACGGGGTCGCACAGAGTCAGACACGACTGAAGTGACTTAGTAGTAGTAATAGTAATGAGGGAAAGAAACTCTGTAAGAGGCAGTAATAGTCACATATCTTCATGGCAAATTAATTCACTTTCCCAGTTTTTTGTTGACTCAGTCTAGCCTTTCAGAAAAGCAAATTGCCAATGCTGAGACCTTACAGACAGATATAGTAATGGCTCACAGCGTCACAAAAGCTGAGAACTGAAATAATCATCAGTACACAAGTACAGGAAACTGGATTAAAAACAGATTCAGCTCTTCATTCAGCCTGAACCACAGAGCCTCCTTGAGCAATCTTTTATAACCTTATCAATGTTAATAACCAGTAAAAGGCATGGTTAGAGGAAGGTTCTAGAATCTGGCTGCTGGATCATCTCCACGGGCCTCCTTTGAATCTAATAATTTAGAAATTTCTTCTGACCTTTTATCACATTCTTAAGAACCATGTGTCTCAAGTGTACCCACCAGTTCCACAGCAATAGGTAACTGGCATGTTGAAGCCTGAGGAATAGCAGATAAGCATCAAATTTCCTGGGACATGTGCTTAGAATTAGAATGCAAGGAGTGAAGAAAATTCTTCTCAGACACACCCTCAAAATTCCCACTGATATCACTGGAAACTCTGTGGGATCAGATAAGAACAGGTTGCTTATTTGGGAGCAAAATCCAGCAGTGAACTGGTAACCAGTTATCCACATTAGACTGATGTGGCTGCTTGGTCCACAAGCTTGATCAAAGATATGGCCTAGAACAAAACACCTGCAGAAGACTATGAGCTCTCTGGTGTGAGAGTGTTGTCCATTGTACATTGTATCCTTAGCATAGAGTCAATAGTATTTGCTTGGTAAACATTTATGGAGCTAAGCTGAGTCTTTTAAGCAAAGGCAGCCTACCACACAGAAATGTAAATGTCTAAAATGGAAAATCCCTAAAGACCAGAGACAGCACTCAATATGAGTTTTCTTCAATAGTTTGACAAGAGAAACATCACAAAAATCATAATTGTCCAAAGAAGCAATCATTTTCATGATTGGATTTAATCCAGAATCTGCTTTAAAAATAAAAATAAAAATAAAAAAAGCAGAGTAAGATCTCACCCCTCCTCCCATACCCATACTCATCCCAAAATGTAGAAAAGACAAATGGAGAACAGTTCAGTTCAGTCGCTCAGTCGTGTCTAACTCTTTGTGACCCCATGAATCGCAGCACGCCAGGCCTCNCTCCTGGAGATGGTGATGGACAGGGAGGCTTGGCGTGCTGCAGTTCATGGGGTTGCAAAGAGTTGGAAAGGACTGAGCGACTGAACTGAACTGAAAGATTCATCTGAAGTATACTTAACTGTCCTTTTTGTCCTTTTAAGACAGAAAAGTTATGAGAGGAAGCACACGACTAATGACTGAGTAGCGGCAGAGACAAATGCTGGGGTAATGCAGAATGTGTTGTTCTGTGATTGAGTGGTACTCAAAGTCTGCTTCACTCCTTCCTGAGTCAAATAATAATAATAATAATAAAGAAAACCCTGTCAGTCCCATATGAGCACAATGTCAAGTTAAATATATGAAATATAAGACCTATGTAAGTTGCATTTGTTAACATTTTAGAAAAATTCCAGTATTTGGAATTTTATACTTTTGCTGGAAGAGTCATTTAAGATCAGGAAAATGGTAGACAAAACTAATTCATAACAGAAGTTCATAACTTTTAGAATAAAGTCTTGATAATAAAATTTCTGACAAATATTTAAGGTCATAAATTAGCATTTTTTGAGGAGGTTTGTGATTGAAAGGTGTCATCTGTCTTATTATTTGCTACCCTTGAGTTATTTGCATTCATCTCATTTGAACTGCCAACCCATTAAAGATAGAATGCTTGACTCATTTCTACATTTCCCGAACACCTTAAACAGAGCTTTGCATGAGCTGATATGCAGTAAATATGTACTGACTAGATTAGGGGAGATGCCCTCTCATCTAAAACAATTCATGTCAATTAATAAAAAAATTTAGTTAAAGCTGTAAGTCATTAACATACAATATGCTTTGCTTCAAACATTGTATTTTTTTCATGTAATAGTTCTATTTTAAATTTTTTAAATTAATTTAGTTTTTATTGAAGGACAATTGCTTCACAGAATTTTGCTGTTTTCTGTCGAAACTCAACATGAATCAGCCATAGGTATACATATATCCCCTCCCTTTTGAACCTCCCTCCCATCTCCCTCCCCATCCCACCTCTAGGTTGATACAGAGCCCCTGTTTGAGTTTCCTGAGCCATACAGCAAATTCCCGCTGGGTATCTATCAGAAAGAGAAAGATAAATACTGTATTATGACATATATACACAGAATCTAGAAAAATGGCTCTGAAGAATTTACTTACAGGGCAACAATGGAGAAACAGACATAGAAAATAGACCTATGGACACGGGGAGAGGGGAGGAGAGAGTGAGATGTATGCAAAGAATAACATGGAAATTTACATTATCAAACATTATATTTTAATAAAGAACGTCTGCCTGCAACGCAGGACATCCAGATTCAATCCTTGGGTCAAGAAGATCCTGTAGAGAAGGAAATGGCAAGCACTCCAGCATTCTTTCCTGGAGAATTCTATGGACAGAGGAGCCTGGCGGGCTACAGTCCGTGGGATTGCAAAGAGTCAGACACAACTGAGCAAGTAACACACACACATACAGGAACACATTAATTCCCTGTTTTTATATGTAGACACAGGTCATGTTCCCTGTTGTTATGTAAACCCCCATAACACAGAGGAGGGCATGGCAACCCACACCAGTATTTTTGCCTGGAGAATCCCCATGGACAGAGGAGCCTGGTGGGCTACAGTCCATATAGTTACAAAGAGTCAGATAGGACTAAAGTGACTTGGCATGCTAGCACTGTAACACATATGGTATATGATTTCAGATTTTGATTTCTTTAAAATGGAGTTAAAACTTAAATACTCCTGTGAAGCAAGCCCAATGCAGAATTAAAATTAGACTGTTTTCTCAATTTTGTAAGATTTCTTGCTTAAAGCTAAAATAAAAGCAATTTGTAAACAACTTACCTTAACCAAACTTTCCAATTTCAATTTAATTTTATAATAGCAACTCTCTTCCTTTTAAAATTCATATTTCATTGTTTTCAGTTCAGTTCAGTCACTCAGTCATGTCTGACTCTTTGTGACCCCATGAACCACAACATACCAGGCATCCCTGTCCATCACCAACTCTGGGAGTCCACCCAAACCCATGTACATTGAGTTGGTGATGCCATCCAACCATTTCATCCTCTGTCGTCCCCTTCTCCGCCTGCCCTCAATCTTTCCCAGCATCAGGGTCTTTTCAAATGAGTCAGCTCTTTGCATGAGGTGACCAAAGTACTGGAGTTTCAGCTTCAACATCAGTCCTTCTAATGAACACCCAGGACTGGTCTCCTTTAGGATGGACTGGTTGGACCCCCTTACAGTCCAAGGGACTCTCAAGAGTCTTCTCCAACACCACAGTTCAAAAGCATCAATTATTCCATGCTCAGCTTTCTTCACACTCCAACTCTCACATCCATACATGACCACTGGAAAAATCATAGCCTTGACTAGACAGATCTTTTTTGGGAAAATATCTCTGCTTTTCAATATGCTGTCTAGGTTGGGCCTCCTGGTGGCTCCGACGGTAAAGCATCTGCCTGCAGTGCGGGAGACCAGGGATCAATCCCTGGGTTGGGAAGATCCCCTGGAGAAGGAAATGGCAACCCACTCTAGTACTCTTGCCTGGAAAATTCTACGGACTGAGGAGCCTGGTAGGCTACAGTCCATGGGGTCGCAAAGAGTAAGACACAACTGAATGACTTCACTTTCACTTTCAGTTTCTTTCAGGTTGGTTATAACTTTCCTTCCAAGGAATAAACATCTTTTAATTTCATGGCTGCAGTCACCATCTGCAGTGATTTTGGAGCCCAGAAAAAGAAAGTCTGACATTGTTTCCACTGTTTCCCCATCTATTTCCCATGAAGTGATGGGACTGGATGCCATGATCTTCATTTTCCGAATGTTGAGCCTTAAGCCAGTTTTTTCACTCTCCTCTTTCACTTTCATCAAGAGGCTCTTTAGTTCCTCTTCATTTTCTGCCATAAGGGTGGTGTCATCTGCATATCTGAGGTTATTGATATTTCTCACAGCAATCTTGATTCCAGTTTGTGTTTCCTCCAGTCCAGCATTTCTCATGATATATTCTGCATATAAGTTAAATAAGCAGGGTGGCCATATGCAGCCTTGACGGACTCCTTTTCCTATTTGGAACCAGTCTGCTGTTCCATGTCCAGTTCTAACTGTTGCTTCTTAAGTTACAGCATGGAGTGTCACTTTACTACCGAAGTCAGCAGTAGTCAATTGATGGAACAGTAGGGGCTTCCCATGTGGTGCTAGTGGTAAAGAACCTGACTGCCAATGCAGGAGACATAAGAAATGAAGGTTTGATCCCTGGGTCAGAAAAATCCCCTGAAGGAGGGCATGGCAACCCACTCCAGAATTCTTGCCCGGAGAATCCCATGGACAGAGCAGCCCCATGAGCGGGCTACAGTCCATAGAGTTACAAAGAGTCTCACACTACTGAAGTGACTTAGCACACACTCATGCCCAATAGGACAATATATGCCAGCTCCCATAAAAGCTCTAATTGAAGGTTCATCCAAGACCTACTGGATCAATATTATTACCATCATTTTGTAGATAAGGAAAAACAATCACCATTGTTTTTGAAGAAGCCCGAAGTCTGGGCAACTTAGAAGACAGATGACTAAATCTACAGCAGAGTTAAGATAGCTCTGGATTTAAAACCTGAACTTCTAGTGGTCAATCCTTAAGCAAATAAGAATATTCTCCAGTTAAGGAAAATCCTATGAGGTGAGAAAGCATCGTAGAAAAGAACAATATGAAACACAGGAAATGAGTCAGCAAATCAGAAGTCAGGAATGATGTGGTCAGGAAAAGAAACAATTACCATAGCTACAATTGGAAAAGGTTTTATTTGTCTCATTGGGTATGATCTCAGTGAGTACAATCCCAGTGAACAGTGTATGCATATATTCACACCTTATGATGCATTAGAAAAAGAAGCCAGCAATGAGGTACACAAAAGAGCGTAATTTTTCCCATGGCTGGTACTAGGCAGAATTGTTGGCTATGCTGGAATAAGGCACTTAGGTTTCAGATCTGAGTATAAATTGTGATTCTCTTACCAACTGGTCACATGATCTTAGGCAAGGTTACTAAATCTAAATATCTGGTTCCCATGCCAGAAGAAAGGACATGGACTAAAACTCAAAGGCTACTTCTAACACTAAAATTTCCTGTCTTGGATGTTTTGTTTATCTTGGTGTCCTTCTGGATCCTATTTCTGATACAGTATTTCTTTTCCTTCTTCATAGTCTCCTTCCAGTTTTCTTCCTTCTTATGAAACTTGTGTATAAGTCAGGGTTGCAGCAGGAAACATATGACACTTTCAAACAAAGATAACCCAAGAAGATTTAGACTAGGAAAAACGTGTAGGGAAGGTATCAGAGACATAGTGCAGTTCCTTGGATGAGGAAGTGGTTTTCAGGATCAATTAGGGAAGAGATGTATAGAGACAATGACCCCTTTGAAAAAAGCTATGATTTTGGAATCAAGGGAATGAGAACCAAAATTCATACTTCTTCCTCCTCATATCCTACTGGGGCTGCACATCAGATAAACCCAATTGGACATCAGAAGAAAGGAAACTTGTTAATGTGGTTCACATAGGTCAACCATATAGGGCACAGGACAGGATGCAGATGGTAGAAAATAGATCTGGAAGGCAAATGGAAGATATCCAGATATAACATGGAGAAGGAAATGGCAACCTACTCTAGTATTCTTACGTAGAGAATNATAAACCCAATTGGACATCAGAAGAAAGGAAACTTGTTAATGTGGTTCACATAGGTCAACCATATAGGGCACAGGACAGGATGAAGATGGTAGAAAATAGATCTGGAAGGCAAATGGAAGATATCCAGATATAACATGGAGAAGGAAATGGCAACCTACTCTAGTATTCTTACGTAGAGAATCCCATGGACAGGAGACTGGTAGGCTACAGTCCATGGGGTCACAAAAGAGTTGGATGTGACTCTGCGACTAGAACAACAACAAAACAAGAGAGGAAGAATAAACCTGATTTGTGAGCCTCCCAATGGCATAGGCTGGCATTGTCTACTTCACCTATATAGAAGATCAACCTCGATTATCATCTTATTCAATACTTAGCCAACAAATATTTGTTGAATGTGTTGAGCACTGATCTAGGATCTGGGGATAGATCAATAAAAAAGTTCTTTACAAACATTGTTAACCAGGGAGATTAACAAATATACTGGAGCACTGATAAGTGCTTTTAAGAAATATCAAGTAGGCTATGGGGTTTGAGTGTGGGGTTGGAGAAGGAAACGTGGTTACAAGACTGATGTCTTGTAACCATGGAAACTATTTTGACCGTGGAACTGAGGGAGGTGAAGGGCCAAGTCATGAAGGTATTGGGGGAAATGTGAAATATTGAAGTTCCAAGGAATATGCATGTTCTCATACTTAATGAGTGGTAAGGAACAGGAGGATCAAGTTGGGCGTTGGTAGCTTGGTAGCTCAGGGGAACCTGGAATTATAGCCCTAGCTTTGTATATCTAAGTAAGAACTTCAGTTTTTATTGCAAGTAAGATGAAAAACATGGGGAAATGACCTGGTGTCATTAGGTTTTAAAAGTGTCATTCTGCTGCTGGGTTGAGAATAGGGAGGAGGCAGAATAGAACAAGATGGACAAGCTAGGAGACAACCGCAAATCCCACTTCCTTTCAAGATTCGGGGAAGGGTGATTTTGATGGAGGTGGAGGAAAAATTTTGTTTGGGGAGATGTTGGGGGTTAGAACTCAGCCTTTACTGCTGGGTTGGAAGCAAGATGTGGGGACAAGGAAGGAGGCAAGAATGACTATGTTTTTGCCCGAGCAACCAGAATATTAACTAAGTGATTACAGTATAGCGTTAGTTTTGTTTCCTCAGAGTAGTATCTTTAACTTTCGGGGTAGTTACAGCACCATACGATTTCTCAGCATATACAAAAAGAAAAGTAATTATTACTGAACTATATTTACCTCCCACTTCTAAGCTGTATTGAGGTCATTTATAATATTAAAACTGAAATAAAGCCAAATAGTTGGAATGGAAATAAAAACATGAATAAATAGAACCGGAAAGCATAAAAACCAAGGAAATAGTCCCTATTTTTGTCTATCACTGAAAGAGCAAACTAAATTACTTGAGTTACAGAACTTGGAATCAAGAAAGATGTTTTACTGGATGCTTCACTGGAACTTTAATTGTTTTTTGAGCCCCACCTCACAAATTAACAAAATTTGCTAAAGAAGTTTCAGCATCCACCCAAAGGTTCATCAGGGACGAACCCTCCAGAGTGAGAAAAAGCTCATTCTCCAGCTGTGCATCCTTAAAGAATGCTTAATGATCCACTTGCCCATTTTCAAAGCCTGCTTGCATATGTGTGTTCAGCTGCTTCAGTCGTGTTTGACTCTTTGTGACCCTATGGACCATAGCCCACCAGGATCCTCTGTCTGTGGGATTCTCCTGGCAAGAATACTGGAGTGGGTTGCCATGTCTTCTCCAGGGGATCATCCCAGCCCAGGGATCAAACCTGAGGCATTTTGCAGGCAGATTCTTTACCTCTGAGCAAAACCTATTTGCCTCCTGCCAATCTCCTTTCCCACTCAGATGCTGTCTCAGATTCCTCAGTAAAGTGCCCCTCTCTTTTTTCCCCAAATCCTTCCTGACTTCTGGAAGGTCTGAGTTTTTCTTCTAACTCTTTCTTCCTCAAATAAATACCCTTTCTGAGCTGAGACTCTTCCCAGTTCTGTATGATCCTTTCTTTTTTTTTTTTTTTTTTTTTTTGCCCAGGGGCCCTCCAGCATATTCCTAATATGGAATTGGAAGAGCCAGCATACCTCACTTCTTCCTACTTAAAGGAATGTGTGAGAGTCATTTCCTTTGAGCCACTGCCCTGACACCTAGAGTTTTCATAAGGAATAAACAAACCGGCAGGTTCAGCCAGACTTGTACACTCCTCAGAGGCATCCTCAAGATTTAAAGTCATGAGCACTAAGGTTACTCACCTTCTCAAACATCCTCTAATACAAGTCTCATGTTTGGACACTGAACCAGGCTGACTTTGCATTGAATCCTTCATTATTAGAATTTGATGAAGCCCTAGGATTGTTTTTTCCTTAGAACAGGCTCAGAAAATACTATATAATTTAATCTATCTTATAAGACTTCTGGAACTAGAATTAGAAAAATGGAAATACTCTAGAATCCAGGATCACTGCTCAACTTACCATGGATGTAGTCTGAAAATCTGGATCTGATGAGAAAGTCAAAAACACTTTATATGAGGAAAACAAATGAAGTCTTTTAGCCTGCCTGAGACATCAGAACCCCTTTAATGAGGAAAGCCCGTAAATCTTTCTATGAAGGTAGTAGAGAGAAGTGGAATTCTCAGATCTGTTTCATGGAATTAATGCCCAAACCAGAAGGAACAAGAGAAGCAAGGCAGATATACATTCTTGAAATAAAAGTCAGAAAATAGAAACACAGTAATGTTTTGCCACTCTTTTAATATACAAACCTGATTATATAAAATATGTTTCTTCAGTGTAAATATAACACATTGATATACATTGCTCAAGGAGGAAAATAATAGATACTATTTAAACAGTCAAAGGTTGAAACGATTAGATGACCTGTTTGTGGAAATAAAGAAATATCTAACATCCTCTTTAGACTGAGCTACAGACACTGGTGTGGGCATAAATCTTTCTCTTAACAATAATTTTTATTGATCACATTACATTCCAGGAACTGGATGATTTCTTAACAGGTCATGGAAAGTTTAGGGAGTGCCCCTAAGATACACATTCGTCATTCACATTAGACTTACCCACACTGTTCTTTGGATGTTCAGAAGTGAGAAGCATTGGTGATTGGTGAAGTTCAGAGTATGTCAGAACCTAATGAAAATGACATTGCTGGGGCTTTGAGTCCTAATTTCACTGCTTAGTCTTATTCAGCAATGACTGTAAGTTCCTTGTGTGCGTGTTTGTCACTCAGTCGGGTCCAACTCTGTGACCCGAAGAACTGTAGCCCTCCAGGCTCCCCTGTCCATGGGATTCTTCAGTCAAGAATACTGGAGTGGGTTGCCATTTCCTCCTCCAAGGGACCTTCTTCACCCAGGGATCCAACTTGCATCTCTTGCGTCTCCTGCATTGGCAGGTAGCTTCTTTATTACTAGCACCACCTAGGAAGCCCATAAGTTTCTTCAGTTCAGTTCAGCTCACTCGCTCAGTCATGTCCGACTGTGACCCCATGGGCTGCAGCACGCCAGGCCTCTCTGTCCATCACCAACTCCCAGAGTTTACTCAGACTCATGTCCATTGAGTCAGTGATGCCATCCAACCATCTCATCCTCTGTCATCCCCTTCTCCTCCTGCCTTCAATCTTTCCCAGCATCAGGGTCTTTTCCAGTGAGTCAGCTCTTCACATCAGGTGGCCAAAATATTNTAATTTGGTTTAGATCTTATTCTCATTCTGAAGTCTCAAATCAATTAGAAAAATCCACTAGGTTCCAGGAGGATATCCCAGTATATTTGCATAGGGCTGGTTACAACCCCTACTCAGCAGATCTTATGTCTGGGAGACACCATGCGGCTAAAACACTTTCTAAAAAACCCCGAAATTGGGACATCCCCTCTTAACTGATATTTGATATGTCAAATGCTGTTTCCTGAAGATTCCAATTATACCTCTCATTCAAGGACAGAAATTGTGCTTTATTTTTCTTTGTAACTCTATGCCTGGCACAGGCCTGACGTACAGAAGGTGCTCAACCATGCCTTGGGAGAAGAGTGTGGGAAGTAGAAAAGGAGATAATAGTACATATTTAAATACAGGACTAGACCAAAGAATATGTTGTGAATAAATATTGTCCTGTGCCCTCTTCTGTTTTTAATGTCAAGATTATTTTTTAAGTCTTTTACTATTTAGCTTTTTATCCTTTTAAGCTTATCCTCTAATGAGAATAAGCTATGAGAACAAAGATTTCCCTTTTTCTTTTATTTTTCATGTATACTTCATGGCATGGAGCACAGGGTTACCAGACACTTTAAAATATTTATGATTTGATGATTGATCTGCAACCAATAATTTTCCATGCATCTGTGCATGTGTGCTAACTCACTTCAGTTGTGTCCAACTCTTTGCAATACTATGGACTATAACCCACCAGGCTCCTCTCTCCATGGGAGTCTCCAGGCAAGAATACTGGAGTGAGTTAACATGCCCTCCAGGAGATCTTTCTGACCCAAGGATCGAACCAACGTCTCTTATGTCTCCTAAATTGACAAACAGGTTCTTTACCACTAGCATCTCCTGCGAAGCCCACTTTTTTCATATTGAATTCAAATTTAAAGTAAAATTTTAGTCCAAAATATTTCTTAAATTAATTCATAGCTAGAAGCCTTAAAAAAAAATTTTAGATTCTGCAGAATCAGGTATGTCTACTGATAAACTTTTTCTATTTTCCCTGATAGCTCAGTTGGTAAAGAATCTGCCTGCAATGCAGGAGACCCCAGTTTGATTCCTGGGTCAGGAAAACCCTCTGGAGAAGGGATAGGCTAGAGAAGAGAAAGGCAACTCACTCCAGTATTCTGGCCTGGAGAATTCCATGAACTGTATAGTCCACAGGGTCACAAAGAGTCAGACACAACTGAATGACTTTCAGTTTCACTTTCAATCATATTTGACATAGATTACATGTGGACTTTTCAAGTGATTAATATTATCTAAATTATTAACTAAAAAGTTCAGTTGCATATTCAAATAACAGCATTCTAAAGAAGTTGCTAATGTTTCCTTCTAGAATCCATTGTTATGTTTTTCTCTATTAGCAAAAGGATAAGTTTTTTTTTTTTTTTACTAAATTTTCTAATTAACACTTTTAAAGTCTACATATACACCCCAAAAAGCCTACAGCTTTAGTGTAACCCCCCAAAATTATATGCAGAGTAGAATTGTCTTTATTTATTACAAGTTCATGGAACAAGACTATTCTTAATTTCCTTGTTGTATGGTACTAGATGAAATCATTACTAATAATAAGTCAACAAGCTAACACTTCATCCCTATTAACACAGAGAGATCTAGATCACAGTCTAGATCAAGCGAACACAATTCTTTAGGTATTGGGAGAGACAGAGAGAAGCGAACAAGAGTTTGTTGTACAAAACAGCTGTTCTTTTCTTTTTACTTGAAGTTGGTTAAGTTCTTACGTTTAATAAATTGGCATGATTGATTTGAAGTTGCTGAATATTAAAAATTCTTTTCCATCAAAAGTAGATTGTGTTACTGAACCAAAGACCAACAAGTATTTCCTTAGTCTTTACTATCTACATGACCCCATTAGGTGCTGTACAAAGTACTATATAATATGATTAATTATTACTCACATGAGCTTATAATCATGTTAGAAAGGAAAAAATATTTATGCAACAGAAGTGCCAAAACCAGTTAGCGTTCTGCAAAGTAGTCCGTATTTCTTATGTTGTTATTCTTTTAAAAAATTCTCAAGAAGCAACATATGGCTTCTAGAAAAGGTGATAATGTAAACAACATTTAAGATCTTGCAGAAAGGATAGGCCTAAATAAATATTTAATCTGAAAAACTCAAGCAATTGTTAAAAGCACATTTTAGAGGCAAAACAAACCATGGAAATTGTGTGTATTAAAGCCTAGATGATTAGAAAAGCAGCAGAGCAAAGTGAACAAAAGAAAGTTCAATATAAAGTCCTGGGGGAAAGCAGGTGCAAAACAAAAGTGCCCAGAATAAGAAGGGCTTCAGTCAGAAAGTTTCCTTTCTCTCTGGGCCCTGCATTTCTTTATATAACATGGAAGCCCAAGCCAGCTCAGAAATTCTAGCTACAGCATAGGTCCTTAGGCATCAAATGGGAGTTCACATAAAGAAATCTTTTCCAACTTAAGGAAGGCAGGAGAGACTGAACTACTATGCAACCAGAAAAGCTAATTGGCCAGAAGTGGCCCCAGCATACACCATTCACTATATGTACAATAATTCAAGTATGAAGGCAATGAGGATGGATGTCTGCCTCACAGATTTATCATCCAGAAAGCTGATTTGTAAAAACAAACTCAAAAATAAATAAATAAACAGCAGACCAAAAAGTACTATGCAGCATGTGAAAGTATTAGTCACTCAGTCATGTCTGACTCTTTGAGACCCCATGGACTGTAGCCTGCTTCTGTCCAAGGAATTCTCCAAGCAAAAATATTGGAGTGGGTAGCCATTACCTTCCCCAGGGGATTTTCCCAACCCAGGAGTCAAACTCAGATCTTTTGCACTGCAGGCAGATTCTTGACTGTCTAAGTCACCAGGAAAGCCCACTATAGAGCATATTTCCTTATAAAAATCTTATTATAAGTAAAAAGAGGTATACTTTTTTATTAGAAGGTCACTGTCACCTTCAGAAAACAATCCCATTCGTGAGTTGGGTAGAGAACACCTGTGTTTAGAGTAGAGAGGGAAAAATGCAGGGCAGGAAATTTATCAAGTATAAAGTATCTACCTCCTGTCACAATACAAGAGATGTTTGAAAATGCTTATGAAATAAACAAGTGAAATGAAGATGAGGGCTTGATGTAGCTCAATTTAAGAAACAGTATAGAAAGCCATACAGATCAACAAAAATATTATTGCCATTAAAGAACAAATGATTTCAAGCTAAGAAGTTTAAATTTTGGACGTAAGTCCATTAGCAGAAGAGAATGCTTTAGCCTTTCTGGGAGGGGCAGGAAGGTATTTGCAGAAATGCAGACACAGAACAGACTTGTGAACACAGCAGAGGAAGGAGAGGACAGAAGCAACTGAGAGTAGCGTGGGCACATGTCCACTATTGTGTGCAAAATGTGTGCAACAGATAGCTAGTGGGAAGCTGCTGTATAACACAGGGAACTCAGCTTGCCTTCTGTGATGAGCTTGAGAGACGGGATGGAGGGGTGGAAAGGAGCTCAAGAGGGAGAGGGCATATGTATACTTATAGCTGATTCACGTTGTACAGCAGAAACCAATACAACATTATAAAGCAATTATCCCCCAATTAAAAATAAAAATGAAAAGAAATAAGGCTAATTGGAAAATATGAATAAAACTCTCATTAGGAACATTTATCTGTCAGTGTTTCATAACTCAAAGGAACATGAAAACATCATAACCCAATAAGCCAGTTAAGAAACTACCACGATCCAGATATGATATTAATAGGGGCTACAGATTTTTTAAAAAGAGAGATGTTTTGAGGGCAGGGAAAAATGTTCCTTTGTGCACATGCCAGTCGGGGTGCTCAGTTGTGTCTGACTCTTTGCAACCCTATGGACTGTAGTTCACCAGGCTCCTCTGTCCATAGGATTTACAAGCAAGATTACTGAAGTGGGTAACCATTTCTTTCTCCAGGGCATCTTTCCAACCCAGAGATCAATGCCAAAGGAGGAGGAAATTTCAATGGTTATGGAATGAGGTAAAGGGGGCAAAGAGGATGAAAAATCTATGATGATAGTGGTGAAAGCAGGAACACAGGTGCTAAATAATACTGATCATCAAGAGGAAAAAATTAGCAGAGAAGCTCAATAGTGAAAACCACCAGAACTTAGAAAATCACCATCTAAAATCCAGATGAACCATATGAGTGACTGCCAAATTAACCTGCTTAAAATGAACTTTGCACATCATTTTTCACAATCAAAAAAAGCAAACCATGATTCTCTATCACTCATGCCTGGACTTCTGTGATGGCTCAGATGGTAAAGCATCTGCCTACAGTGCAGGAGACCCAGGTTCAATCCCTGGATCAGGAAAATCTCCTGGAGAGGGAAATGGCAACCCACTCCAGTATTCTTGCCTGGAAAATCCCATGGACGGAGGAATCTCGTAGGCTACAGTCCATGGGGTCGCAGAGTCAGACATGACTGAGTCACTTCACTTACACTCACTTTCACCACTCAAAGGATTCAGTCTGTATCTACTTCCTCCAGTATCCAAGACCCCTCACACTTGGACCTTAACTGCTTCTTCTCTTCCACACTCAAATACCTTCTACTTCAATCAGACTGGTCACTCTTGCCAGCTTAACTCACATGTTTGTGGTCTCAGCAACATTACCATTCAACTCTCTTACTCCTCATTCCCTTTCTTAAGCTTCATATTTAATAACTTTTCCTTCCTCCATATAATGTCAGCCCAGGAGGCCATTTTTTTCTTTCACTGGCTCTGGGAAGACCACTTCTGGCAGCTTTCATACAGTACCTAATATTACTAGGAGAGGAATACTGATAGTATTAACAACATCTATCTGCTCATCTATCCCAAATCTATCCATTTATCCAGTGTTGGCTTCTATACCCAGAATTCACAACTTTGCTGAATAAAGTTGCATAATTGATTCATTTTAACATTTCCTACCAAGGCAATGCCCTTAATTCACTCACAGCAGGACATTGCACATTTATTTTAACTCAGTCCCATTCTTCCTAAACTTCTTTAAGTTATTAATTGATTCTTCAACCTTCTCCCCTTCAGCATGAATGAGTTCCCTGAGTGGAAATTCCCTCAGCATTTCCTCCGGCCCCCAAAGTATAAACCTATTCATATCCACCCCTATCCTTAAAGCTTTTTCTAGAAGAACTTTTTTTTCTTCTAATGACATCTGTGCGCTGGGTCTCAGATTCTCCCATCTTTACTACTTATCCTTTCTTGACCAACTCTCCATCCTTCTCAAACTTTCCCTATTCCATTCAAAGCAAGCTTCTTGAAAGAATAACCTATACTGTCTCTTCACTTTCTCTCCTTCATTCGGTCCTCAGTTCATTGTTATCTGGCTTCTGTCCCATCGTCCTTTGCATCTCTTCTTATGAGGGTCACCAGCCATCTTATAATAATGAAATCCAACCACCATGTCAATGTCTCAGTGACATTTTATAACAGGCGAACACATCTTCACTCCTCTGTGAAAGGTCCCTGTCATGCTACAACATGACTTTTTCTCAAATCCTTTCCAATCTCTATTATCTCTCTTTTACTTGTGCTTTTTCAGAGCCTCATTTTTGGGCTATCCCATCCATGCCAACCCCTTAATTCAGTGCTTTTTAATACTGGCTGACCATTAGAATCATCCAGACAGGACTTAAAAAATACTAATGCATGAGACCCACTTCCAGAGATTTTAATTCAATGAGTTTGGGAGGGAACCCAGGCAGCTCCTCAAATGATGATAGTGTGTACTTGCGGTATAAAAAAAAAAGAACCACTGCTTTAACTCATGATTCCCAACTTTGTCTTTTCAGAGAAATCACCTAGGGCAATTGTGCAACATAAGTGTACCAGATCCTGCCTCTTTGAAATTCTAGTTGAATAGGCCAAAACTCAAAATCCAAAAAGTAACTAGAGACTCTCCTTTCCACTCACATCTGTTGGACAACACTTAAAGCTGTAATTTTTGGGGACATCTGCTATGTGCTGGATAACTCACATTTATTTTCAAGCTTAGAGCTTTCTCCTATGTGCTCACAGAGCACTTTCCATACATGCTATTCATCTGTGTCTCCTTTGCAGTTTTTTTTTTTTCGGCCATGCCATGCGGCTTAGAGGATCTTATTTCCCCAACCAGGGATTGAACCTGGGCTCCCAACAGTGGGAACACAGAGTCCTAATCACTGGACCTTCAGCTAATTCCCTCTGTCTCCTTCACTCTACTGTGAATTCCTACAGGGCAGAGATTCTGTCCCTCAAATAAATTTCATTTGAACTAGTAAATTGTCCAGTACATGTTAACTCAATAAATAATTTTATAAAATACTGAATGAACAAGCAATTAAATTATTTCCATATATATAATCATTCCTAACACAAAATATAGATGACATTCTAAGCCTTTTTTTATTCTTGACATACACATTAGGCCAGGGTTCATAATGATGGATGAAAATTTTCTGTAATCAGTATTTTTACATGTAAAATTGTTCTGTATAATTATGTGATTCATTTTCTGACAGTTTCCTCTCTCTTAGTGCTTATTCCCACTTGGCCAAATGACTTATACGTGTTATGGTATATTTTTGGAATGTCCTTTGTGGGAGGTATAGAGCTCATGAACTTTGAACTTGAACTTCTCTTTTCTTCTCATTTGTATAATAGAGATAAGACATACTTATGATTATTAAAATAAGAGAAGCTCTGGCCAAAATTTTTTTTTTTCTTGAAGTGTCAGCTCTTGTGAGAAAATTTATGCAACTTACATAAATCCAAGGAATAGTCTTTCTTTAGCTTTCTCTGGCTCCATTCCATATTACATGTGACTATATCTTCACCAGTCCTTATGTTTTTTACCACAGTCTCAGAAAATATTGTGTCTTTCCCCCAGTTCATGCCTAACCAGTTCACATGTGTCTTTAATCACATTTGCCCCTTCTAGAATGTGCTACATCCTTTGTCTGCCTGGAAAACTCCGATTGGTCCCTTGAAACCCTCCTGATACAGGGTTAGTCATTTCCTCCTTTGTTTTACCTCTGTCTGGACACAGACTTTTCCATCTTTCCACTCGCCATAATGTACCGTAATTTTTGTTTACAAAGTTTATTCAATAGATTTTGAACTCAAGGGGAAAGATCAAGTTTTATAAATCTATTTTTTCCCAGGGCTGAGTGCAGTGTTAAAGTATGGACATGATATTCGTGGAGTTGAATTGGTCCTGGAACCAAACTTTTACTCTACTTNACTTGGACCTTAACTGCTTCTTCTCTTCCACACTCAAATACCTTCTACTTCAATCAGACTGGTCACTCTTGCCAGCTTAACTCACATGTTTGTGGTCTCAGCAACATGACCATTCAACTCTCTTACTCCTCATTCCCTTTCTTAAGCTTCATATTTAATAACTTTTCCTTCCTCCATATAATGTCAGCCCAGGAAGCCATTTTTTTCTTTCACTGGCTCTGGGAAGACCACTTCTGGCAGCTTTCATACAGTACCTAATATTACTAGGAGAGGAATACTGATAGTATTAACAACATCTATCTGCTCATCTATCCCAAATCTATCCATTTATCCAGTGTTGGCTTCTATACCCAGAATTCACAACTTTGCTGAATAAAGTTGCATAATTGATTCATTTTAACATTTCCTACCAAGGCAATGCCCTTAATTCACTCACAGCAGGACATTGCACATTTATTTTAACTCAGTCCCATTCTTCCTAAACTTCTTTAAGTTATTAATTGATTCTTCAACCTTCTCCCCTTCAGCATGAATGAGTTCCCTGAGTGGAAATTCCCTCAGCATTTCCTCCGGCCCCCAAAGTATAAACCTATTCATATCCACCCCTATCCTTAAAGCTTTTTCTAGAAGAACTTTTTTTTCTTCTAATGACATCTGTGCGCTGGGTCTCAGATTCTCCCATCTTTACTACTTATCCTTTCTTGACCAACTCTCCATCCTTCTCAAACTTTCCCTATTCCATTCAAAGCAAGCTTCTTGAAAGAATAACCTATACTGTCTCTTCACTTTCTCTCCTTCATTCGGTCCTCAGTTCATTGTTATCTGGCTTCTGTCCCATCGTCCTTTGCATCTCTTCTTATGAGGGTCACCAGCCATCTTATAATAATGAAATCCAACCACCATGTCAATGTCTCAGTGACATTTTATAACAGGCGAACACATCTTCACTCCTCTGTGAAAGGTCCCTGTCATGCTACAACATGACTTTTTCTCAAATCCTTTCCAATCTCTATTATCTCTCTTTTACTTGTGCTTTTTCAGAGCCTCATTTTTGGGCTATCCCATCCATGCCAACCCCTTAATTCAGTGCTTTTTAATACTGGCTGACCATTAGAATCATCCAGACAGGACTTAAAAAATACTAATGCATGAGACCCACTTCCAGAGATTTTAATTCAATGAGTTTGGGAGGGAACCCAGGCAGCTCCTCAAATGATGATAGTGTGTACTTGCGGTATATAAAAAAAAGAACCACTGCTTTAACTCATGATTCCCAACTTTGTCTTTTCAGAGAAATCACCTAGGGCAATTGTGCAACATAAGTGTACCAGATCCTGCCTCTTTGAAATTCTAGTTGAATAGGCCAAAACTCAAAATCCAAAAAGTAACTAGAGACTCTCCTTTCCACTCACATCTGTTGGACAACACTTAAAGCTGTAATTTTTGGGGACATCTGCTATGTGCTGGATAACTCACATTTATTTTCAAGCTTAGAGCTTTCTCCTATGTGCTCACAGAGCACTTTCCATACATGCTATTCATCTGTGTCTCCTTTGCAGTTTTTTTTTTTTCGGCCATGCCATGCGGCTTAGAGGATCTTATTTCCCCAACCAGGGATTGAACCTGGGCTCCCAACAGTGGGAACACAGAGTCCTAATCACTGGACCTTCAGCTAATTCCCTCTGTCTCCTTCACTCTACTGTGAATTCCTACAGGGCAGAGATTCTGTCCCTCAAATAAATTTCATTTGAACTAGTAAATTGTCCAGTACATGTTAACTCAATAAATAATTTTATAAAATACTGAATGAACAAGCAATTAAATTATTTCCATATATATAATCATTCCTAACACAAAATATAGATGACATTCTAAGCCTTTTTTTATTCTTGACATACACATTAGGCCAGGGTTCATAATGATGGATGAAAATTTTCTGTAATCAGTATTTTTACATGTAAAATTGTTCTGTATAATTATGTGATTCATTTTCTGACAGTTTCCTCTCTCTTAGTGCTTATTCCCACTTGGCCAAATGACTTATACGTGTTATGGTATATTTTTGGAATGTCCTTTGTGGGAGGTATAGAGCTCATGAACTTTGAACTTGAACTTCTCTTTTCTTCTCATTTGTATAATAGAGATAAGACATACTTATGATTATTAAAATAAGAGAAGCTCTGGCCAAAATTTTTTTTTTTCTTGAAGTGTCAGCTCTTGTGAGAAAATTTATGCAACTTACATAAATCCAAGGAATAGTCTTTCTTTAGCTTTCTCTGGCTCCATTCCATATTACATGTGACTATATCTTCACCAGTCCTTATGTTTTTTACCACAGTCTCAGAAAATATTGTGTCTTTCCCCCAGTTCATGCCTAACCAGTTCACATGTGTCTTTAATCACATTTGCCCCTTCTAGAATGTGCTACATCCTTTGTCTGCCTGGAAAACTCCGATTGGTCCCTTGAAACCCTCCTGATACAGGGTTAGTCATTTCCTCCTTTGTTTTACCTCTGTCTGGACACAGACTTTTCCATCTTTCCACTCGCCATAATGTACCGTAATTTTTGTTTACAAAGTTTATTCAATAGATTTTGAACTCAAGGGGAAAGATCAAGTTTTATAAACCTGTTTTTTCCCAGGGCTGAGTGCAGTGTTAAAGTATGGACATGATATTCGTGGAGTTGAATTGGTCCTGGAACCAAACTTTTACTCTACTTTTAACATAAAATCTTCCAAAACTCCATCTCCTCACCATCATTCAACTTTAACTTTGGAGTCAGAGAACTGTAAGTTAAAATCATCACTGACCCTCTGTTGTTATTTTTTTGTTGTTGTTTTATCTGATCTTGAATATTTTTTATTGTTGTTGTTTTAACTGTGAAATAGAGATTATCAGACCTACTCACAGTGTTGCTTATATAATTAAATTAGATTAAAAAATAGAAAAGATCCATATAAAAAGATTAACACAATAAATGTCAGAACATGTACTCAGTAATTGCTGACGATGTGGAGGTCATCATAATTGTGGAGCAGGTTTGTTTTTGTTTTTGGTGGGGTTTTTGGATCATTCACTACAGGGTTCTACCAGTAAATTTTAGTACTGAAAATGCAGTTCTCTATTAAAATGAGGCATGCTGAGTAAATCTAAACCTTCCCTGTTTGGCACTTCAATCACAAACTCTTAAATCCCTCTTCTCACCTTTCATGCTTCCTTGGATATTTCTCAAAATGAGGAGGGAGTTGTGTAATCCTTTCTGTAGATAAAAAAGTCAAGCTTTGGGACTAATCCTCTCATGCCCTACATTCCTGTTTACTTTAGTCACTCCAGGAACTGCAAGTCATCTCTCATTACATGAACTCTCATCCCCATATCAATTTTAATATCCCCTAATCTGGAGCAATCTTCCACTCCTCCCTTCTCTCTCAAATCCTTCCAATGTGCCCTCTGGAATTCCTGATAAATCATCAACTTAATCCATGGGATTCTCAAATCCATCACTTTCCTGCTCTTACTGAAAACTTCTTTTCCACTGTGGTCACTGCATACCCTCCAAAAGGTATTTGTTTTATTTTATTTTTTTAACCTCTTAAATATCCCATAAATCTTGAGGGAGGGGTAGATGTTCTCCTTTGTTTTTTCCTGGTAGTTCCAAATCAGTTTCTATCTCCTTCCTTTAAAGAAAACTTCCAGTTCCTTTGTAGTTCATGCCATGTGGCAACCTCCTATCAAGCTCCCTGCCCTTGTTCCAATCATGAGCAGACACTGAGGTCAGCCCTTCTCATTCAGTGAAAATTTAACAAGTAGCTCACTGACTCTCCACCACTTCCTTTCCTTTCCTCAATCATCCTTGGTGATTTTGACATCTGTGTAACTCCCATTGTAGAGAATCCTTTCAATAGTCTAGTTCTCCGTGTCTTGACCTCCTCATGTGAATAATCTTGCCCTTATTTCCTACAACCACCAATTCTATATCATATGCTAGATCCTTTAACTGTCATCCATTGCAATCTCAACAATCCATTTGAAATATCTGACTTTGTGATTGCCTCTTCCTATGTATTTTCAGTTAATTTCTTTCATACACCATTCAAAGATTCTGCGCTTGAGAAAATGTATTTCTATTTAGGACACGGATTCTATCAACCTTTGCCTGTTTTTCATTCTTTTCACATCTTCACTTCCCTCCTTACTCAGTACAAAAAGCATCACTCCTCACACAATCCCTTGACAACATTGCTCCCTCTCTTTCTTCACTGCATAGTTGCCTGACAAAACTCCATCCTAGTTGAATCCCAGCTGTTGTCTGTCCTGTGCTTAACTCTGAGAAGCTGGACATGACTTGACAAAATACATGATGATGTGGACGTTTCTCACAGAAAAATATATGACCACTACCTACAGTGGGCCCATGATATTCTAAGCAGTTCTATTCAGTTCAGTTCAGTTCAGTTCATTTGCTCAGTCATGTCTGACTCTTTGCAACCCCATGAATTGCAGCATGCCAGGTCTTCCTGTCCATGACCATCTCCTGGAGTTCACTCAAACTCACGTCCATCGCGTCAGTGATGCCATCCAGCCATCTCATCCTCTGTCGTCCCCTTCTCCTCCTTCCCCCAATCCCTCCCAGCATCCGAGTCTTTTCCAATGAGTCAACTCTTCTCATGAGGTGGCCAAAGTACTGGAGTTTCAGCTTTAGCATCATTCCTTCCAAAGAACACCTAGGACTGATTTCTTTTAGAATGGACTGGTTAGATCTCCTTGCATTCAAGGGACTCTCAAGAGTCTTCTCCAACACCACAGCTCAAAAGCATCAATTCTTCGGTGCTCAGCTTTCTTCACAGTCCAACTCTCACATTCCATACATGACCACTGGAAAAACCATAGTTTTGACTAGACGGACCTTTGTTAGCAAAGTAATGTCTCTGCTTTTAAATATACATGTCCCAATTCAATTTACTGCCCCAGTCTGCAAAATGACTATTTCATCACTCAAGAGTTTCTTGTTGGAATCTCTAATACACTCTCCGTCTTCTTTAATTCATCTTATCCCCCCTACTTCATTACTTCATTTTCTGCTAAAGAAGAGCAATCAGAAAAGAATATCCACATATTCCTACCCACCAATGTATGGGCTTTCCAGGTAGCACTAATGGTAAAGAGCCCACCTGCCAGTTCAGGACTTCATTGTGTCTCTACCAGGTACTTCACTCTTCTTCCTGTTGCCATGGATGCACACATACCTAAAGACAGCCCATCACCTCACACAGGTTAGAACAGCTATTATAAGAAAGACAAGAAATAACAAGTGTTGAAGAGGATGTGGAATACTCATACACTGTTGGTGGAAATATAAATTTCCATTTACATTGATACAAATGTTACAGCCACTATGGAAAACAGTATGGAAATTCCTTAAAATAGTAAAAAACAGAACTACCATATGATCCAGCAATCCTACTTCTTGATATATATCCAAAAAAGTGAAATGTGTTATCTCAAAAAGATATCTACATCCTCATGTTCACACTGTATGATTCACAATAGCCAAGATATAGCACTGTCTATCAATGGCTGAGTGAATGAAGACAATATAGTTTTATACACACACACACACACACACACACACACACACACACACTCAGAGGAATGTTATTCAACCATAGAAAGGAAAGAAATCTTGCCATTTGTGACAACATGGATGAAACTAGGGAACATTATGCTAAGTGCAATAAATCAGGCACAGAAAGACAAACACTGAACAATCTCAATTATATGTAGAATATAAAATAGCTGAACCCACAGAATAGAATGGTGGTTGCCAGGCTTGGGGAAAATCGAGACATGTTGGTCAAAAAGACCTAAGTTTCAGTTATGAAGGATGAGTAAATTCTGGAGCTCAAAAACACAGTAAAAGACCCTGATGCTGGGAGGGATTGGGGGCAGGAGGAGAAGGGGACGACAGAGGATGAAATGGCTGGATAGCATCACTGACTCGATGGACGTGAGTTTAAGTAAACTCTGGGAGTTAGTGATGGACAGGGAGGCCTGGCGTGCTGTGATTCATGGGGTTGCAAAGAGTCAGACACGACTGAGCTACTGAACTGAACTGAATATACAGTATGGTGACTGCAGTTAACAATGCTGTACAGTATAGCTGAAATTTGCCAAAAGGGGTAGTTTTTAGTGTTCTCACCAACACACACATGCAAAACGATAATTATATGAGATGCTAGATGTGTTAACTAGCTTGATCCTTAGTGATCATTTCAGAATGTACACATACATCAAAACATCATGCTGTAGACTTTAATATGGACAGTTTCTATTTATCAATTATAACCCAATAAAACTGAAAAAAGTCAATTCGTCCATACAAACTTTCCAGAGTCTGTCCATTGGAACTCATTTCCACTCACCTTACTCAAGGACTTTGTTTCTATAACTGTCCTCCAACTTCTCTTGAATCATTACTCATGTCTTATTTACTAAGAAAATCAATACACAGAGATCAAATTGCCAACATCTGTTGGATCATTGAAAAACCAAGAGAGTTCCAGAAAAACATCTACTTCTGCTTTATTGACTATGCCAAAGCCTTTGACTGGGTGGACTACAACAAACTGGAAAATTTTTAAAGAGATGGGAATACCAGACCACCTGACCTGCCTCTTGAGAAATCTGTGTGCAGGTCAGGAGGCAACAGTTAGAACTGGACATGGAACAACAGACTGGTTCCAAATCAGGAAATGAGTATGTCAAGGCTGTATATTGTCACCCTGCTTGTTTAACTTATACGCAGAGTACATCATGAGAAACACTGGGCTGGATGAAACACAAGCTGGAATCAAGATTGCCCAGATAAACACCAATAACTTCAGATATGCAGATGACACCAAGCTTATGGCAGAAAGTGAAGAAGAACTAAAGAGCCTATTGATGAAAGTGAAAGAGGAGAGTGAAAAAGTTGGCTTAAAACTCAACATTCAGAAAACAAAGATCATGGCATCCCATGACTTCATGGGAAATAGATGGAGGAACAGTGGAAACAGTGGCTGACTTTATTTTTGGGGGGCTCAAAAATCACTGCAGATGGTGACTGCAGCCATGAAATTAAAAGAAGCTTACTCCTTGTAAGAAAAGTTATCACCAACCTAGACAGTGTATTCAAAAGCAGAGACATTACTTAGTCAACAAAGGTCCATCTAGTCAAGGCTATGGTTTTTCCAGTAGTCATGTATAGATGTGAGAGTTGGACTATAAACACAGCTGAGCACCAAAGAATTGATGCTTTTGAACTGAGGTGTTGGAGAAGACTCTCGAGAGTCCCTTGGACTGCAAGGAGATCTAACCAGTCAATCCTAAAGGAGACCAGACCTGAATATTCATTGGAAGGACTGATGCTGAAGGTGAAACACCCATACTTTGACCACCTGATGTGAAGAGCTGACTCATTGGCAAAGACCCTGATGCTGGGAAAGATTGAAGGCAGGAGGAGAATGGGATGACAGAGGGTGAGATGGTTGGATGGCATTATTGACTCAATGGACATGAGTCTGAGTAAACTCCAGGAGTTGGTGATGGACAGGGAGGCCTGAGCTGCTGCATTCCATGGGATTGAAAAGAGCTGGACACAACTGAGCGACTGAACTGAACTGAACTGAGTCAATACACAAGCTTGCTGTAAACATCTGCCTGAAAACAAACAAAACCAAGCTTTCTTGGATGTTACATCCTCATTTCACATTCCCGCCCTCTATATTTCCTTTCACTTTTTCATTTCTACCCTCCTTTTCACCAAATTCATAAAATTTGAGTGCGTAATAATGTCTCCACTTCTGTCACGCTTCTGAAAGCACTCCAGTCAGTCTTTTGACTTCCAGTTCCATGGAAACTGCTGTTGTCCACATTGTCTCCACATTGCCTAATCCTATGGACAAACTTACTTGTCCTCATAGTAGCAATTCCACATAATTGACCACCACCTCCTTTTTGGAACATTTTATATTCACTTTCCAAAAAATCTATTCTCATCTCAATATCCTCCCTACTTCTGGATTTTTCCTCTTAATATATTCTCAAAATAGCAGCCAAATTGATTTAGTTAAAACAATGATGAAATTATTTCACTCCTCTGCTCAACAAAACTCCAAGGCATCTTATATCCCTCAAGGGGGGTGGGGGGGGGGAGGTCTTCCAGTGCTTTCTAAATCTCTACCGTGCCTTGATTATTGCCACCTAACTGAGTCAGTACTCCCCTCTTTGGTCACCCTGGTGTTCTCCTGAATATGCCAGCCATACTCTTGCCTCTGGGCCTTTGTCCNGGGGGGGGAGTTCTTCCAGTGCTTTCTAAATCTCTACCGTGCCTTGATTATTGCCACCTAACTGAGTCAGTACTCCCCTCTTTGGTCACCCTGGTGTTCTCCTGAATATGCCAGCCATACTCTTGCCTCTGGGCCTTTGTCCTTGCTGCTTTCTCTCCCTGAAAAGGCACTGTTCTAAATATTAGAGTGGTTGGCACTCTATTCCAGTTAGGTCTCTTTCCAAATGTCACCTTGTCAGGCAAGGACTTTCCCTCTTTGGTAGGTACTGTCTAATCCATTAACCTGTTTGGCTTTTCTTCATAGTACTTAATACCACCTGATACACCCTGTTTATTCGTTTATTGTTTCTCTTCTCCACATAAAAATAAAGTCCCACGAGAACAAAAACAGTATCGTTTTTTTTCTTTTCACTGCTATCTCACCAGCAGCTAGTGGTTTTACTGCACAATAAATCTTTGTGGAATGACTAAATAAAACCTTTCTTTTCAATGTCTATGTTCCTGTGACCAACATCTGCATGTGCTTTCCTAAAATCATTAAACATCTTTATCCACAACTTAAACTGAATCCCTAGCACAGTAAATTGAGAAGTTAGGCAAATAGTTTGGCCATAATCCTCTGTTAAGTGTCTTTCCTCTGTCCTAGCACTAAATTTATTGACTCACTCTTAAAACTCTCTCCATTTCCCACAAAATGCAGGGTGGTTGAAATCCAAAATCAATAATTATAAGAATGCTTAGAGCAGGAAAGAAGAAAAAAGAGATAATAAAAGGAGAAAACATTTTAAAGGAACTCGTAAACGTCTTAGAACTGTACTTGGGAAACAACTATCATGCAGAAAAATTTTGGAAGAAAACACCTCCACAAAAGTGTGTCTTCTGTCTTCCTCTCCTTTCTCTGTAGTAGACGATAATGTATTTCTTGCTTAGGCTGGACTGTGCTCTGTCATGCAGAACAAAGGACAAGGCTTTTGGCCTCAGCTTCTAGTTATCTGAGCCCAGATGAAGACAAACAGGATAGGCCCAAGGCAAAACTGTCAAGTGGAAAAACTTGGCTGGCGTTTAGAAATTCCCTTTTCTCTGCTCTCTCCCTGCTCAGTTATATCCCCACCCTCTTCACCTTTAGTGCCCACTATCCTCCTCCTTCTAAAATCTTGCCTCTGTCAAAAAGTAAGATGGGTATCTTAAAACATTTACATTTATATCCAGGTTGTAATTTCACTTTCAACTGCATATAAGTGGTAAAGACAATGCTGATAATTTTCCTAATAACTAATCTGATCTTCCAGATTAGGAAAAGTACTAAACTTAGTCCTGTTCCAGGGAAGTTCAGACTGAACCACTAACTTCAATTAGTATTTTCATGTAAATGTTTAGTGCTGTGACCATTCTAAGTTACTTCAGTCATGTCCAACTCTTGTGACTCTATGGATTGTAGCCTGCCAGGCTCCTCTGTCCATGGATTCTTCAGGCAAGAATACTGGAGTGGGTTGACAAGCCCTCCTCTAGGGAATCTTCCCAGCCCAGGGATCGAAGCCACATCTCCTGCAGCTCCCACATTGTAGGTGAAGTCTTGACTGCTGAACCACCAGGGAAATGTCTCAAGGTAAAATTCCCAGTTTCATATTCCTCGGCTCTTGACATTTAGATGTGTGTGACCCTGTGGCAGAAGGCGAGATGGGGTGCTTGATCCTAGCATTTTCCTCTGCATTTTCACAGGTTCTGGTTTCAGAGTCACTCATCAGTTTTGTTTCTTGGATTGGTGACTGTTGAGTTTCATTGACCCATCTGCCTCTTGCTGAGGGGACAGGTGGCACCCACTGCTCAGCTTTCTCTCAACTTCCTAGCCTGCTGCTCCTTTGTGCTCTAAGATTAGACTCTCAGCTCAGCAGCCTCATATTTTCTGAGTCTGGAATGTAGAAACTTTTGGACTTCCTGTGTAGGAAACGGAGGGGCAGAGATGCTTCTGTGTGTGTGTGTGTGTGTGTGTGTGTGTGTGTGTGTGTGTGTCCCGCCTCCGTGTGAGTTCCCTAGCTCCTGGACCATGCTGGGCATGAGAATTCTCCTAGACCTTGGCAGCTTCACCTCTATACACACAGAGAAGCATGTCACTGATATGATGATGCCAGGATCCTCCACCTGTCTAGGTGTTTCTGTGGCCCACAACATTGAAAATGTGAGCCCCAAAGTGAGGTGGGGTCATCAAAGAGTCTGGCATCTTCTTCCTTATCCTCTGTTCCTTCCTCATTCCCAGGGGCCAGAGACCTTTTCATCCTATCAGACTCTGTATACTCCTTTAACAATAAACCATTTTTGTCACTGCCTTTGCCATTCTGAAGTGGAAAATCATAAAAATATAGTATAACTCTCCTCATAGAACTAAAATCAATACCATATTCTAACTATAAAAAAATTTATCCTTATCTATTTTAAAATGTAAATGAATACTTGGTGATAACTACAAGGAAAGACATACTGAATTGGTTTGATGATTAAGTTTATCTACAGAAATCACCTGAATGTGACTATTACAATTTCTCTAATGGAGACTCAAACTCCATGAATACTTTGTTGGATGATATTTCAAAATAGTGACCAAATCTCAGTAAACCTGAAAAAGAAACAAAGTAGGATTTTCCTACAGCTTATACTATAGTATGTTTACAGAAATTTTAATGTACATAAATTGAGGGAAAAAAAATTTCCTGGCTCAAATACGTTTTCTATATGTCTGTGGCTTAGGACATTTTATTTCAGTGAACTGGGCCACTCATTCTAGCTGTCTAGAGTCCCTGGACTCCATTCATTAAATATAAAATGTAGCCTCCAAGCATTGCATGACAACAAGAGCAGANTGAAATATTCCCTTGGTATCTCTAATTTTCTTGAAGAGATCTCTAGTCTTTCCCATTCTATTTTTTCCCTCTATTTCTTGACATTCATCACTGAGGAAGACTTTCTTATCTCTCCTTGCTATTCTTTGGAACTCTACATTCAAATGGGTATATCTTTCCTTTTCTCCTTCGCCTTTAGCTTCTCTTCTATTCATAGCTATTTGTAAGCCCTCCTCAGACAACCATTTGCCTTTTTGCATTTCTTTTCCTTGGGGATGGTCTTGATCTCTGCCTCCTATACAGTGTCACAAACCTCCATCCATAGTCCTTCAGGCACTCTGTCTATCAGATCTAATCCCTTGAGTCTATTTATCACTTCCACTATATAATCATAACAGAAACACAGTTGATCTGTTAAAATAAATTTGCCATACTCCAGTGGTCATTCAGAGCACTTCATCCTCTGGCCTTGGTAACTACTCAGGGATAAAAAGGAGCTAATGGTGGCCATTCCAGGAACTTTGGCTAAAATGACAAAGACAGAGGCACTTTTATTGTTATGATNCCATAGTCCTTCAGGCACTCTGTCTATCAGATCTAATCCCTTGAGTCTATTTATCACTTCCACTATATAATCATAACAGAAACACAGTTGATCTGTTAAAATAAATTTGCCATACTCCAGTGGTCATTCAGAGCACTTCATCCTCTGGCCTTGGTAACTACTCAGGGATAAAAAGGAGCTAATGGTGGCCATTCCAGGAACTTTGGCTAAAATGACAAAGACAGAGGCACTTTTATTGTTATGATTTTATTAAACAAAATTCAGAAAACTAAGATCATGGCATCTGGTCCCATCACTTCATGGCAAATAGGTGGGGAAACAATGGAAACAGTGACAGACTTTTATTCTTGGGGGGGCTCAAAATCACTGCAGATGGTGACTGCAGCCATGTAATTAAAAGATGCATACTCCTTGGAAGAAAAGCTATGAGCAACCTAGACAGCATATTAAAAAGCAGAGACATTACTTTGCCAACAAAGGTCCATCTAATCAAAGCTATGGTTTTTCTAGTAGTTATGTACTGATGTGAGAGTTGTACCATAAAGAAAGCTGAGCGCCAAAGAATTGATGCTTTTGAACTGTGGTATTGGGGAAGACTCTTGAAAGCCCCTTAGACTGCACAGAAATTCAACCAGTCAATCCTAAAGGAAATCGGTCATGATAATTCATTGAAAGGACTGATGCTGAAGCAAACACTCCAATACTTTGGTCACCTGATGTGAAGAACTGACTCATTGGAAAACACCCTGATGGCAGGAAAGATTGAAGGTGGGATGAGAAGGGGACAATAGAGGATGAGATGGTTGGATGCAATGGACATGAGTTTGAGTAGCCTCCAGGAGTTGGTGATGGAAAGGGAACCCTGAGGTGCTGTAATCTATGGGGTCGCAAAGAGTTGGACACAAGTGAGCAATTGAACTGAACTGAACTGAAATTCAGAATATTTACCATCCTTCCATCATTTGAATATTGCCTTCATTAATATTAGGAAAACACAGAGAAAACAGAGTTGAAGGCTGAAGTGAATCAAGTTTCTTACAGTATTGTTAGATAATCGGTATTCAGGCATACCTCAAAGCAAACATCCCCCACATTTACATGTATAGGAATCAATACATTTATTTTGTGCCCAAGTTTTGAGTTCCTGTCACTTATAACCAAGAATCCTAAATTGCCAAATAAGGCAGTAATTCCATAAGCTACACTTTAGCCTACATATTTCCTATCTTAAATTCTTATAAATTTCAGTTAGGTAGAGATTTGGGGGATGTGAAGTAAGCCTCTTTTTCTATCTGTGGTTTACAAGCTGGTTTTATTACATGCTTCCAAAATAAGTGAAAGAAATTAGGTAAACTATTGTGAAAATCTTTGAACATGAAAAATTAGTGCTTTATTGGCATTAAAAGGAACTTTGGAATATATGTAGTCAGCATAATATGTTATGGTTGCTAAACCACTAAAGTCTAGCAATTTCATTTTAATAGATCAATTCTGCCCCACTATTGCTCCTAGGCTACAACTTGGCCAAATTTCACTTTAAAGGGCATATTATGGCAAAGATCCAAACCCTTTCACAGCAAAAGCTGAATGCTAATGGAATTGTTATGATTTAAAACTGTGAAACACAATCTATTTTTCAATGGAGGAAACAAAATACATAACCACAAATATTTCCAGTTTCTTAACTCAACCTTGAAGGATATTTTTACATTTTTATTCATCATTTAATGATGAGAAATACTGTAAAAAGTGTTTTGGGTAGTGTCAGAGTATCAGATCAGAAGACCTAGTAGTCATCCAGCTAGTAGATTTTGACAGTATCACCTACTAGCTGGGTGACCTAAACCAAGTTACTTAACATCTTGTACCACCACTGCTAAATTGTATCTTGGATATTAAATGAGAAGATACTTGTAAAATACTTTTCTGAGCCTGGCCTATGGTAAATGTTCAATACATGGCTATTGTTGCAATTATTATCAGTAATAATGCTGGAAAAAGTAGTATTGCTACTAGAGTATTAACCTTCAACTTTGATTTTAGTGACTGGAAATTTTTACTTGCATTATATTTTTTCTCCCTTTCTTTCATTCTTTCTTCTTTTCTTTCTTCCTTTTTCCTATTCTTTTCTTTTTAATTTTCCTCCTTCCTTTTTCATCATTTGACAATATCAGAAGAACCTGCTCTAGGAGAAACCCTAGGTGTGTAAAAAAAAAAAGTGGCTCTTATTTCACAAAGAACAAAGACAAGACAACTTTTAAATACCAAAGGACTTTTCATAAATATAATTAAATAAAACTAACTCACAAATATAAGAATCTAAAGTTCCCAACTCAAAGTCATTGATACATTTAAAATTTTTGTAAAAAAAATTGTTTCTGAAATACACAGAAATCTCTTGCATCCGTATACAATAATAATGAAAAATCAGAAAGAGAAATCATGGAAATAATCCTATTCACCATTGCAACAAAAAGAGTAAAGTACCTAGGAATTAACCTTCTTAAAGAGACAAAAGGCCTGTATTCTGTTGAAGTGACAGAACTCACTGATGGATTAGCAATGGGGATTGAAGTAGAAAGAGAAATAGGAAAACTCCCAGGTTTAGGGACTAAGGGATTGGAATTACTGTGATGTCACTTATTGAAATGGGGAAAGTTTATGTTTCAAGTTAAGTAGATAGTTGCCAAACAGGCTGGAAAAGAATNCCTGTATTCTGTTGAAGTGACAGAACTCACTGATGGATTAGCAATGGGGATTGAAGTAGAAAGAGAAATAGGAAAACTCCCAGGTTTAGGGACTAAGGGATTGGAATTACTGTGATGTCACTTATTGAAATGGGGAAAGTTTATGTTTCAAGTTAAGTAGATAGTTGCCAAACAGGCTGGAAAAGAAAGGTATTCCAAAAGTAACTGCAAATTCATTTGCCAAGGCAGGAAGACTCTAAAGAACCTGGCATGTCCATGAAAAGAGAACATACTGGAAACAAAGGACATGAAGAGCACTGGGTGAGGATATGTTGACAGACAAGGTTACAGGTGTTATAAAGGGCTAGATGACAGAGTTTGGACTGGATCCATTAGATTGGAGAGGTATTATGAGCCATTTAGGGTTTAAAGGAACTATTCATCTATAAAATAAAATCAAAGAATTCAGAAATGAAGATACTACAGCAAAATAATTGGTTGTGCAGGTTGAATTAATGTACATATATCTCCATATTAAATATGATAAAATTAAGATAACAAAATAGAAAAGTAATATTATACAAATGTGATAAATGAAAAATAATATAACCAGCAAGAATCTGACTGAAGGAATTTGAAGGGCAAGAATGCATAATAATATCTAATACTTGCAGAAAGTGCACTCATTTTTTAAGTGTTCTAAGGACTCAGTTCTCAAAAGCCCTTTTGAGGTACCTGCTATTACTCATACTATTATACAGTTGAGAACAGCTGAGGTATGCAGAACTTAAGAAATATGCCCAAATGGAGAAAATAATTGCAAATGAAACAACTAACAAAGGATTAATCTCCAAAATATATAAGCAGCTCATGGAGCTCAATAACAGAAAAACAAACAACCCACTCAAAAAAAGTGGACAGAAGATCTAAACAGACATTTTTCCAAAGAAGACATATTGAAGGCCAACAAACACATGAAAACATGCTCAACATCATTCATTATTAGAGAGATACAAATCAAAACTACAATGAGGAATCACCTCCAACCAGTCAGAATGGCCATCATCAAAAAATCTACAGGTGATAAATGCTGGAAAGGGTATGGAGAAAAGGGAACCCTCTTGCACCGTTGGTGAGAACACAAATTGATGCGGTCACTGTGAACAGTATGGAGTAGATTCCTTAAAAAGCTAGGAATAAAACTACCATATGATCCAGCAATCCCACTCCTGGGCATATATGGTGAGAAAACCCAAACTGAAAAAGACACATGCACCCCAATGTTCATTGCAGCACTATTTACAACAGCTGGAACATGAAACCAACCTAAATATCAATCAACATGTAAATGGGTAAAGAAGTTGTGGTATATATGTACAATAGAATATTATTCAACCATAAAAAAATGAATGAATTTGAGTTCCTTATTCTAGTGAGGTGGATAAACCTAAAGCCTGTTACACAGAGTGAAGTGTGTCAGAGAGATAAAAACAAATGTCATACATTAATGCATACATATGGAAACTAGAAAAATGGTACTGATGAACCTACTTTCAGGGTAGGATGAGAGAGACAGACATAGAGAACAAACTGGACACAGCAGGGAAAGGAGAGGGTGGGATGAATTGAAAGAGTAACACTGAAGTATACACATTATCATATGTAAAATAGATAGCTAGTAGGAAGTTGTTGCATAACTCAGGGGGTTCAACATGTGACAACCTAGAGGAGCGGGATGGGGTGGAAGATGGGGGAGAGTTCAAGAGGGAGGGGACATATGTATACTTATGGCTGATTCACACTGTTGTATGGCAGAAACCAATACAATACTGTAAAGCAATTATTCTGCAATTAATTTTTTTTAAATGACACAGAATGCCAAAAAAAGAAAAAAGAAAGAAATATACCCAAATATTTATAGCTATTGGAGTTTCCCTGGTGGCTCAGATGGTAAAGAATCTGCCCACAATGTGGGAGATCTGCATTCGATTTCTGGGTTATGAAGATCCCCTGGAGGATGACATGGCAACCCACTCCAGTATTCTTGCCTGGAGAATCCCCATGGACAGAGGAGTCTAGTGGGCTACAGTCAATGAGGTTGCAAAGAGTCGGACATGACTGAGTGACTAAACAGCAAAACACATAGGTATTGAGTGATATAGAGACAGGACTTAAATGTAGCATTTTTATTTCAGAGTTCCACAACTTTTAACTATTATTTAAAAGGCTAGCCTCTGAAGAGCATGGGAATCTTTCATAACAGGGAGGAAATTTATATTGAGTGAAACTAAAGCACAAGCTTCAATAAGTTCCTCCTTAATATTTTGTATTAAGAAGCCATATTTATCTGAAGTTCAGTAAGTACTATGGTTTTAATCTGATTTCCTATTATTTCTATTAAATTCCTTCCAAGTNAAGAAAAATTATTTTCAACCTCTAAGTTTATACTTAGATATTGGTCACTTAGTCATGTCTGACTCTCTGTGACCCCATGGACTGTAGCCCACCAAGTTTCTCTGTCCATGGAATTCTCCAGGCAAGAATCCTGGAGTGGGTTGCCATTTCTTTTTCCAGGGGATCTTCCCAACCCAGGAATGGAACCCAGCTCACCTGCACTGCAAGCAGATTCTTTACCATTTGAACCACCAGGGAAGACCAGTCTCTACTTAGGCCAAAAGAAAGAAAGAAAGAATGTGAAGTTGCTAAGTCATATCCAACTCTTTATGACCCCATGGACTGCCTGCCAGGTTCCTCTGTCCATGGGATTTTTGAGGCAAAATTCTGGAATAGGTTGCCATTTCCGTTAGTAGGGGATCTTCCTGACTCTGGGATCAAACCTGGGCAGCAGGCAGATTTTTTAACATCTGAGCTACCAAGGAAGCCTGTACTTAGGCCAACAATTAATCAAAGGTAAGAGCAGAATGGAAGCATTTCTTAAGCATTGACTCAAGAAATTTATCTCTTATGAATCTTTCTCAAGAAGTTTTTGGATGGCATTTTCCACCAACATGAGGAAGAAAACCAAGAAAAAGGTGTAGGAAAATCTTAGAGTATTAAGTCTCAGGATGATAGTAGCATTGAAGGTCAAGAGATGAAACTTCTAGATTGTTACTGAATAAAACGAGGGTCCAAAAAGACAGAACTTAAACAACAAAATGATAGTTGATTTTCAAGGTATATAAAGTGGAGAATTTTAGTTTTGTTAGAAAGTTAGGAAGTAAATTATCAATTGGTACATAGGAAACTAAAGAAACAAAAACAAAGATAAATATAAACTGTAAGAAAAATGTAAAGTTACATAAGAAGCAAAATGCAATTATCACAGTATTGATCATCTCTAAATGATTTTACATAATCTTATTGATAACATAAACTTTAAATATTTAAGTCCAAATAGTAAAATATCTCTATTATAAAAAATAAGACTGAAGAGTGTGTGAGAGGGCGTCAGGGGGAATGCGGCCAGGGTGACAGGGAAGAGGTGTATAGAAATAAATTCTCATCTTTCATAATGGGAAGTTCATAGATGGTGTTTAAAATTAAAGAATCAAGGAATACCAAAAAGTGTATTACTTAGAATTATAGAATTAAATACTGGAATATATAGCTTAACATGTTGCCAATGGTTGCCTTAGGGTGTAGAGAAGTGCAATGACTTTGGTTGGGTCAGAGTTCTGTTTTTTTTTTTTTTTTATCATAAACTCAATAGTATTATTGTACTTTAAAATGTATATACATGTAGAAAATCTCTTCTAGGTGACAGTTTTCATGTCTATGAAAGCAATGGTCATACCTGAAAATGTTCCAAGAAAATTTGATCTTTGGATGCAAAATATCACATTTTCCTGATATATCTTCAAATCAGGAAGAGACATATATTTTTGAAAATAAAGTGATCACATAGATCAGCGGTGATGCACTCAGTTGCTGTCATGTCCAACTCTTTGCAACTGTATGGACTGTGTTCATGAACTTTTCCAGGCAAGATACTGGAGTGGGTTGCCATTTCCTACTCCAAGGGGTTCTTCCTGACCTAGGGATGGAAGAAGATCCCACATCTCTTATGTCTCCTGAATTGGAGGCAGATTCTTTACTACTAGCACCATCTGGGAAGCCCCAGATCGGCAAGCATCAGTTTTTTTTTTCCTTTGAATATTCACCAGATGAAGTCTGAATGGCCAGGAAATAGTGAAACTAGATATTAAACTATTTTAGGAGTAGTTTAAACTCACCCCTCCCTCATTTCCTCAATAACGCAGTTCAATGAAATTTAACTGAGGTTGTTTATCACTCAGTCATGTCCAACTCTGTGGCACCATGGACTGTAGCCCACCAGGATCCTCTATCCATGGAGTTTTCCAGGCAAGATGACTGGAGTGGGTTGCCATTTCCTTGAGGTTAGAGTCTCAGTCAGAGTGATAATTTAGCTTATACTTCTTATAAGAACTTACTCACTGTTTATCCAAGTTGTAAGTGACAGTGTGGGAATAGATGGCTTGTTGGGATTTATTTAATCCTTCTGTTCCTCTCCCCATGCTGTTACCTCATGTGACTTCCTTATTGGCCTAAGCTGGTTTTCATTGAGGAGCCCCTGAAGGAAGCTACCATTTAATGACACTTGAGTTCTCGAAATTCTTTCCTGTGTCAGAAGGAAACCCTGCACACACATGCACATGCACACACACACACACACACACACACACACGCATGTGCACAAACACAGAATCTTAAAATGTTTCAATATGATAGCAACTCATAACGGAACATCTGTGCTCTATCTGTATCTTTTTCATTCACTGCAGTCAACAACAGTTTATTTGTGTCATTAAAAAAATTACTAATTTGGCTGCTCGGGCCTTAGTTGCTGCACATGGGCCCCAGAGAGTGCAGGCTCCCATAGCTGTGGCATGTGGGCTCCCTAGCTGTGGCACATGGGCTTCAGAGCATGTGCCTCAGTAGTTGAAGCATGCAGGCTTAGTTGCTCCGAGGCATGTGGGATCTTAGTTTCCTGACCAGAGACTGAATCCACGTCCTCCCCATTGCAAGGCAGATTTTTAACCACTGGACCACCAGGGAAGTTTCTATTTATGTCCTTAATACTTAGAAAATTTTTGAATCCTTTTAGTTAAATTATTAGTTATAATTATTTGCCATAAGTGATATTTGTATGTTATTTACCACTGCCAAACACATTCACTCTTGTTATTTTATTTTATTTTTGGTTTATTTTTATTTAATTTTTATTTTTTAGTTTGTTTTGCTTTACAATACTGTACTCATTTTGCCATACATTGACATAAATCAGCCATAAGTGTACCTGAGTTCCCAATCCGGACCCCCCC
>SJYA01000299.1:460624-485735 GCA_006410615.1 Neotragus moschatus | reverse complement strand
ATTACTTTACTAGCGTGTGAGATGAGTGCAATTGTGTGGTAGTTTGAGTGTTCTTTGGCATTGCCTTTCTTTGGGATTGGAATGAAAATTGACTTTTTCCAGTCCTGTGGCCACTGCTGAGTTTTCCAAATTTGCTGGCATATTGCGTGCAGCACTTTCACAGCATCATCTTCCAGGATTTGAAATAGCTCAACTGGAATTCCATCACCTCTACTAACTTTGTTTGTAGTGATACTTCCTAAGGCCCACTTGACTTCACATTCATGTAGCTTAATATTAAAGAGGGGAAATTCTTACACTACATAAACCATTGCTATCCAGACTATCTTAGAATTCTTTGTGACCTTCAAAGATAATGCTTTCTCACAGGAACCACCCTCCTTCCAAAGGAGGAAAATTAAAGAGAAGCTACTACTTCTTGCATTGCATCCATTTTCTCTAATGTTGTTTTTCAGTTGCTAAGTCATGTCTAACTCTTGGCCATCCCATGGGCTGCAGCACACCAGGCTTCCCTGTCCCTTACCATCTCCCAGAGTTTGCTCTAACTCATGTCCATTGGGTCAGTGATGCCACTCAACCATCTCATCCTTTGTCACCCCTTTCTCTTGCCCTCATCTTTCCCAACATCAGTGTCTTTTCTAATGAGTTGACTTTCTCTATATGGACTCAGTTTTAAGAATGTTTTCACAAAAAGAAGTGATCAAACTAATATTTCCTATATTTTGCAGCCAAAAGTCACTGAAATTTAGATTGCTACCAAAAAATATGATATCAAAATACAGCCACTAAATCAGTGTTTTCAATTCAGGTGGATTAGACTGAAGATTGAGAGTCCAGCTGCTGAAATGTGGGAAGACAGGCAATGATTAAGGAGCATGAAAATACTCTGGAGGCTTAATGATTCCTATAGTCATCCTTGATATATTTTCAAAAATGTTAAGAAAGGAAGTTATATTACAATGTAAGTTATTGCCATTAAAATTTTTCTTAAGATTCTTTGTGACTGTGTATGCTCAGAGAGTCAGCTCTGTTGAGTGGAAATGCAGGAGCTGTAATCAGAATTCTGTACAGAATGTTGTTGTAGTTGTTGTTTAATCTCTAGTCTTGGCTGGTTCTTTCGCAATTCCAGGGACTGTAGACCACAAGTTTCCTCTGTCCATGAATTTCCCAGATAAGAAAATAATACTGGCATGAGTTGACACTTCCTCCTCCAGGGTATCTTCCCAACCCAGGGACCAAACCCGAGTCTCCTGCATTGGCAGGTGGATTCTTTACCACTGAGCCATCAAGAAACCCCTATACAGAATACTTGCTGAAAAAGGAAAGAAAATAAGAGAAGATATAGAACAATAAAGGAAAAGGGGCTTATCAAGAGGCTTTTGGGGACTTCTCTGGTGGTCAGTACTCCATGCTTCCTCTGTAGGAGGTGCACGTTGGATCCCCGTCACAGAACTAAGATCCTGCATGCCACATGCATGGCAAAAAAAAAAAAAAGGATAAAAAATAAAATGGGGGAGGGTGACTTACTCACTGCAAGTGTATATACTTGAGAAACTGTGGGCATAACATCTGAAATAAGAATTGACCTAAAACATCTGAGACCTATGACTGCTACTTATGATATACAGCTTTGACAAAGGAATCAGAGTATAAGACTGAATAACTCAGAGAATAGTCTCTATATAGTGTTTTTATTTTCTTATGTGAATCAAGATAGGTCTTACATAAAAATCTGATAATTTATTTGATTTGAAATATTTTCTTTGCAATTTACTTTATAATTTTTTTCATTTGTTTTGTTCAGTTTTATTTTATAATCGCATTTCTCTAATGAGTGTACCCTATATTTTATAATATCAGCAAAAACGTATTGGCATAATGATTCCTTTAAAAAGTTCTGACAGTCCTAATAAACTCTGATATGTCATTATTTTACTCAAATTTAATTTTCCCATATTCATCCTTAATAATTCAGAATTCCCATGAGTCATCCAATGAGGCATCCATTGTCATTAAATCATACCTTAAGAGGGTGCAAAAATTANTATCAGCAAAAACGTATTGGCATAATGATTCCTTTAAAAAGTTCTGACAGTCCTAATAAACTCTGATATGTCATTATTTTACTCAAATTTAATTTTCCCATATTCATCCTTAATAATTCAGAATTCCCATGAGTCATCCAATGAGGCATCCATTGTCATTAAATCATACCTTAAGAGGGTGCAAAAATTAGAGAAGACTTATTACAATTTGAAACAAATGTTAAACTATAGTACCACAAAGTAATATTTAATAATGCATTGGGACCAAATAAAACTGTCTTAGGGACTGAGAAAGAAAAACCACACTACACTGCAAAGAGAGACATAAATATAGACAGGCTGATGGGAAATAAAAACCCACCTTCTATTTAGTAACTCTGTCATGCTCTTAACTATGAGTTCTAGTAAGACCACAGCCCTTTGATTGCCAGGAGAAGAGGGCTACACACAGAACCATCATGCACTGGGGCACCATCTGGTGACAGAATGAATAAAAACCACAAATAGAGCTGATTAAATCTGCATGAATTTCGTACCCAAACATGGGGGAGGAAGAAACAGGGAATCAAAGTAAAGGTAGTTACATTCCTTCATGTTTCTCTCACTGGCACTCTCCCACATTGAATTCTAACAACTTTCTTCCTATCACCAGACTTATGGAATATCCAGTTGAAGAAAAATCAGGTTTGTTTTTCTTTTTCAAGAGAAGTAAGTGCATTTTGGGCAAGTCTTTAAGCTTGGAACGTTTCCCAAGCAGTCTTCACTAACTCTTAGCACTCAAAAAGTCATCGCTTGCCCTTTGTTAAAAAAAGAAAAGAAAATCCAATAGTTTTAAGACTTTATCACCTGGAGCTAGAATTTGGACCTTTCATTATTTAATTTTAAAATTTCCTATATATCTTCATGTGAAGTACAGAGAAAGATGCTTGTAAAGTCAAAGGAATATAATGAAAGGATAATGCCAAAATAATGAACTAGGATCAAACTACTTTGCAAAGTTGCCAAAGTGTAGTCATGAGTATCAATCAGTTCTCCTCAATCTCCGTTGCATCCACATGAAGCAAAGGCAAGAAAAACCTGTCTAGTTTTGATTTGGTTTGGTTTGCTTGTTAATACAAATTGTCCCAATATCCTATTGATATTTAAATACATGTTACAAGTTTAAAAAAAAAAAAAGAAACAGTGAGGTCTGCGCATCAAAAAGATATTTTGGGCTTGGCATTCTATCCTTTTAAAGTCAATATCTTTTCTGAATTCTCTGGCTGATCTTAAAAAAAAATCTGAAGAAGACACTCCCGATGCTCCAAAAACCCATTAGGCTGCAGGACAAAACTAATTCTCTAAGTGTTTTACTGCACAGCTGAGGAATGGTGACTTCAGTGGATTATGGCCTTACTGCCCAAATGGAATTCCTCTGAGCCCAGTGGGGCTTGGGGAAAGTTTTTGAGCCCCCCATCCCTGCCTACCAAGGAATTACTACTTTAAAGTCTAGGAGATATGGTTATTTTTGTTTTCCTGAATAAACTCTTTCACCTGTTTCAGTTGACTTGTACATTACCAGAAAAGCATAGGGAAACACAGAGGGAAAAGTAACCTGATTTTATTCACTCACTCATTCACTTATTCAACTATTTATTGAACAGATACTAAGTGCCAGNTTCACATCAGGTGGCCAAAATATTGGAGTTTCAATTTCAACATCAGTCCTACCAATGAACACCCAGGACTGATCTCCTTTAGGATGGGCTGATTGGATCTCCTTGCAGTCCAAGGGACTCTCAAGAGTCTTCTCCAACACCACAGTTCAAAAGCATCAATTCTTCCACAGTCAGCTTTCTTTATAGTCTAACTCTCACATCCGTACATGACTACTGGAAAAACCATAGCCCTGACTAGACAGACCTTTGTTGACAAAGTAATGAAAATAATAGACCATTATGTAGAATCACATCTTTATTCATTCATCTATTGACAGCAGGTTGCTTCCATACCTTGACTATTGTGAATAATACTGCAGTGAACATGGGAATGCTATCCTTTTTAATGTGACTGTAATAGTAAAGAACCCACTTGCTAATGCAGGAGACGCAAGAGATGAGGGTTTGATCCCTGGGTCAGGGAGATTCCCTGGAGGGGGGCATGGCCACCAACCCCAATATTCTTGCCTGGAAAATCCCATGGACAGAGGTGCCTAGCAGGCTACAGTCCATANGTGACTGTAATAGTAAAGAACCCACTTGCTAATGCAGGAGACGCAAGAGATGAGGGTTTGATCCCTGGGTCAGGGAGATTCCCTGGAGGGGGGCATGGCCACCAACCCCAATATTCTTGCCTGGAAAATCCCATGGACAGAGGTGCCTAGCAGGCTACAGTCCATATGGTCACAAAGAGTAGGACACAACTGAAGCAACTTAGCATGCACGCATGCAATCCAATAGTAAAAAAAAATGTCATTTAATTTGCATTCATCTGATTAGTAGTGACAGTGTGTCACATTACATAGTTTTTATTTCTGTATTTTTTCCTTTTTGAATTCTTTGCTAACTTTTCTATGTTTTGTTGTGGATGAGTTTTCTTAATTAATGATTTGAAGGACCTCTTTATAAATTATGGATACATTTATATTTGTGTGTGTATAATATGAATGTTGAAAATATTTTCTCTCATTCTGTCAATTGTGTTTTAATGTCATTTACATTTTGTAAACCATAACTATGTTGTAATATTTAGGCAGCTATATTGAATGGTTTTTTTTCCCCTTTGTTATTTTTGGCTGTTTAACATTCATTCTACATATTTTAGGAAAACAGCCTGATTTTTTCCTCTCCATTTGATAATCTGATAACACCATTGATTAAGATGTCCTGCCCCCTTAAAACCTGTGTCCTGAAATGAGATTTATATTCTCTGCTGTACCAAATTCATTTGCTTTTTAATGAATTGGACTCATATGCTTTATTTTGGACATGAAACATCTGGACCATCATCAGTCTTTCATAAACTAACTTCCATCTGCACAGAATTGCTATAGGTCTACCAAAGAAAATCAAATGTTCACACCCCCATAAAAACAGATGATCCTCCAAGAGTCTTCTAGACAACACTCTTGTATTCTACTGAAAGAACAATCAGTAATCTTTTTCTTGCCCATTTCAAAAGTCTTTCATCAAAATAACCCTTGAGTCACTGTCCTCAGCACCTATGCAGGCCATACTAGATATATGTTTATAATATCTTGTAGATATCTATTTTCTATTAAGTTCAATTTAAGGTTTACTGTGTCATTTAAGACCACTGTTGCCTTATTGATATGCTGTCTGGATGATCTTTCCATGATATCAGGAGGGTGTTAATGCTCCCTACTATTACTGTATTATTGTCAATTTCTCTCTTTATGCCTGGTAGTATTTGCTTTATATATTTAGGTTCTCCTACATTGGATATGTATATATTAGTGAATATAATATCCTCTTGTATCAGTCACTTTATCATTATATGGTGGCCTTCTTTGTTTTTTGTTATAGACTCTAATTTGTCTGATATGAGTATTGATACCCTCTCTTATCATTCTCACTTGCATGAAGTATTTTTTCCATCTCTTCACTTTCAGTTTGTGTATGTCTTTAGCCCTGAAGGCAGTATATTGAAGGGTCTTATTTTGTATCCAATCAGCTACCCTATATCTTTTCTCTCTCTTTTTTAAAAAAATCAAAGCATTTAGTTCATTGACATTTAAAGGAACTATTTAGCCTTATGGAGATTCCTTTATGTATGGCTCTGTTTTTCTCTTCCTGCTTTTGGAATCATCTTTTAATCTTTAACTTTTGCCATTTTAATTATATATCTTGATGTTGTTCTGTTTGGGTTCATCTTATTTGTGATCTTCTGTGCTTCCTGTACTTGGATATGTTTCCTTCTTCAGGTTTGGGAAGTTTTATTTTTCCAAGTATATTTTTGATCCCTCTCTCTCTCTCTTCTCTTCCTGGAACACTTATGATGAATGAATGTTGGCACGTTTAATTTTCCCAGAGATTGCATATATTGTTTTTGTTTCTTCCTTCCTTTCTTTTTTTTTTTTTTTTATTTGTCTTTCTGCTCTCCTGATTGGGTGATTTCCATGATTCTATCTTCCCGATCACTGTGTTCTTTTGTATCACTTAGTCTGCTATTGCTTCTAGGGTGTTTTTTATTGCAGATATTAAATTATCTATTTTTGATTGAGTCTTTTTTATATTTTCTAGGTTCTTGTTAAAATGATCTGTTTAGATCAAGTCTCTTCCCTAACTCAGTTACTATTCCTATCACCAATATTTTGAACTCTTTATCTGGTAAATTGTTTAGTTCTATTTTATTATTACTAGGGATTTTCTCTTTGCTCTTTCTGGAGAAGGAAATGGCAATCCACTCGAGTATTCTTGCCTGGAGAATCCCAGGGACAGAGGAGCCTGGTGGACTACAGTGTATGGGGTTGCACAGAGCTGGACACGACTGAAGCAACTTAGCAGCAGCAGCAGCTTGCTCTTTCACTTGAGAGTAGTTCTTCTGCCTTTTTAAGTTACTTAACTGTCTTTGCCTCTGGTTAACTATTGTGGTCTTGAAAGGGTGTTCTTATGTGGGAGCATCTCCATGCAGACTGTTTGTGCCCACAGTTGGAGGGCTGGATTTGACATGAACACTTCAAGTCTTTCCTCAGAGAATGCTGGCAGCTACCACCTTGGTAGGGAGTGGAGCTGGAGATTGAGAAGCTACAGCCCAAACAGGGTCAGGACTTCCTCTCTGCTCAGTGGCTGTCACCACTCTATTAGGGGTGTTCCTTAATCAGGTGTACCCTGTTCCTTAATCTATTCCTTCAGCTCCACAGGAGCTGAAGCAGAAGCCCTGAGGGTCAGGCTTTAGCTGGCTCTGTTCCCTCTAAGTGTTTGTTTTTCCTTCTACCCACCCTGGGGTCTTTGCCCAAAGGAAGGGAGTACTGAAGCAAGTGGGGCTTGTGAGCCAGCAGAGGTCCAGTGTTCTGCTGATGGTACAACCCATAGTTGCATATTTCTCTGCTCATGGTTGCTCCAGATCTAGTGCTGCAAATGTGATGTAGAGTGAGTAAGGCCAGGGTATTTGCGTGGCTTGGGCTGGGGGGCACACAGCACGGCAGTCATGGGAAACCCAGCAGCCAAGCTGCCATTGGAAGTCTGGACTGCTTCCTCTGCTTGAGTAAGTGCTAACAATGGCTGCCACTGCCCAACCTGGTCTCTGCCTCAGGACCAGGTTGCCTCTGCATCCCAAGTTTGAGTTTTTACCCAGGTCCTAGACACCATAATCCAGTGTCTTGCTGTAGCATGGAGTAAAGGTTGGGGCATTTGCTTGGCTCTGCCTGGAGAACATAGCAAGGTAGTCCCAGGAAAACTGACAGCCAGGTGGCAGACATCTTTCCATTCTGCCTGGTCAGATGCCAGCACCATACACTCCTCACAAGTGGAACCCATTCTTCTTCAGTCTTTAGATTTTTCCTAGCAGTTCTCCAGCCAGCTAAGGGAGCTTGTCTCCTACACGTAGGACACCAGATCTGGGCTGCCCCACCTGTGACTCCGTTTGCTCACCTTCCAGGTGGGCTCTGTCTGTGTGAGCTCCCTTTCCCCCTGAGTCCCCTCCCAGGGCACTAATCTGGTCCTGGTCATTTTTTCCCCCTCATCTGACCCAGTTATGTGTGCATCTTTCTCACAGCCTTAGTTGTATAGGATTACTTTTGCCAGTTTCCAGTTAGTTTCTAGTGAGAGTTGTTCCACGTGTAGATGTACTTTTATATGTTCATGGAAGGAGGAGGTAAGCACCACATCCTCGTACTCTGCCATCTTCATCTCCTTCCCACAAAGGTAATTTTTTAAAAGAAAATCAACAAGCATTTGTTAGCTGCTTGGCCCTGTGATTAAATAGTGAGTAATACCTAGCTCTTGCACCCAAGGTACTTACCCTGTTCCTTAATCTATTCCTAGGAATAGACTAGGCATTGGGAAGAAAAAAGAAACTCACAGTGGAGTGAGATAAGGACAAACTGGGACCTCCTGGCACCTCTGTGTCTGTTCTTTACCACCTTTAAGCAACCACAGCTCTTTCACGTCTACCTCCCAAATTTCATGTGAAACGTCTCTGGTAGCAAGTCCTACTCTGAACCATATACAAATATACTTTCAGTTTAGCTAAACTGACGGTATGATCACACCATGACCTAGTCTTTGTTGACTTAGCAAGTATATTTGCTTCTTTTAACCACTTTTAATTAGGTAAAGATAATAACAAAAGAATGCTTTGATCTAACATGATGCAACCATCACAAATACAACCAAAACATGTTAAAACTACTTTCAAAAAAGAAAGTTCAAAATCAAAATCACTTTGTCCACATTTAGATGATATCCATTCCTCTTCTGAATCACCTGTTGATATCTTGTCATTTAAGCTGATAAACTAGTATATAAAGTTATCTATTGTTAGAGTTTATCTAGTAGGGTAATGGGAAGGTCTGGGCTCTAAGCAGCCTTGTTTCATTAGGGTGTTGTATTTTTTTCATTAACTTTTATTATAGGATAGTACTAAGATGCTCCACAAGAGACGGAGACATACTCCTAACCCACCTTGTGCAGCAGCAGTCCAGTTTTACTTAAGAGTCATGATTAATCACTCCAGATACTATATAGCGTAAACCATTTTTTTGCATTGTTTTCCCACTGATATGAGAAGCCTAAGGTGGAAAAGGCGGCATTTTCAACTAATTTAATGAAAACATCGTTCTCTTCCCTGGTGAAAGTGTTTCTTCCTTTGTAACAGAACTCTTTAGATCAACAAAACCTAAAGTTGTAGAGACAGAGCAAACATCTTGCTGCTGCTGCTCTGCTGCTGCTGCTGCTGTTAAGTCGCTTCCGTTGTGTCCGACTCTGTGCGACCCCAGAGACAGCAGCCCACCAGGCTCCCCTGTCCCTGGGATTCTCCGGGCAAGAACACTGGAGTGGATTGCTATTTCCTTCTCCAATGCATGAAAGTGAAAAGTGAAAGTGAAGTCGATAAGTCGTGTCCAACTCCTAGCGACCCCATGGACTGCAGCCTACCAGGCTCCTCCATCCGTGGGATTTTCCAGGCAAGAGTACTAGAGTGGGGTGCCATTGCCTTCTCCAACATCTTGCTAGTGGATCATAAGAAGTAAATGAGAGGAGCACTACCCATTTCCATCTCTTAGTTCCTAGCGCCAAGAATCCTGGCTATGGGAGAAATAGCAACTTTTGTTAGTGGTTGAGAACATATACTATACTTTCAAAGACGTCAACATAGCATTTTAGTGTGCTCCAGCTGGTGCTATAACTAAGCTATCAAAAAGCCACTCTACTGTTGTATCAAGTCAGCTACTTCAGAGTGATGGGGATCCTGACAGGGCATGAGCCCATTGCTGTACTTCATTTACTAAACAGTGAGTTTTTTTGGTAGGAAATAATGTTGTATGAAGGTCTAGGGTTATGAATAACACATTCAATAAGCATATGGGTGATGTTTGGTCTGAAGCACTCTGCAGGAATATAAATCCAGAGTAAGTGTACATTTCATTGACAACAAAGCACTGTCCTTTCTATCAGAGAAACAACCTATTATCATCTGCCTGTCACCATGTGGCTAGAGGCTTCCCCTGAGGCATAATGCCATCAGTCAGTCAGTTCATTCTCTCAGTCATGTCCAGCTCTTTGCAGCACCATGAATCACAGCACACTNCAAATACAACCAAAACATGTTAAAACTACTTTCAAAAAAGAAAGTTCAAAATCAAAATCACTTTGTCCACATTTAGATGATATCCATTCCTCTTCTGAATCACCTGTTGATATCTTGTCATTTAAGCTGATAAACTAGTATATAAAGTTATCTATTGTTAGAGTTTATCTAGTAGGGTAATGGGAAGGTCTGGGCTCTAAGCAGCCTTGTTTCATTAGGGTGTTGTATTTTTTTCATTAACTTTTATTATAGGATAGTACTAAGATGCTCCACAAGAGACGGAGACATACTCCTAACCCACCTTGTGCAGCAGCAGTCCAGTTTTACTTAAGAGTCATGATTAATCACTCCAGATACTATATAGCGTAAACCATTTTTTTGCATTGTTTTCCCACTGATATGAGAAGCCTAAGGTGGAAAAGGCGGCATTTTCAACTAATTTAATGAAAACATCGTTCTCTTCCCTGGTGAAAGTGTTTCTTCCTTTGTAACAGAACTCTTTAGATCAACAAAACCTAAAGTTGTAGAGACAGAGCAAACATCTTGCTGCTGCTGCTCTGCTGCTGCTGCTGCTGTTAAGTCGCTTCCGTTGTGTCCGACTCTGTGCGACCCCAGAGACAGCAGCCCACCAGGCTCCCCTGTCCCTGGGATTCTCCGGGCAAGAACACTGGAGTGGATTGCTATTTCCTTCTCCAATGCATGAAAGTGAAAAGTGAAAGTGAAGTCGATAAGTCGTGTCCAACTCCTAGCGACCCCATGGACTGCAGCCTACCAGGCTCCTCCATCCGTGGGATTTTCCAGGCAAGAGTACTAGAGTGGGGTGCCATTGCCTTCTCCAACATCTTGCTAGTGGATCATAAGAAGTAAATGAGAGGAGCACTACCCATTTCCATCTCTTAGTTCCTAGCGCCAAGAATCCTGGCTATGGGAGAAATAGCAACTTTTGTTAGTGGTTGAGAACATATACTATACTTTCAAAGACGTCAACATAGCATTTTAGTGTGCTCCAGCTGGTGCTATAACTAAGCTATCAAAAAGCCACTCTACTGTTGTATCAAGTCAGCTACTTCAGAGTGATGGGGATCCTGACAGGGCATGAGCCCATTGCTGTACTTCATTTACTAAACAGTGAGTTTTTTTGGTAGGAAATAATGTTGTATGAAGGTCTAGGGTTATGAATAACACATTCAATAAGCATATGGGTGATGTTTGGTCTGAAGCACTCTGCAGGAATATAAATCCAGAGTAAGTGTACATTTCATTGACAACAAAGCACTGTCCTTTCTATCAGAGAAACAACCTATTATCATCTGCCTGTCACCATGTGGCTAGAGGCTTCCCCTGAGGCATAATGCCATCAGTCAGTCAGTTCATTCTCTCAGTCATGTCCAGCTCTTTGCAGCACCATGAATCACAGCACACTAGGCCTCCCTGTCTATCACCAACTCCCGGAGTTCACTCAGACTCATGTCCATCGAGTCAATGATGCCATCCAGCCATCTCATCCTCTGTCGTCCCCTTCTCCTCCTGCCCCCAATCCCTCCCAGCATCAGACTCTTTTCCAATGAGTCAACTCTTCACATGAGGTGGCCAAAGTATTGGAGTTGCAGCTTTAGCATCATTCCTTCCAAAGAAATCCCAGGGCTGATCTCCTTCAGAATGGACTGGTTGGATCTCCTTGCAGTCTAATGGACTCTCAAGAGTCTTCTCCAACACCACAGTTCAAAAGCATCAATTCTTTGGCATTCAGCTTTTTTCACAGTCCAACTCTCACATCCATACATGACCACTGGAAAAACCATAGCCTTGACTAGACGGATCTTAGTCGGAAAAGTAATATCTCTGTTTGTGAATATGCTATCTAGGTTGGTCATAACTTTTCTTCCAAGGAGTAAGCATCTTTTAATTTCATGGCTGCAGTCACCATCTCCAGTGATTTCAGAGCCCAGAAAAATAAAGTCTGACACTGTTTCCACTGTTTCCCCATCTATTTCCCATGAAGCATAATGCCATATCAATACTCAATGCTGGTTTCTGCTCTTGAACATCTTTTTGGATGTTTATCAGTGGTCATAGCCCTATTAGCCTTAGTGAGTAGAGGTTCATGTTGCTCAGTCCATGTATGACATTTCTCCTGCTGCTGAGGTCACTTTATTTATAAGCTTCATGAGTCCCCTGGGTAAGGACAGGAATGGCTGGAGAAAGAGATTGACTGACATCCATGAATAGCATTTTCCATGTTGATATCTGTACACACAGGTGCCAGGGGATGTGGACATTTATTCCAGCAACAAAAATCATTTCTGGAGTAGCAGCTGCACTTGGAGTCATCAGCTAATGAAATTTATTACAATTCACTGTCATTATTCAAGATCTCACCCGTTTTCTATCTGTCCTACAGATAGACAAGTTGAATGAGGGTATGCTAGGAATGACCATCTTTGCATCTTTAAAGCACCTGGTGGTGTCACTAATCTCTACAATCCCTCCAAGAATGTGGTAATGCTTTAGGTTTACTGTCTTTCTATGCAGAGCCCATTTTAGTGCTTAAGGCCTTTCTGCTCTAAGAGCCAACGTGAGGATTCCAAAAGCTGCTGAGTACATCCACTCTATTTATTCTGAAATTTGGAGGAAACATGACAGGGAACATTTGAGGACATGTGAGCTCAGAGCTTAATGAATTTGGGGACATTCTGGGCCCAAGCCAATACTCCATCAATTGCTTGACCTCCCTAAGTGCCTATTCTGAGCGGTGGGCCAAAATGCTGTTTGGTTTTCCAGGAATGAATGTCATTTCAGAGGCAGTGTCTGGTAATCCTTGAAAAATCTGATTATTTACCCTTTCCCTGTGAATATTCATGCTGGTAAGTATTCTCACTTCCCTTTGGGGAAGGCTAGGAGGAAGACTATCCTATCAATTTTTTGCTGTATAACAGGGTTCTTCCTCAAAAGCATCTGTTCCCCTCATTGTTCTAGGTACTCTGAACCTGTTAACTGGTTCAGATTTGGGAACTGGTTAAAGAATTGATCATAGCTTTCTGTTGCATTGTAGTGACTCAAGTCAGACTTCTGTTCACAAGATGTAGAGCTTTCCCACTATATTAAGACTTTAGCAGGCTGTATACACAGTGTATACTTATCAACAAATTCACCTTGATTCAATATTGTTTTTTCTACCCTCATCCAATTTGCTTATCTGGGAATTTAAAACAACAACTACATCATTTTCTAAGTTTTCCAGTGCATGTAAAAGCACGTATTTTCAGTAGAATATTCTATAGCAGAAACTTGGTCATCCCCAGCCTTGTCTCCTATAGGCACTTGATTACAGGTGTCAAAAGTAACCATTGAAATGATAGGGATTACCGGAATCCCTTGTACCATTGGCCACAGTAATACTGATACCTTTAAATCCAACAAGATCTGATATGTACGTGTATGCTTAATCTCTCAGTCGTGTCCAACTCTTTGTGACCCCATGGAAGGTGGCCCTCTAGGCTCTTCTGCCTTGGACTTCTCCAGGCAAGAATACTGGAGTAGGTAGCCATTCCCTTCTCCAGGGGATCTTCCTGACCCAGGAATTGAACACAGGTCTCCTGAGTTAGCAGGCAGATTCTTTACCTTCTGAGCTAAAAGGGAAGCCCAATACAATCAGATATTCATCTTTAAATTTTTATTGACCTGGAAACTTAAGATTATATTACCAGTTACTTCAGCAATTAATATTTAATCAGGAAAGCAGAACTATGATATTATAAAAAATAAAATTTATTACAGTAGTTATACCTCATAGAGTTGTGAAAGAAGCTGAAGCAGTAAAGGTCTGAAAAATTCAGAAAAAAGTTATTAAACATCCCTGGCATGAGTGAAACAGTAGTTTTCAGAAAGCTAAGCATGGCCATCTGCTGGTGTAGACTATGCAGTAGGCTGGTGGAAAAAATCCATGGGAAGTTTGTGGTCCTTTTTGGCTTTTGCTTCTGTGATTTCATAGCAAACCATCAGGTGATGGACCTGGCATAACTCCTGATTAGAAATGCCAGAAGTTGAAAAAGAGAAGTGGATATAGAATAAGAAAAGACAAGAACACTGTGAAAGTAGTATGTGCAAAGGTCCTGAGGTAGGAGATGTTTTAATTTACTTAAGACAGTGAAGAAGAACAATGTGGCAAAAGGTAGAAGAAAAGAAGGTTAATTCAAGAAGAGATTGAAAAGATAGTGAAAGTGAAGTCTCCCGGTTGTGTCCAACTCTTTGCCACCCCATGGACTGTAGCCTATGAGGTTCTTCCATCCATGGAATTTTCCAGGCAAGAGTACTGGAGTGGGTTGCCATTTCTTCTCCAGGGGATCTTCCCTGACCCAGGGATTGAACCCGGGTCTCCAGCATTGCAATCAGATGATTTTACCTTCTGAGCCACCAGGGAAGCATAGAAAAGATAGATGAAAAGACAGAAATGAGTCAAATTATGTAGGACCTTATAGAAATCAGCAAATTATTCTAAGCGCTTTGGGAAACCATTAAAAGATTCCTAAAGCTCCTAAGTGTCATTATCACTATCATCATATTTATTTATTTTGTACCAGGGACCATGATGCGCATTTTACATAATTATTCACCTAACACTTCTGAGCACCTCCTATGCGCTAGATACTCTACTGGGTACCAGGACTGTGAAAATAGTCACTCTTTTCAAGAATTCTGTGGTCTAGTAAGCATCGTTACATTTAATCTTTACAATAGTCCTATCAGGGAGGAAACTGAGGTTGGGAGGAAACTGGCAACTTAAATTGCCTGAGGATATCCAATTAGCAAGTAACATGGCCAGTATTAGAATCCTGCTCAGTTGTATTCCCAAGACTTTGCTTTTAGTCCGTAGTCTATCTGCTTCCCCTGCTGTTGTGTAAACACTCAGATAAACCTAAGGAATAAATCACTGGGATATGATTAATTTCTTGTCCTCATGGTCCTCTGTTGTCTATGGCTCTGTCAATAAGTATATCTTAGGTTATAAATTTTACTTGAACAAGGATCATGAGACAGCCTTGAGTATGTCAAGTGTCCTTTACAGAATTCAGAGCAATTAATCTTACCAGCTCTCTGGGTTTATCATGAGCATGGTATATATTGGGCAGGCACCTTGCTGTCCATCTTGACACTTGAACTTCTGCATCATATTGGACATGTTCACGGGGATGACACATCTAATTTGGTGGCTTCTTATGGGAATCACATTGTTTTGTCATATTCTCTTTCCTTAAACAGGAAATGTATTCATATGTTTTTTTTTAACTTTTAAAATATATTTTCCCACTGACTCTAAGAAAAAAGAGTTAATTTAATTCTGAATACATTGAACCAGCATTAGACAGATAAAAATCTAAATTTGGTTGTCATAACTGTCAGGCCATTTAGAAACCAAATAACTCACATCCTGCTAATTGCTTTTATGTTCATTTATCCAAGAGACATGAGTCATCACTCACAGAATCCTAATTATGAATGACTTACAACTGGTTGATGACAGAACTCTGTGTTGTCCTTACAGAAATTTTCCAAGATTTTTTTTTTCAAAATAATTTTAACTGTCTCTGATTTTAGTTTATCTGATAAATGAATGTTTTTGTGAGAAGTATGTCACCTAGGGCCTACTTTGCGTACTTTTCTTTCCTGTAGCCAAAAGGTTGTTCAGGAGCCAGGAAAACTGAGTTTCAGAACTTTTTGCTGTGAGGAGTGTTGATGCCATGATGACAGATTAATCCAGGCATATGATTGCTGAAGCTCTGTTCTAGAAGCGCTGGTTCTTTTTAGTAGGGAATCCAAAAACACCATGAAAGACAACAGAGACATGAAGAGTCCATGTAGTGTGTGTTTGCGCCTATTATAACAAAGGTCACCATGTTCCAGAGCAATCAAGACGTTATTACATCACTATTAAGAGTCTAGATGTACTTTTTTAAGTTGGGTATTAATTAAAAGGGGCTATTCAAGATTGAGGAGGGAGAATTAATATAAATGTAATTTACAGAATATAATATTTTACATATTGACATAAAAAGCTGCTGATTCAGATTCAAATGTTATCAACAGGTTTACATAGTCACATGTTTTGGGTGAATATTTCTTTGGCCTAACTTTCTTTTACACCACCAGCTGTCCATTACAGGGAGCATGTTGGGTTGTTCCTTATGAAATATTAGTTTTACAAGAATTACTTATGGGGCTTAATTCTTGATTCCTTTAAAATAATTCTCAAAGGCCTTGTATCCCACATATCTGGGAATTTCACATTAAGGAAAGATTGACTTAATTAAAACATAATTTATGTATTTTTTTAGCATAAGGAGTGGTAGTACAAACTGTATGGAAGATTATTCCAAATGGGAGGATCCAGCAGTAGGGATCAGTCTTTCTGCTGAGTCAAATGCTGGCTTCTCTTCTGAGATTTCTGATATATGGGCATCAAGGCGCACTATGTATAATACAATGATAGGTTTTGTTACATGCATGTCTTGTCAGTAGACGCTACTAAAAATAGTCATTTTTTCTTTAAATCAACAAATTTCCTAATATTTATAAATCAGCATAAAAGTGGTATTTCAAAATACCCTAAATTTTGATAAAACAAAGAATTACTCTTTTTCATTAGTGGAAAAAACAACACAGACAGGTGGATTAAATTCATATGACTTACTAGCAGGCAGAACCTGTGAGAAAATAATTCCTACCCTTCTATTTAAATCGACTGCAATACATCACACCCTTTTGAAAATAGCCATCAAATAGGACTTGAACTCAAGATCTCATGTGATTTCTTTATAATAGTAAGAGTTCTTTGGAATTTAATCAATTTTTCCCAGTTTAAGCCTTGCTATACTCTGTAACAAATACAAGTTGATTTTCAGTTTATACTGCACTGAGACCCCCTGGAATTACAGTCTCTATTGTGGCTCAGCTGGTAAAGAATCCACCTGCAATGTGGGCAACCTGGGTTCCATCCCTGGGTTGGGAAAATCCTCTGGAGGAGGGAAAGGCTACCCACTCCAGTATTCTGGCTTGGAGAATTCCAAAGGGGTCACATAGAGTTGGACATGACTGAACGATTTTCACTTCACTATGAGAAGAGAATAATTTCTGTCACTCTTCCTCTCCCCCTCCCTCTATCACTCTCACTCTTCCTGAATCTCCCTTCCACACTCTTTCTTCCTTCCTTTTCTCCTTCTTTTTCTGGTCTTTTTGCTTATTGAGACAGGGGCTCTCATTAGAATGGCATATGAAACTACCACATTATTATAAATTAATTTGTGCACAGTAATATAGATTCCTTCCCTCACATTTCTACACATCCTATTCCTGCTGTTTTCTCATTCTAAACCAAGAAAAAAGTGCATTAAAACATAGATAATAATTACCCTATAAGTCTGGGATTATCAATGCCAATCCAAGTCACTTGAAACCTGTGTAACCTACACACAGTAAAGGGGAGGACTATTATGATAAGAGACATAAAATACTGTTTGTTTTACTGATATATGTGTCCATTGCCATATGAGAATCCACACTGCAAATCTAGTTGATGGTTTCATTTCTGCGTTAATAAGGAAATTAAAGTCTTACTCTCGGGGTCATCTTGTTACAGAAAGTTCACTTCCTAGAGCAAAGGCTTATTAGGAATTTTTTCAAAACTCAGTCTGTAGCTGCAATCAGGAACGAGGAAGCATAGAATAGAGTAGACCACAATCATTAAAGAAAGACTTAGTTACCAAGCTACAGGGCAGGATCAGACAGGCTAGGACCCTGCTAGGTATTGTGCTTCCTGGTCAGAAGAGTTGGAGGAGCTCAGAGCTGGGCCAAGACAGAATGAAGAGGCAGAAAAGGCTCTCCCTCTTAGCTCTCTCAGAAGAGCTAAGCTGGAAAGTTAATGCAGAAAAATTTTTTTACTTGTGATTCTTTCATGAGGCCATAGACACAAGAAGCTCATAAACTTGGTAAATTTTGACCACTGTGTATGAAATAGCCTAGATCAATAATTCAAATCAATTAAACATTTTTAGACATGAGCTGGAAATGTACTGGTGATGATTGACATCAGAGTTAATTGTTTTCATAGATTAAAAAGTTACAGAGCTGGCATGGCATATTATTTATCTATATAAGTACAACTTTCACTGTTTCTGAAGCATAAGGATAAAATTGTAGTGCTTCATTATTCCCAATAATGTAACTTTGCTCAGAGAAAGACCACACTTCAGTCTCTTGTCAACAAATTTGTAACAAGGAAATAAATACTTCTGAAGGTAACCATTTGCTCTTTTTCCTTACATTTAGTGATACTATTTGTATAACATGTAAGATGAAGTATAGAAAAAAATTTATTCATCCATCCATCCATGCTTGCAACAAATATCAGGTCTGGATTGAAGACGTATATTTGGGGTCATCAACCAATAGGAGGTAGTTGAAGCTCTGGATCCTAGAAATAGTGCATCAAAATTTCAATTCAGATACATTTGAGGTCCAATAGTGTTAAATGATACTAACAGATTAAAGAAAACAAGGTTTGAGAATTGAGCTTTGGGTTTAGCAACATGAGGATTATTAGTGACTTTGACAGGAGTAATCATTTCCTTGGAGTGGGGAGGGGGGAAGACTAGTTCACCCAAGTTCAAGAGAGAAGTCAGAGGCTGTAAATACTTCCAAGGACTTTGTCTAGAAAGGAAGGAGAGAAATGAGGTATTAGCTGGGGTACACTGGGTCCTAAGAGGACTTTTTAAGCAACATGTTTGTAGGTACATGAAAGAGATCCAAGAGAGGGGAAAATTGTTGATGCAAGTAAGAGAGATAAAAACTGCTGGGATGATGTCCCTCGACAAACAAGAGGGAATAGGATCTGAATCCTAAGTAGGGGAATTGGCCCTTGCTTGGAGACCAGATAGTGACAGCAGAGACATTTCTCGATAGATAGTTGTGAAAGAGTTTTAAAATACTTAGTATGTTTTTTCTCAAAATCTTAACTTTCATATACATACATACACATACACACACACATACACACACACACACACACATACATATATATATATATTTCCTGGTGGCTCAGTGGTAAAGAATCTGCCTGCCAATGCAGAAGATGCTGATTCATTCCAAAGTCAGGAAAATTCCCTGGAAAAGGTAATGGCAACCCACTCCAGTATTCTTGCCTGGGAAGTCCCATGGACAGTGGAGCCTGTCGGGCTACAATCTATGGAGTTGCAAGAGTTGGACATGACTTAGCAACTAGGGCCAGCATATGTATATAACTTAAAATGTAGTTCAGAATTAATGTGGGGGAAAATAAGAATCTAAAGAAATGAACTTTTACCTATTAATGTTTATAGGAAAGATACTGCTGCAAACTATCTTCAAACTAAGACATGGTGAAAGAAATCCTACAATATAAGGCTATGGAGAATTAACTCTTTCCTGAGCTTTTCTTCACAATAGCTCAGAGCATCCTGAACTAGGTAGAAAAACCAAGCACCACAGAAATTACCTTTCCCCAAATATTACACACTCCTTATGCCTTTCATCCCATAGGCTGCTCGACTACACACTGGCTGAATATGTGATGATGACAAGCCCAAAGTGCATTATTACCAAAATAGACAAGCATCATAGGAGAAGACTCTTGAGAGTTCCTTGGACTGCAAGGAGATCAAACCAGTCAATGCTAAAAGAAATCAGTCAATAATTGCAATATTCATTGGGAGGACTGATCCCAAAGCTGAAGGTCCAATACTTTGGCCACCTGATGCAAAGAAAAGACCCTAAAGGCTGAAAAAGATTGACGGCAGGAGGAGAAGGGGACGACAGAGGATGAGATGGCTGGATGGCATCACTGACTTGATGGACATGAATTTGAGTAAGCTCCTGGAGTTGGTGATGGACAGGGAAGCCTGGGCATGCTGCAGTCCATGGGGTCACAAAGAGTCAGACACGACTGAGTGACTGAATTGGATTGAATCACCTCGTGAGAGAAAAGATCTTATATCTTTTAACTTTCCAATGAGTGTAGGATCAGTTCCTCCCATGTGAATCACTTTGACATTTAAAGAGTTCATGGAACCAAGAGAAAGGTGAAGCCCATCATTGTAAAAGGAAAATGTCGTAACTCTCATGGAATATTCCTGGGTCTCTGCCGTACAGAGGAAGCAACTTGAATTGGATGGCAAGAAGAAAGTTACCCAGGTGATGAGCAGCCAATCAAGACACTTAAGGGTTGCGATCAGCAAGGCAATAAAGCGTCAGCTTGGGCTCCAGTACTAGTAGCCCTCACTGCATTCTATCATCATCTCCACAAAATGTGATCCAAAAGGATTAAGAGATTCAAGCCCTTCCTTTGCTCACTCCCCTAAAGAGTGAAACAGACGTTGGTAAATATTTATTTAAGAAAGATTCTTTCTGATAACCAAACTGGATGCCTTTTCAGAGTAACCACAGAGGTAGGATTAGAATTGTCTCTGTGAACTAAGAGGAGGTAGTTAGAGAAGGGAAGTTGGGTGTTACCATGGAAAGCTGGAATCCTGCTCTACTGGTGTGTTAGTTTCTGCCACTTTGGAATCTTTTAATTGCCACCATTTCTGGGTAAACACAATGAGACCTGAGTTTGAAAAAAGGAGGGAGAAAGCACAAAGAACAGAGAGACAGCCTTCCTATTTAGTGAAAATGGTAGGCAACCAGCATTTCATCAGCTGGGAAATAGAATGAAAATATATTGTATCTGAACCCTCAATAGGGCACTAAAAGACCCAATATATTCAGAATTATCAATTCTAAAGCTCAAACCCTACATAAGAAGAAGAAAGAGGAGAGGGAAGGTCTCAAGTTCCTTAGTTACCCCTGGTATTTCTGGCCGGGAAAAAAAAAAAATCACCTTTTCCCTCCTCCATTTTATTGGGATCATCTCAATGAAGGAAACTAACTGTCCACAAGCCAGGCCAGGCTAGACAGCCTGGGCTTCACTGAATGCCACTGGCTAATTTTAACACCTGGCTTTCTTGTTCTTGAGTGTTAAGACTAGCAGTAATCAGAGGTGCTATGCTCTAGTTCTTTTTAATCCAGTTTTAATTATAGTATAAACACAGTACTCACAGCAATAGAGTGATTTCCATGGATTGTTTTGGCAGGTATTAACTTGTCTCCAAATGAATGACTTATTTTCTTCCCTTTTTCCTAGCACTTTTTTCCCCCCCTGAAGGAACATCTTATTTGAAAAGCCACTGTCCTTCTTGTTAAATTAATTACCTTATATAAGTAGTAAAAAAATGTTTTAGATGTACAGCAAGCAAGGCAAAGTAAAGTGTACCTCTTTTAGTAAAAATGACCCCAGGTTGGAGAAATAAAGAGCAATTTTATACTTTTTCAGAAAATAACCTTTGGAAATAATTAAACTTGTATTTCACAATGAAGGTGAGAAAAAAAATTAAACTCTGATATTAAACAAGTACAATAAACAATGTATTCAAACTCAAATAATTTTAAATTTCATTATAGGTAGAGACTGCCTCATTTTCTGAATATTATTGTAATTGCTACTATTATATTACATGTGCATATGGATGACCTCAATAGGTCATAGAGCCAACAGTAAGTGGAAGAATTCAAATTTGGATGTGGAACTTCCGGTTCCAACGTTAGTCATCTTTATTCCACAGACACTTTAAATTCTTGATATTCCTCATTTTCATGTTTTTCCCTAAGTTTCATTCTCTTAGTACCATATACAAGAGTAACTAGATTGACCTTGGGTTAGTATTTCACCAAGGCTAAAGGTATGATCTACCTGCTTTTAACCTGCTTCTCTCTGAGTATTTCCGTAGTGTTTCAGGCAAAGTTCAACTTACTTAGTTTAGATGTGCTTTCACACCCTATAGACTGCCTACCTTTCTAACTCTATTAAATGGGAATAATAATCGCAACTCTTAGAATTCTTCAAGTATGATTAAAGCAAAAATGTATCTTCCACAGTACTCTTTGTTTTTAATTAGAAACGAATCATAAGCGTCTATTAATTTAAAACAAAAAGAGCTGACAAGATTTTATTGCAAATGTCTTTGATAGACTAGGCTTTCATCCAACATAACTTGGTAGTAGGTTTAGAAAGTCACACAGGCAAGCATTTTTTTTCAAAAATATAAAGGAATAAAAATGTGAGAGAATAAATAAATTTCTTTTCTTTTCTTTTTTACCATGTGATAATAAGCAAGAGGGATTAGCAAACATTTAAATTTTTCATTTCTAGATGTTGCAAAATTTCAAACTTAGCCTGACCTTTCGGTGTTTAAGTTTGTCTACTTTTGGCATAGGATAATTTCCTGACTTTAAAGACATCAGGCAGCTCTTACCAATGAACGTTTTAATTATTCAAGTTGCATAAATGACTTGAAACCATATGGAATCAATTTCCCACACAATATTCATTGGTTAAAAAATTGTGAGAAAAATGGTTTTACTGTACATGGATTCAGTCTTCTTGAACTTTAAATTTTATGGGCTTCAAGGTAGGAAGATTCTTATTAGACATCAAACAAGTCAGAATGGACCATGAGGCAAGGCCCATCTGAACTCTTTCAATTATTATTAGCTTACACAGCAATTGGTTTTTATCTGCACAATATATTTATCACCGCCCTTCCCTTGCCCCTTAATACACTATCATATTATCCTTTAAAATGTTACTAAACCTCTGCAAGATAAATCAGGCCTCCTACAACCTACGGAATATCAAAGAGAGCCAAAATATATGATTTGTTACAATATTCATTCTACATGGACTTGTGATGGAAAAAAAAAAAAAAAAAACAAGCCCATTTAATGATAAGATCATATTGGAAAAGGCCACCGTTCATCAACTCACCAGTGTTTACCAAGCTCTCAATTCCTCCATTATATGATTTTCACCACTTGCTTTCTAAGTCTAAATTCCAAGCCATGGGGACACATAACCCTGCTGTTCTATTACTTATTTTTCTGTCACTTCACTTAATGGCACTGAGCATCATGTGGACTGTGTGGGATTATAGCACATGGTATGAGAAAGCTCGTGGGAGGACATTACAGAAACAGTTATGTTGAAACAAAAGTCTGGCATACACACCAAATCATCTTCCAGTTCTTTCCCATTTCCAATTTTGGCCCTACTATCACATATTATTACTAACATTTATTTTGTTATCCTTCTGAATGATTTCATTTTGTGATATAATAACTTTAAAACTTATCATATTTCAGTTCATTTATCCCTAAAACTTTAGTAGAAAATGCATTATGATTTGAAAGGGTTACAGACTGAAGCAAGGTTGATCATTACACTAATAATTGATCACCTAACTCCTAGTATAAAGATTAGGTTCCTTGATTTCTCAGTGTGGATAAGAATGTAAGCGGCCACAGGATGAAAATGAGTTTTGTATGGTTTGTTTGCATTTACAGTTGAGTCTCTTTGTTCTCAGATTCTGCCTTTGTGAGTTAACCTACTCATAAAATTTATTTGTAACCCACAAATCACACAGTTTAGTGGTCATTCATACACAGGCCCAGAGCAGTGACAGCAAGCATGTGTCCCGGTAAGGCAGAACAAAGTGACGCTTTCATACTGGAAATGTGTCATTTCTATAGTCTCTTTAGTGTAACATTTTTTTTTGGTTGCATGTTTGTGCTTTCTGTTGTGATTCAGTGTTTAAAATGAACTCCATCACCCAGTGATGAAGTATTGTCTATTGTTCCTAAGTACAAGACGTCTGTGATTATATCTTCTGGATGTGTGTTAGATAAGGTTCACTCAAGCAAGACTTACAGTGCCTTTAGCTGTGAGGCCAATGCTAATGAATCAATGATAAATAGTAAATAAAGTGCCTTTAAACAGAAACAAAGCAAGGTTATGTATTAATCAGTTATTGAAAATGTGACGATTGTAGGAACCTATCCCTTTCTTTCCTCTAGGAACAGAGGTTTAATATTTAAGCCAATTTTATAGGACAGAACTACCACAAATAAGGAGAACGTAGGTTATTTCCAAGTCCTGACTACGGTAAATAGTGCCACAATGAACAATGGGGTGCATGTATCTTTTGGAATTACGATTTTCTCCAAATATACACACTATTATGTATAAAAGAGATAACAAGAACCTACTGTATAGTACAGAGGGAAGAAAAGGTATGGTCTTGTTTGTAGGACATATACTAAGTAACCTCAAAACTGCATTCCAGTATACATTAGGTATAAACAAATACTGTTCAAGTCCACTTATACAAGATACTTGAGTTCAGTTCAGTAGCTCAGTCATGTTTGACTCTTTGCGACCTGATGAATTGCAGCACGCCAGGCCTCCCTGTCCATCACCAATTCCTAGAGTTCACTCAGACTCACGTCCATCAAGTCGGTGATGCCATCTAGCCATCTCATCCTCTGTTGTCCCCTTCTCCTCCTGCCCCAAATCCCTCCCAGCATCAGAATCTTTTCCAATGAGTCAATTCTTCACATGAGGTGGCCAAAGTACTGGAGTTTCAGCTTCAGCATCAGTCCTTCCAATGAACACCCAGGCCTGATCTCCGTTAGGATGGACTGGTTGGATAGCCTTGCAGTCCAAGGGACTCTCAAGAGTCTTCTCCAACACCACAGTTCAAAAACATTAATTCTTCTGCACTCAGCTTTCTTCACAGTCCAACTCTCACATCCATATATGACCACAGGAAAAACCATAGCCTTGACTAGACGGACCTTTGTTGGCAAAGTAATGTCTCTGCTTTTCAATATGCCATCTAGGTTGCTCATAACTTTTCTTCCAAGGAGTAAGCGTCTTTTAATTTCATGGCTGCAGTCACCATCTGCAGTGATTTTGGAGACCCCCAAAATAAAGTCTGACACTGTTTCTACTGTTTCCCCACCTATTTCCCATGAAGTGATGGGACCAGATGCCATGTTCTTCATTTTCTGAATGTTGTGCTTTAAGCCAACTCTTTCACTCTCCTCTTTCACCTTCATCAAGAGGCTTTTTAGTTCTTCTTCACTTTCTGCCATAAGGGTGGTGTCATCTGCATATCTGAGGGTATTGATATTTCTCCCGGCAATCTTGATTCCAGCTTGTGCTTCTTCCAGCCCAGCGTTTCTCTTGATGTACTATGCATATAAGTTAAATAAGCACGATGACAATATACTGCCCTGACATACTCCTTTTCCTATTTGGAATCAGTCTGTTGTTCCATGTCCAGTTCTAACTGTTGCTTCCTGACCTGCATACAGGTTTCTCAAGAGGCAGATCATGTGGTCTGGTATTCCCATCTCTT
>SJYA01000299.1:273518-457166 GCA_006410615.1 Neotragus moschatus | reverse complement strand
CCTGGGGGTGGGTGGCGGGGGGGGGGGGGGGGGGGGGGGGTGGAGAGTTAGTTTTTAACAGGAACGGAGTTTTGGTTTAGGATGAAAATCTTGGGTGATGGGTGATGGTGAGAGATGCACAGCAACATGAATGCACTTAGTGCCATTAACTGTAGAGGAAAATATGGTTAAAACACTAGGTTTGTATTATGTGACTTTTAACACAACAAAAACCTAAGGAGAATTGATGGTATATATGGCATGTTCATCATCTTTAGAAAGGGTCAGATGGAGAGTTTACAGGAAGGTATTGATATGAAGCATTTATTTTAATGAGAAGCTGTGTTTACTATTTGTCTCATGCTCATCATATCTCTTTTTTTTATTATGGCTTTTAATTCCTTTTTCAAAAATCTTGCTCTTGGTTCTTTTTCTTACTGTGGTTTAGGTGTCATTGAAGATATTTCCTAATCTAAAGCTCAACAAAGAGTGACTTGTTCAGAGTTCCCTGGAAGTGAGCTGCTGGATGTGCCCACCTGGCCACACAGGTCTTCTCTGGGTCTTCCAGGTGGCCACATTACTTCTTTGACAAGAGCACAGTGATATGCAGCAAAAAAACAGAGTATTTCCTTTGAACATAAATGCATGCTAAGTCACTTCAGTAGTGTCTGGCTCTTTGTGACTCTATGGACTGCAGCCCATCAGGTTCCACTTTCTATGGAATTTTCCATGCAAGAATACTGGAATGGGCTGCCATTTCCTTCTCCAGGGATCTTTCTGACCCAGGTATCAAGTCAGCATGTCTTATATCTCCCGCATTGGCAGGCGGGTTTTTTACCACTAGCGGCACCTGGTAAGCCCCTCTTTTAAACATGCATGTGTGCTTAGTTGCTTCAGTGTGTCCGACACTTTATGATCCTATAGACTATAGCCCACCAGGCTCCTCTGTCCTTGGGATTCTCCAGGCAAGAATACTGGAGTGGGTTTTCATGCTCTCCTCCAGGGGATCTTCCTGACCCAGGGATCGAACCCGTGTCTCTAGCACAGCAGGCAAATTCTTTATTGCAGAGCCATCTGGGAAGTTCCTCCTTTAAACATAAATAGATTCAAATTCAGGCTTTACTAGTTCATGCTTATTTAACCTAAAATGAGCTGTTTATTTTTCCATGTTTCTCTTTCCCTCTTTCTCTGTAAAATAAAGATAACAACAAAGCTTACAAATGAAAGTTTACTAACACCAAATCTAGAAACCCCTAGCCATGGAAGAAGAAGCCAGGTGTTGATTTGGGCGGAGAGCCCTTTTGCTCTTGCATTCCCCCAGGTTTTTCTCTCTATGAGGTTGTCTAGATTTTACTGCCCCTGCTAGCACCACTGAGAGGGATCCTCCAAGCCTTGATGTTCTCTTTAACTGATCTGAATGTGATTTTGGCCTCTAAGACTCTTCACTCACTATCAAGGTATACAAGAACTCTAGGTAAGCATGGGAGGCCTATACTGTAGATTGTTCAAAATGGCATTTGGAAACTTATGAAGACTGAGTTCTAGTTAGCAACAGCTCAATCAGAAATATACACTGAGTTTGAGCAAACTCCAGGAGATTATAAAGGACAGGGAAGCCTGGCATGCTATAGTCGATGAGGGCACGAGGAGTCGGACACAACTTAGAGATTGAACAACAAACTAGGCTTATGTTACTGTCCTTTTATATCTGTGCCCTTCTCATTTTTTCCCTCATTACTTAGTTAAAACCCTTTAAAAACAGGGGCCTAGGAAAAAATCTCCAATTTTGCTAACAAACCCATTTGGTATTTCTGGCCATGTAGTAGCTGTAGCTTTAAAAGGGGTGTAACTGGAACTGGAAGGTAAACGTAGTCTGCAGGACAACAATCTAAACTGAGAAACATCCAAGAAACTTTAGGGAAAAGAGTTATTTGGTTAGATGTAATTGGCTACTGGAAAGAGTAGCAAAGTGGTTGTCACAAGGACTAAGTATGACAATGTATGTAAAAGTGTTTGGTCCAATAATATGGTACATTCTTCTGAAGTACTTTGACAAGTAGAAACACATATGCTAAAATTAATGTTTTTTAAAATGTTTGCATAAGGAACTTACCAAAATTCAACAAGAAAGGGGAAGGACAATATGATGTTTTAAAAAGAAATTGCAATTCCATCTATTCAGCTCAAATATATCCTGTGATAAAATCATATAACTTTTTTTTTTAATGAAGTCTGTGATAGGGACTATTAACTCTATTTTACCAAAGGCAAAAAGATGTTACATGCATATTTCCAAATCACGGGTAGAATTTAAATTAGGACTAAAAACCTTAGGCCCCTGTGCATAGTTACTGCTCCGTAGAACTTTTTGCCAGAGTTAATGTTATTGGTTGAATTCTACTGTTTCCTAGAATATGTCACATCTTGTGATTTTTAAGTCTCAGGCAATCTGTTCAGTGTCCACTGCAAGACAATAAATAAAAGTACTTCTGCAAATAGTGTTCAATGACTACTTCCGGCTGGTAGAATAAGGGGAAAGGAATCATAGCCACCAATTTATTTCCTGATTCAGAAAATGACTCACTATGTAACTTTGTGAACATTGCTTAACCTTTCAGCATTCCAGCTTCTACAGCTGAAAAACAAGGATAATGTTTGTCCACCTTACAATGGTAAATGCTCTAGAAATACACACAAAAAAGTTAATCTCCTATCAAGGGACAGTAAAGCTGGTTTTTCGTGTACTTGAGATATCACTGACACATTCGCAAAGCAGTTTCTGCCAAAGTTGTGTGGTTAATGCTTCCAGATCACCTCCCTAAACACCACATTGTGCACTGAACTCTCTTTATCCTGCCCTGAATCAGAATGGTAATCGCCGCAGGGTGTGTTCAACGTGACTGACGAGGCACGACAGTAGAGCCTGTCTCACTGCTTGTGCCAGAGTGCTTTCTGCATGGTTGTCAAGGAAGACAGCACTCAACAGAAGGAAAAAGATCCATACGGTGGGAAGAAACTTTCTCCTTGAATTCTGATTCTGGGAAATATGACTAAAATTATGAATGAGCCAATTTCATTTGCAGTCTTCCTGCGACAATGTACAACTGTTCAGCTTCCCTCATATTCTGGAAACCACAATTTAGGAAAGATATGTATGTGTCCTTTCTGGTGCTTGCTTTATTTTTTTTTTTTTTTTTTTTTTTTTTTTGCTTTATTATCTTCTTTTGCTCCTTATATGTTTTGTTTCGAAAGAATAGTTATTTACAAATAACTCAGGATGTCCAATGGCTATTTCTTGACATACTAGTAGCTTGCCCCATTATGCCTACAGCTGGTAACAATTACAGTTCATTAAACTAAAATCACTTCCAATGACTTTCTCTGAAATAATCTATTGCTGATATGGAGCTTTATTTTCAAGTGCCAAATTCCAATATACCTCAACTAGATAGGGCAGCATGGTGTTACCACAAAGAGGTGATGAGCAGCCAGAAACAAACTACGTGGCTACCTTGACCAAAGTTCTGCTGCCACAGGACTGACATCACCAAAGCCCATGTGGTTGTCGCACACAACTGGACAAAAGCAGGCTTCAAATTGAGAAAGGGTGAAGATAAACAAGGTGGTTCATAAAATAATTAAGATTTATTTGTTTACAATACTCAGGACATTGAAGCAACCTGTCCATTAACAGAAGACTGGTTAAAAAGGATATAGTAGATATATACAATGGAAGATTACTCAGCCGTTAAAAGGAATGAAACAGTCCCATTTGCAGAGATGTGGATAGACCTAGAGGCTGTCATACAGAGTGAAGAAAGTCAGAAAGAGAAAAACAAATCTCTTATATTACTTACACTGGAATCTAGAAAAATGGTATTAATGAACTTATTTACAAATGAAAAACGACAGAGATGTAGAGAACAAACATGTGGATACCTAAGGGGTAAGGAGAAGGTGGGATGAATTGGGAGATTGGGATCGACATATATACACTGCTGCTGCTGCTAAGTTGCTTCAGTCATGTCCGACTCTGTGCGACCCCATAGATGGAAGCCCACCAGGCTCCCCCTATCCCTGGGATTCTCCAGGCAAGAACACTGGAGTGGGTTGCCATTTCCTTCNGTAAGGAGAAGGTGGGATGAATTGGGAGATTGGGATCGACATATATACACTGCTGCTGCTGCTAAGTTGCTTCAGTCATGTCTGACTCTGTGCAACCCCATAGATGGAAGCCCACCAGGCTCCCCCTATCCCTGGGATTCTCCAGGCAAGAACACTGGAGTGGGTTGCCATTTCCTTCTCCAATGCATGAAAGTGAGAAGTGAAAGTGAAGTCACTCAGTCGTGTCCGACTCTTCGAAACCCCATGGACTTCAGCCTACCAGGCTCCTCCACCCATGGGATTTTCCAAGCAAGAGTACTGGAGTGGGGTGCCATTGCCTTCTCCAGTAAATACACTATTAAATATAAAATAGATAACCAATGAGAGACTATGGTATAGCACAGGGAACTTTACTCAAGGGTCTGCAGAGACCTAAATGGGAGGAAAATCTTTAAAAAGAGAAGGGAGTGTGTATATACACACACACACACATATATATATATATATGTGTGTGTGTGTGTATGTATAACTGATTCCCTGGTGGCTCAGTGATAATGAATCTGCCTGCCTATGTAGGAGACATGAGTTCCATCCTTCAGTCTGGAAGATCACCTGGAGGAGGAAATAGCAACCCATTCCAGTATTCTCACCTGGGAAATCCCATAGACAGAGGAGCCTGGCAGGCTACAGTCAATGACGTTGCAAAAGGGTTGGACATGACTTGGCAACAAAACAACAACAAATAACTGATTCACTTTGTGTGTTAGCAGAAACTAACACAATATTGGGAAATAACTATACTCAAAACATTTTTTGAAAAGAAAACAGTTAAAATTTTGCATCGTGAAAGATTTTTTTCCCCAAAATAAACACTTTGGGAGGGGAAAAAAAAATAGTGTGACTTTTCTCAAACACCATATTCTCATTGTAAACACAAAAGAACATTTTCTAACTTTTTATTCCTAACTTTGTTTCTTAGTTTTGTGATTTAATGCCACTGCTTTCAGCACTTACTGGCTAGCTGAATCTAAACTTTTTTTCCTTTTCGCTTAAATATCCACCATCGCACACCAGAGTAGGGTCATGTTCACAATTATGTCTCAAGAAGTATGGACGTCTGAGAATAAATACTAAATCCACACGAAACTAAAATTTTTTAAAAAAAATAGACACTGGTGTGTATGGGGCACACTATCAAGATGTTTGGATACTGACAACACGATATAACCTACCTGGAAAACTTAGACCAAAGTTCAAGTGCAATTTTGTTCTCCACTAGTGTTTTCCAATCTGCTTTCCTCAAAATATGTGAGACATTTTAAAGTGCCGTAAAGTTTTATGTTTGAGAATTGTTGCTCACCACATACATCCCTCTCTTGGACATTAATATTGTATATCAGCCTACCAAATATGCCAAAGTTATCTAGAAGGCAGTAACTTTCTTTAACTCAGCTTCCCCCAAATTCTTTAACCAAGGAACACCTTCTATATCTTGCTTTTTGTGGGAATTATAAGAGAAGCTCTCAGACCTTCTGATAGTGTTTGGAAACTAGTATTCTACGTTTTTCAATCCCTTTAATGTGGAACTGAACTTCTGACTCGCCTCTTTCATCAATAATTCCTTCAACATATTCTTACATGTATTTTATGTTTAAAATACAAATAACTTCCCTATTACCAGAGACCTAGTTTAGGTGTGACCTGGGAAAGGATTAACTACAATTCCTTTTTCTTCTGAATCTTCCTTTAGAGAATTTGTGGGCAAGCAGCTTCCTCATTTTGATGGTGAGCAAGCAGAAAGTATTTGTTTAATTGAATCAGAGTATACCAACATCAGAAACTTTGATTTCCTACAATAAAAATTATTCCAAAGGATAACAAAAAAGTGAGATTTTTTTTTCCTTCACTTTTACATATTTGTAAAGCATCTGCCAGGACAAAAAAAAAATAGACAGTGTGACATTTTATGTGTTAAATCATTTTTATTTGCAAGTCCCTGTACTTTGAATGCAAAACTGTCCCAACACACAGGTTATGCCAAGATACGAATTAACAGTGAATTTAGTCAGGAGACACTGGAATGTGGTCTAGCCTTTCTCTTAGGGAAAACAAAAGAGAGGGAGAGAGACAGAAGCACATAAAGTTCATATATACTTTCCTTCATAAATATTAGCATTTTTTCTTTTCTTCTCCCCACCCCTTCCTCCATTCCACTCTCTTCCTTTTTCAAGGTAAATTGAATTTCTCTTTTAGTTTTGCAATTAAGTATGATTTTGCTTTCACTTTTTCAGATAGCATCATAGAATTACAGTCCTTGAAGCTCAATTCCTTCCTTCCTTCTAATAATACATGCACTTCATTACTTGAGACTCCTGTATCTTGAATTTTTTTTTTTTTTTTTTTTTAGTGAGTGACTTTCTCAAGTGTTTCAGTCCCCTTTTTAAAAGTAGAGGACAGAACTTAGAGATTAGGTGACTTACGCATTGTCACATAGTGACTCACCAACTTCCCTGAAAAAGAGAACCATTTTTGCTATCCATTCAGGCAATTTGTTTTTTATTCTTCTGTTTTTGCCTTGAATCTTGTTTCCACTGTCTAATACATTTAGATGCTTTAGACACATATAACACATACACACCCTTTTACATCATTGCAGCATTATCCTTGGCTTTTTTTTTTTTAAGACATTTAATTAGCATTTGTACCAGGTCAATTTGAGTTTCCCTGTTATGCAAACCCACGCCCATGTTAAGAGTCTCTAGGGTTAGGAACACAGTGATGATATGACTCCTTGGTTTCGATGTTTGTGTAAAAGGAGCCCCAGGTCATTTCCAGAGAAAATCAAAGATCCTGAGGACAGCCTCACAGATAAAGTGGCAAATCGTGTTTGTTTTTTGGGTTTTTTTTTCTTTTTGGTGATGGAAAAGAACAACCACGATAAAATGGGTCAAGGGAATATGGATTATCAAAAATAGACAATGAATCAACTCTCCATTCAGTCAAGAGAGTTGTGGGGCTAAATATGGAGTACAATGGATAAGTGACTTAATGAGAACTCTAGGTGCTCAGAGAGAAGGAAAACACCCCGATTAGGAGACATATTATATTGATGATAGCTCCTTGAAATTTAGATGATGTCCATGCAAACTCCACCAATTTTAGGGCGTGTGTACCTCTGTGATTTCTGCAACTTTCCTCTGAGGAAAGCTCACATGAGCTTCTCTGCTTCTGGGCTCCTGTGTCTCTAATTTGGCCCCTGCTAAGCACAGAGATGATTTTCAGCCCTTCCCAGATTCCCACCAGACATCTCCTCCCATTCTGAGAGAGGCATGGATAGGACCCAGTGTATGAGTGGGACTGGGAAATGGTTTAACAGAGTTCACATTAAAGCAGTACAAACACTTCCAAATCAAACTTTAAGAAGGCCCAACTTAAATATCCTTTATTATACACAGACAGCATCCCCCCATGCCCCTCCCTGCCCCAGAAATCCCAGGGACATTTTCACTTGCACTTTCAGCCACGCAGTTCCCCAGCACTTACATTGACACCGTCTCCCTTTTGGGCCCAACCTTATCCCATCACCCACCCTCTCCTCATAAGCAATGACAACTATTTTTCACTTTCTCAAGCTGATGGAGAGAGCCCCCTTTTAGATGTCCATGCCCCCAGGGTCTCCCTTTCTATCCCAGGCAACTGACAATGGGTTTTTCCTAAACGGTGAGATTCTGGGGCCATCTCTTTACAGATAGTCTCAGCCATGTCACAGTTTTGTTCAGGACCACTCAGGGCTTCTTTTCTCGCAGAGGCATTGCCATTTAGAGACAAATTTTGTGAACAGTTATTATCAAACTTGGGCTTCCGTGGTGGCTCAGTCAGCCAAGAATCCACCTGCAATTCAGGAGACCCAGGTTTGATCCCTGAGTTGAGAAGATCCCTTAGAGAAGGAAATGGCTATCTACTTCAGTATTTTTGCCTGGGAAATCCCACGGACAGAGGAGCCTGGCAGGCTATAGTCCATGGGGTTGCAAAAGAATCAGATAGGACTTAGTGACTACACCACCACAATATCAAATTCAGGTGCTCAGTTAGAATGAATCTTTTTCTATTCTCCTAAAAATTCAAAACTTTGTTGATTTAGATGAGAAAATTAGGATATGAAATCTTGCCCCTCCCCCCAGACCAGTAAATCTATTATCTCTACTGAGACCACTCACTGCCCTGTAGCAGCATAAAAATGGGTTTAAGAGACTAGAAGCCACTAGTAGCTCCATAGCTACTGGTCCAACTCTGGTTCAGCTCTTTTAAGAATTTTTTTTTATATGGACTATCTTAAAGTCTTTATTGAATTTGTTACAAAACTGTCTCTGTTGCATGTGTTTTAGTTTTTTGATCACAAGGCATGTGGGAGCCCAGATCCCCAACCAAGGATCAAACCCACACCACCTGCATTGGAAGGTGAAGTCCCCAACCGCTGGACTGCTAGGAAAGTCCCCTGGCTCAGCTCTTAATATCTGGGTACCTCAGTTTCCTCATCTGTAAAATGGTAGAATCCACTTTGCTGTACAAACAAAATGAGTTAATATGAAAATTAAGTACTTCAATATATTTAAAAATGCTTGACACTTGTAAATCTGAGCTGATTTTTTTTTTTTTTTTAACTTGGCCAAGTGACAAGGACTAGGAAAGGGCTGGGCAGAGTATAGAACAGACGGTGGCAACAGAGCTCGTTTGGTACAAGTTTTCCCCATGGGAGGCAGAAGACATGGTTGATGCCGCTATTGTAAGAGGCTTGAAAGTTCCACTTAGGAATTAGTCCTTTGGGTAGGCTTTTGGCTATAAACTTTTGTAGATGGGGATCCCAAAGAAGTGATAGGTGTCTCTCTGGATCTAGTATTTCACATCTACCTGGGATTTTTTTTTTTTTTCTGGATGAGGCTTTATTTTATAAGCAAATTTGGATATTTTCACAAGTAGACCCTAATTTCCACTGAAATGTATTTCTGTTCCTTTCTTGTTATATTCCTACATTTTCTTAATAAATGGACTTAAAAATCTCTGAGGGAAAAAATAAAAATAAATTGCATATACTTAACATGGGGCTTGCTCATTGTCTCCAAAGAATGCCTGTCTTGTAATCTCATATCCATGAAGTGCCTTGTACATAGTATATGCTCAATAATTACCAGTTGGTTTGATTTTCATCATTTAAAAATATCACTGGAATATCATTTTGAAAGACTGTCAACTTCTGCACAGGTTTAGCAGCAGCAGCAACAACAGCAATTTAGACAAGTTTTCCATCCAATTCTAAAGGGACTTAATCACTTGGGTTCATATGTTAATTCGCTGCACATCTAACCACACAGGAGTCTCAGATCTGGGAGTAACCAGTAAGAAAAGAATACAGTTGTTCTCATTTTCAAGTGTCCTAGGATAAATTGCATTCTACTCACTGGTGCCAGAAGAAATTAATACAGACAATAACAGTAAATATATTCATTATTCGTGAAGAAGAAAGAAGCAAAATAAAAAAAAAAAAAAAACCAACAACAATAACAAAAACCCCATGATGATGGGAAACCACAGAGAGAAATTTTCAAAGCACACTAGGATCATCAAGTTACACAATTCCAGAAGCTCTATTGCAAAAAAAAAGAAAAAAAGTGAAATGTCCCTTGGAACTGCTTGAAAGGTGGCCTTGAAGAATACTCTTGGTGTCTAAAATTTTAAGTGACCATTTTATGGTCATAAATGGTTCATTCATATTTTTTTCTTTGTGTTTACATGGGGTGATCACACTTATCCATAAAATGATAAGAACAATATTTTTTCAGTACTTACTACATTGCTGCTGCTGCTGCTTCAGTCATATCCGACTCTGTGCGACTCCATAGACGGCAGCCCACTAGGCTCGGTCATCCCTGGGATTCTCCAGGCAAGAACACTGGAGTGGGTTGCCATTTCCTTCTCCAGTGCATGAAAGTGAAAAGTGAAAGTGAAGTCGCTCAGTCATGCCCGACTCTCAGCAACCCCATGGACTGCAGCCTACCAGGCTCCTCCATCCATGGCATTTTCCAGGCAAGAGTACTGGAGTGGGGTGCCATTGCCTTCTCTGTACTACATGTCTAGTACTATCTAAGTATACACATATTAATTCATTTAATTTTAAAAAATCCCTAGGAAATAGGTACTCTTATGTCCATTTTGGGACGGGGGAGCCTGATGGGCTGCTGTTTATGGGATTGCAGAAGAGTCAGACATGACTGAAGCGACTTAGCAGCAGAAGCATGTCCATTTTAAAGATGAGAAAACTGAAGCCAGAAATGTAACTCACCCAAAGTTATACAGCTAGTAAGTAGTGGAGCTAAAGTTCAAATGCATTTGGTCAGTTTCCAGTGACTGAGATTCTATAATGCTGCTTGATTTGTCTGGCCTTAGTACATGCCAGGGCATCTTGGTATTCATGGCTACTACAGCTGATGCCAACATTTCCTGGCTGGATACACTGAGCATGAGCTTTTTCATTAGAATTTTAGAATTTTCAAGAAACTTCTCTCTCCTCTAAACTATGGGGATGTCTGACTGCTTATGGAGCCCTTCAAAAACCACTCACTGAACAAATTCAGAAAAACTGGATGTCAACCCTTCTTAATATCCCACTAGACATTTTTGGAAACCAGGGACAAAATGTCTTCCTATTTAAGTGTGAGAGTTGGTGACTCTCTTAAGCCCTGGAATGCTTCTTGTCCCCAGAATGAAGAAAGTGAGCCAACATCTACAAAGTCTTCTCCAAGGAGGAAGGCCCAGATGGTTTTGGACTCTACCAGGGGACCTCATTCACACTGTGGATTGTAAGACATCATACCTCATGTCTCATCTCCCATGTCCCCTTTGTGAGAAAATTAGAAAAAATCACTTTGAGATTTTCAGATGATGCTTACGTTCGTAAAGCAGTCATTTTACTTTAGTCATTTGATTATTCCCAGATCAACAATTCTGCCCCATGACAAAATCTTTGGGAATCACTTGTTGTCTGCTTATAAAGAGAGTAATTTCCAAAAGAAAGTAGGTAAGGGAATTATCATAAGTGGATAGACAGTTAGCCCTTTGTATTCATGGGTTCCCCATCTTCGGATGCCACAGACTGTTATTGGTTTTTAGCTGTTAAGTTGTATCTGACTCTTTTGCAACTCCATGGACTGTAGCCTACCAGGCTCCTTTGTCCATGGGATTTCCCAGGCAAGAATACTGGAGTATGTTGCCATTTCCTTCTCCAGGAGATCTTCCTGACCCAGGGATCTAACCCATGTCTCCTGCATTAGCAAGCAGAGTCTTTACTACTGAGCCACCTGGAAAGCCCCAACCAACTCTAGATCAAAACTATTTAGAAAAAAATTCCAGAAAGTTCCAAAAATCAGAACTTAAACTTGCTACAATCCAGCAACATTTATGTTGTATTTGGGCTTCCCTGGTAGCTCAGACAGTAGAGAATTCTCCTGCAATGCAAAAGACTTAAGAGATGCGGTTTTGATCCCTGGTCAGGAGGATCCCCTGGAGAAGGGAATTGTTACCTACTCCAGTATTCTTGCTTGCAGAATCCCATGGACAGAGGAGCCTTAGTGGGGTACGGTCCGTGGGGTCACAAAGAGTCAGACACAACGGAGTGATTTACAGCTATTTGCATAGTGTTTATATTGTATTAAGTATTATAAGTAACCTAGAGATGATTTAACGTATACTGGAAGATGTACATAGGTTATATGCAAATTCTGCACCATTTCATATAAAGGACATGAGCATCCGTGGATTTTGGTTTGGGGTGGGAGGCAGTCCTGGAATGATCTGCTGCGTATACGGAAAGATGACTAAAATATTTGGGATTGTGAGATAGTTATTTTGGGCAAAAGGCGTAGGGAAGACAAATAAGAGAATAAAGGGAGCTTTTAGTTTTCTCAAAAACTAACAAAGTCCCACCTTAGTCAGGGAGTATCAGGTTAGAGCAGTTCTGAAAGTATCACCTGGCCCTCAACCCTTGGGAATTCTCAGCCCCGTGGTGTTTGCTTTTGTCTCCCAACAGAGGTGTGGTATGAAGGGGTCACACAGGAGGTGAGCAAGACGTTAAATGCTCCACTTCCCCACAGTAAAGTAACACTTCTTCAGTCAAACCAGGTGAGCCGAAATAACTGGATATGCTTCTCCATGAAGCTAATACATTTTTATCAAACACTTCAACAATTCTTATTCCCTGACCGAAGCATTTTTGGCTACTAATGATTACAGGAGGATGAAACTAGTCTCAACACCCCCAAGAAAGAAAATGGCAAAGAGAATTATGGCAAAGAGAAAATGGCAAAAAGTTTATGTTTTCTATAAAAGAGATAATTCATAGTACACTATACTTGAATGAGTAAGAGATTTGCAGCTTGGTATAAAAACAGAATAATATGGTAAACTTGTAGTTTTGGGGTTTTTTTTGTTTGTTCTGTTTTGTTTTAAGTCAGATTGGTTTACTAGGCATTGGTAGTATAGAATCAACTGATGATATTTGGGGGGAAACAACTGTTTAGGAAATCAGGCAATGAGGCTGAATAGATTCTAAATCAATCTGAGTCTCAGTTCCCTAATCTATGAAATACTGGACTGGACTAAAGAATCTCTAAGAACAACTCTTGCTCTGAAAACTCTTTGGGAATTCCTTAATTCATAAACATATACTATACACTTAGTCGCTGTGAACAAAGACATTTGGACAGTATTGTTTATATTTCACTGAAGCTGCTTAGAGAACCTATCCTTGGTTTGTAGACAAAATACAGGAATAAAAGACTTTGAACATAAGCAGTATATATATATATATATATATATATATATATAATGAAATTAACCAAAACTTTCATAAAGCTCTCCTACATTGCCTGTCTACCTTATTGCATGCACGCAGGTCAAGTCGCTTCAGTCATGTCTGACTCTTTGCGACCCAATGGACTATAGCCCACCAGACTCCTCTGTCCATGGGATTCTCCAGGCAAGAATACTGGAGTGGGTTGCCATGCCCTCCTCGAGGGGATCTGCTTGAGCCAGGGATCAAACCTGCATCTCTTGAGTCTCCTACTTCGGCAGATGAATTCTTTACCATTAGTACCAACTGGGAAGTCCATCTGCCTTACTAGAATTTTCTTAATAGCTATTTATCTTTTAGAAATTCTCATTTGAATTACTAACTACCTGTCAAAAGGTCACAATCATCACTTATTTCCAGTGGAACTTTTATTTCCTCCTTGACGATGAACTCAGAAACTCAAAGAATCAAGGAAATTGGGATTACTTGGAGTTGCCAATGTAATCAAACTCCCTTAGGTAAAAGAAAACTTGCATGTTCTAAAAGGATTATATCAGTTGGCTGACAAGTTCTTGAACGTAAGAATCCACTTAAGCAAACCTACATGAAGTGGAGTCTATCGCTGAAAGGTATTGATTCACTCAACGCATTCACCCCCACCTAGTACACCTCCTAAGCTTGCCGCACCCTTTTACCTTTTTCTTCTTTCTCAGGCTCCTGCCCTTCTCCTTTGGTTTCAGATAACATTTGGCATCCTCATCCAACAGTTAGTACTGAGCATAACTAGAAGACAGTGTGTTCCACTGGAAAGAACATGGACTTTGTAGTGAAATAGATCTTCCTTTGAGTTCTCTGCCACTTATTAGCTAGGTGATTTGGGGCAAATTACGGATCCTTTCTGAGTTCAGTTTCCTCTCTAACTGAAAGGATAGCATTAACTTTGCAGGATTATTATGAATAATAGTCATTTCATGTAAATGTTTAGTATCATAGTAACATTAAATAAACTGCTGCTGCTGCTGCTAAGTTGCTTCAGTCGTGTCCAGCTCTGTGCGACCCCATAGACGGCAGCCCACCAGGCTCCCCGTTCCTGAGATTATCCAGGCAAGAACATTGGAGTGGGTTGCCATTTCCTTCTCCAGTACATGAAAGTGAAAAGTGAAAGTGAAGTTGTTCAGTCGTGCCTGACTCTTAGTGGCATGGACTGCAGCCTACCAGGTTCCTCTGTCCATGGGGTTTTCCAGGCAAGAGTACTGGAGTGGAGTGCCCATTGCCTTCTCCTTAAACAAACTAGTTATAGCCAAAATTAAGAAACTAACATTGATAGGATTTTTGAGTGAACATATAAGCTGATCATGTTGCTTCCTACTTTTAAATTTTACTGAGTCCCTCTTGTTCTGAAAACTCCAGTTGTTTTCATACCCACTGCCCCTCCTGCTCTTATTCTGCCCTCTTGTCCTGTTATCTTTCCCCACACCCCTCACTGGACTCTGCTTCAACCCAGCTGAGGGCTTTGTTGTGGCTGTTGTGTCATGCTCAGAGAAAATTCATTCTGCCTGAAACTCAGGTTTCCCTCCTTGACCTGCAGCTAACTCCTTGCCACCTTTCAGCTTTGTTTAGTCACTGCTATATTCAATGTCTTCAATAGACTTCCTGAATCAGCCTAGGTTATGAGTTACCATAACATCATGGATTTTTTTTTTTTTTTTGGTCTTAGTTCTTACCATGCTGTTCTAGGATTTCCTAGTTAAGGAACTGTATCCCCCTTACAATGAGTTCATGGAGAACTGGATTGTGTCTGTCTTGGTATCTTACCATAGCCTAGCAACATGCCTGGCATGTACTATGCAATGACTAAGTAAGTCCTAATAGACAAATAAATGAATGTATAGTCTTTCAATTTTCATTTCTCCATGTTGCTGCTTGTGGCTCGGCTGGTGAAGAATCTGCCTGCAATGCAGGGAGACCTGAGTTCGATCCCTGGATTGGGAAGATCCCCTGCAGAAGGGAAAGGCTACCCACTCCAGTATTCTAGCCTGGAGAGTTCCATGGACTATCCATGGGGTCACAAAGAGTGGGACACAACTGAGTGACTTTCACTTTCACTTTCTTTCACTTGTAAAACTTTGGGCATAAATGAGAAAGACATGAGCTTCCCATTTCTTTCCTGCTTTCCACTCCCTCTTCTAATAGGAAAGGGAAATGTGGATTAGGCCATATGCTTAATCATTATGGGGAATTCTGCACATTGGCAGGAAACTGGTTAAGATATTCTTTCCTAACAGGTCAATCTTGGAGAAAGAGGCTTGATCAGTAGAAAGAGGTGACTTTTTGTAAAGTTAATTATTAAAAATTTGTAGTGTACTGGAAATATGTTATAATTTTAATTATACCAACATATGTGTTCATATTTAATGCAGAGGAAAAATACCAGAAAAAAATAAGGAAATTTTTAAGTAAGCATCTCTTAGTGTTTTTATTTTCTTTTATTTTCTCATGTTTTTTCTGTACAGTCAAATTTTTAAAGGATTAATGAAGACAAAAATCTTTGAAAAGAAACTTAAATTTTTATTTGTACCAGTTGCAAGAAGAGAATTCTGGGAAAATATTAATGTTTTTGATTGGCTGTATCTATTACTATCTTGGTCACTATTCCTCATGGATGCTAGACTGTCTCAGGCTTTACCCTACCTACCCGCTCTACCCAGAACAGGAAAATGTACTTTCTGGCAATATATGTCTTTCTGGCAATGTATGTCTTCAGAATTCACTTCCTTTGCAATGTTTTTCCAGATAAGACACTCATCAAACGAAGAAGGTCTTCCTTCCTCTTCAGGGGAAATCCTGTAGCACATATTCTGAGGTCTATTTTCTCTGTTCACTTACTGTTGTCTTATTTTTGGTTCTTTAATTTCCCAATTTTATTTCCTGCTCCCTAAAGTTAGAAGCTTGCTCTTCACAGATTTAATGGCTCTTAGGATGGCCCTGGACACATAGAAGATTCTTCCAAAATACTATTGATGCAATGAATATTGCATCAGAAAATGCATTCTACAACAAATTAGCAAGTAAGAATGCATGTCCCTCTATTCCCAGGATGCAGGTGATTAATCCCTGATGTTTTAGGCCTTTATAGGATTTTAGATCTCTAATTTGTTCTCTGCTTTTGTTTTTATTTTTTCCCCAGTATGTTCTTTTATCAAGTGCAATGAATAATACACTTTTAGTTAGGAAAGCAAAAAGTTTTTCTGTCTTCTAAAAATCAAAATTACCTAGTTTTGGAAATCATTATGAGAAATTGTATCTGTAAGTATATTGTCTTTAAACACAAAGGCAAAATACAATCAAATGATAATATAGATCACTAGATCATCAATGGTTCTTACCTGTTCACTAAATGAAACTTTAAAAGAATTAAAAGACACTTGCTCCTTAGAAGAAAAGCTATGACAAACCTAGACAATATTAAAAAGCAAACAACAAAGGTCCATATATTCAAAGTTAGGAATTTTCTAGTAGTCATATATGGATGTGAGAGTTGGACCATAAAGAAAATTGAGCACTGAAGAACTGATGCTTTCAAACTGTGCTAAAGACTCTCAAGAGTCCCTTGGACAGCAAGGAGATCAAACCAGTCAATCCTAAAGGAATTCAACCTGGAATATTCACTGGAAGGACTGATGCTGAAGCTCCAATACTTTGGAAATGTGATGCAAAGAGCTAACTTATTGGAAAAGACCCTGATGCTGGAAAAGATTTAAGACAGGAAGAGAAGGGGATGGCAGAAGATGAGATGGTTGGATGGTACCAATGCCTCAATGGACATGAATTTGAACAAAGTCTGGGAGATAGTGAGACAAGGAATCCTAGCGTGCTGTAGTCCATGGGGTCACAAATAGTTGGACACAACTGAGTGACTCAACAACAAAAGGAAATTTTAAAAGAATGTGTGAACAACTTTAAAACAATCATAGCACATTTCCAGCTCAATATTATGACAAGAATTGCTTAGTAATGAGAGTCAGTAAAGATTTCTTACCTTTAAGTAACTTCAATGTGTCAGAACTATGAAATTAAGATAGAACTTTTAACACTATGTGAAGTTAAATGTATTAAGATTTTTATGATGCCCAGTCAGTTATTGGGAATCATTAGATCGATGTTTTGTTGATTGGTACTGCTGGTTGACAGTTCCTCTAAAAATTGCTCCTCAAAAGAATAAAAATTAGCTTTTAGTATTACCAGGAAGAAAAGTTCTCAGTTTTAGGAATTGCCCCCTACAAAGAGAAACCTTTTTATGGATTCGAAAATCATCAACCAGATATCTCCAGAACCCTTTGGAAGTGATCAGCATTGCTTGGTTTTGGACCTGGAGTCCTGAATTAACCTGAAAAGACAGGATCATATATTCTGGGTCTTAAAATGTCTCTTTACCTGAGCAAACTTACAAGCATAGGAAAGGAAGTTAATGCCAGCACTCTGACCCTCATTCAAATCTCAAGATTTTAGGGACTTGCAAGATTCAGAGTGAGAATACATTGTGCCCTGCTCATAGAAGGTGTATCTTTAAAACACCAACCACAGGAATCCAGCTACTGCTTACCTCACTGCCGCATAAGATTACACTCAGCAATATCACCCAGAATAATCAGGAGAAATACTTAACAAAGAGCATGCTTTCTTAGAAGACAAAGGAGAAAGGTACAGCAGTGATGTCAACGGCCCTGATTTCTAGATATAGCTGTGCTCTGAGTTTTTTATGTTTTCCCTTTATTCCTCTGAAAAATGGGAATAAAACTCTTGTCACTGAGCCACTGGAATGTTCAGGAGACAGTAAATTAGTAACTGGAAAGGATTTAGGGTGAAAGGTGCTATGTGAGTTTACATTATTTGTTAATGTTATTACTCAATCAGTTCTGGCCCAATATGGAAACAAAAGCAACTTCTATTACAAATAGCGTAAGTTGCTAAAATAACCTTGGGAAAGAGAGAATAAATGAGTCTACAAAGACAAATAGGTAGCAACTGGATTATTGAGACCTCATCTTGAGGTGGTAGGCTTTTAACACTAGAAAAGTTGTTAATCTTCAAGGAAGAATCATTTGAGGAAGAAAAGTAGGTAACCTATTAATACCTGTTTATGAAAGAGGGACATTTCTAGTTGCATATTAACAAATATGTTTATAAAAACAGTTTCTATTACAAGACTCGATTAAGCAAAGTCTCCTTTAGCAGATTTTAGGAAAAGGGATATATAACAAAAGGTCCATGTGTGAACTCTGGAAATACTCAGGACTTAACCAGACTCCAGAAGGTTCATTTAGAACCTTAGGAACAGTACAAAGGGAACCAGTAAGTATATGTGCTGTGTGCTGTGCACTGTGCTAAGTTGCTTCAGTTGTGTCTGACTCTTTGCGATGCTATGACTATATCCTGCCAGGCTCCTCTGTCCATGGGATTCTCCACCCAGGCGTCAAATCTATGTCTTTTATGTCTCCCTGTAGGGCAGATGGGTTCTTTACCTCTAGCATCATCACCTGAGAAGTCCATTCAATATATACATATTTAACTTATTAAAATTTGTATTAAATTTTATAAATATTAATATATATGTAAATTTGAACTGACACTAGCTATGACTTTACCATCTGCCTTTAAGCTATCTTCCAATCAGCTATTAAAGGATAGAATGCTGCCATTCCTCCTCATGGTTAGCTATTAATCATGGGTTGGAGCTATCAGAAACAGCTCATCCTTGCTCTTAATATTTCCCTACTTTTAGAGGGGTCTACATTAACATAGCAGTGCTGACATTTTTGCCTTCATAGGAAGAAAGTTGTTTAATTTTATTGAACCCCTTTATCTTCTCATTCTCCTGGGAGCTGGGTACCTACAGAAAGCACACATTATACTTTCCTATTTCAGACCCCAAGTTTTAAAGGAGGACCATATTGGCTGGATGGCATCACTGATACAATGGATGTGTCCATGGGGTCTCAAAGAGACATGACTGGGTAACTGAACAACAATGTTGTCCAATGCTGGAAAGGCAGCAGGTAAGTCTTTCTAAGTCTGAGGTTCAGTATTAATAAACTCACTCTCCAAAATCAGCTCTATCAGGGAGAAAATGGATTATGTTCTCTATCTTACCATCTTGTTTGGTGGGTCAGACTCAGCCGGGGAAAGAGATGGACCTCGTCTTGATCCCCCTACTGAAGCAACAGCCCACATTACAGTGGGAGTCATGCCTGCCTTTTCCAGGAAGGAAAGACAAATGTAAACCTCCAGAGGCTTGCAAAAAAGCATCACAAACTCAGCAAAGTTAAGCTCAACCATTGATAAATGGGGTTTGTTTGTTTGTTTTTTCCTGTGGCTATTGTAACAAATCACAACAAATTCAGTGGCTTAAAAACACAGAAATTTACCCTCCCACAATTCTGGAGGACAGGAGTCCAAAATTACAGCAGGGCCGTGCCCCCTTTAGATGCCCTAAGTGAGACCCTAGTCCTTGATTCTTCTAGCTTCTGGTAGTTGCTTGCACTCCCTGGCTTGTGGCTGCATCCTACAATCTGCCTCTGTGATTGCATCACCTCCTCTCCTTTTTGTGTCAAATCTCCCACTTTCCCACTGATAAGGAGATGTGTCCCTGCATTTAGGACCTACTCTGATAATCTGGGATAATCCCCTCATCTCAGAATCTTTAATTTCTTAATCACACCTATGAAGACCACTTTTCTGCTCAAGGTAACATTAGCAGACTTTAAGAATTAGGACCTGATAGCTTTGGGAAACCATTTTTTAGCTTACCACAAATTTAATAACCACAAACAAGTATCATTTTCCCTCCTTCCTTTATATTCTGAAATTTTACAATTTATGTGGTCTAAACACACAGTCTTATAAACACACAGTCTTATAGGACTAAGAAGGTGAATTTATCCTCAACTTAAACCAACCAAATGATATTTATAAGGAATATATCATAAAGCAATCACCTTTTCTGTACATGTGTATGAATCACGAAATTTTCAAATACATACAGTATATTTTCCTACTAGAAATATGGCAAGGTATAAATTTAAAAATGTAAATAATCCCTACTTATATCATTGATATTATAAATTCAGGATCATCATTTCCTGTTGAGCTATTTTTTTAAAATCTTGGTTGAAACATTTGCTGAAATAGCTCAAGAATTAAGAATAAAGCCTTTTGTACTTTCTGTATATAAAGCATATAATGGAATTATTCATATCACTGATATGAATTTGGCATTTTACTATAAATTATAGACAATGTTCACCTTTTATCTAAGAACTGTTGCCTTCTTAGGCACACTAAATTTTATTTTACTTTATCTACCAACAATTTACTATTGTCATATTCCATCACATTCAAAATATATGCCACTTGGCAGTTATTGCTTACGCTAAGGTGAGGTGGAGACAGCATTCATAATGAAAAGCAGGCACTTACTTTCTGAGTACTCTCACTAGCAAAGAATCTGTACTCAGGACCAGGTACCTACTCAAAACAGGTACACTGTTTTAGGATGGTCCATGCTGTAGTAACAAAATTATCTCCAGACACTACCCTGGAATCCACCTTACAGTGCAAGGTATGTGGGTCAAGAATCCGCCTTACAATGCAGAGGACGTGGGTTAGATCCCTGGTCATGGAACTAAGATCCCATAGGCCTGGAGCTTGGAGCTCCTGAGCCCACAACTAGAGTCCATGCAGGGAAGGGAAAGATCCTGTGTGCTGCAACTAAGACCCAGTGCAGCTAACTAAATAAACACTAATATTTTAAAAAGGAGAGATCTCCAAGTTCAGTATCTCAGAGAACAAGACTTTTATTTTCTCTTTCATTTAAAAGGTCAGAGTGAGGGTTCCAGGTCAGTGGCAGTCATTCAGTGGACCAGGATGACAGAGCTCTATCATTCAGGGCTTCCCTGGTGGCTCAGATGGTAAAGAATTCACCTGCAATGTGGGAGACATGGGTTTGATCCCTGGGTTGGGAAGATCCCTTGGAGAAGGAAATGGCAACCCACTCCAACATTCTCACCTGGAGAATCCTCATGGGCAGAGGAGCCTGGCAGACTACAGTCCATGGGGTTGCAAAGAGTCAGACATGATTGAGCAACTAAGCACACACACACACACACCATCCTTTAGGGGTGGCTATTGTTGGCTCCATATCCGGAAGACAGATGGCAGGAAGGCATGTCAGAGCACACCTGTGCAAGAATACGAGCATCTGGTCACACCAGACTGCAAGGGAGACTGGAAAATATAGTTCAGTTGTGTGAGGCTCAGGAGAAAGAGAAGGGGTTTTGTGGGCAGCTTGCCACCTTTACCACATGCACCATGCAAATTCTGCCTCAGCAAAATAAAAGATACTATATAAAGAGTGATTATGGCTTTTGGGGTTGTCAGAAGCATTTACAGCTATGAACTATAAGAACTGATTCTGTTCAAGAGTCTATTTTATGCTTCATCGCAGTAAGGGAAGAGAAAAGGAAAGAAATGCTTTATTTTCTTTGAAGATGATATAGGAGATAATATTAGCTTGTATAAATTGTCTTAAGTGATGGTAATACAGGGCTAAAGTCTTTTTTTTTTAAGTATATTTTAGTATTATATAGTATATGTTGAGAAGCTTTTCTCTCTTCAGTTCTTCAATCTATTGAGGAAGGAAATAGGCCAAGGAAGTTAAACTTCTTTTCTCAGGGGGCCTAACTGTTGGCCCAGGCTGGGTTCCAAGAGCTGAAACAAGGGATGGTAACTGGTGGGGCTGTTCTTTTGCTGAATAAAGAGAAGAAAAGAAGAATTCCATGTCTGTTTCCCAGGCATAAGGAGGATCAGGAAGCAAGGAAATCTCCAATTTTCAAGTCCACTGAGCAGAATACAAGAACAGGATCAAAGACAAAGAGTTCTCCATTGAGAACCAGCAAGATGGAGCAATCAAGTGCTGTGGGCAGCTGAGCCTGGAAAGAAGCCCAGAGGCCATGGCATTCTTGAGAGGGAGGTTTCTCTAAGACCCTTAAGGAGCTGAGGCTTTGACATTCCAACCCTGCCCGTTAGCTTTAGGCTTGTCCACTACTGCCATTTGGAGAAGAGTAGTCTAAAGCTAAAACAGACACATTATGAGAATGCAAATTGTAAAGGGAAAACAAGAGCTCACAAACAAAATTAGTCGAGCCACCTGTAGGACCTGTGTTGAAAGAGAGATTAGCTTTCATGGAGAAGAGCTGTTATGCCATGGCAATTAAGTAACTGAATTTGCATTTTTAAACAGTTTGATTTACTGCCTATTCCTTCCATTAACTAGCTTGTGACTTTGGGTAAGTGATCCATACTCTTTAAATCTTAGTTTCCTATTCTGTAAAATGAGAGATAAAAATAATACCTAACTCATATGTTTTCTTTGAGATTTAAATGAAAGTCTGTTCAACTATATTTAATAAATTATAATAACTCAACAAATATTAGCCAAAAATATTTCCAAAAGTGGAGTTTTCCTTTCTTTCTTTTTGGGGTATAAAAGCTGTTGCTTACACCTGAAAACCAATCAATCAAACCTCACCCCCATGACCTCTTAGGCTCTAGTGAGTACAAGGGGAGGATTAAGTTATGATAACCAACACAGATAGCAAAAATATGTTAACTTAAGACATTTCTTTTCAGACATGAGTGTTCTACTACAAATCTAGATATATTTCTAAGATCTTAAGGAAATAAATACTATAAAACATGACATAGTTCTGCTGCTGCTGCTGCTGCTAAGTCGCTTCAGTCATGTCTGACCCTTTGCGACCCCATAGACCGCAGCCCACCAGGCTCCCCTGTCCCTGGGATTCTCCAGGCAAGAACACTGGAGTGGGTTGCCATTTCCTTCTCCAGTGCATAAAAGTGAAAAGTGAAAGTGAAGTCACTCAGTCGTGTCCAACTCTTAGCGATCCCATGGACTGCAGCCCACCAGGCTCCTCTGTCCATGGGATTTTCCAGGCAAGAGTACTGGAGTGGGGTGCCATTGCCTTCTCCATCTGCTTCTATTAGGCCCATACCATTTCTGTCCTTTGTTGTGCCCATCTTTGCATGGTTCTAGTAATGTAAAAACAAAATTTCCACGGGGATATCTCAGCATTTTCTCATATGTCCCATATGCTAAGAATTCATGATTCTCTGCAATTTATTTAATATTCCCCCAGGAAGCCATCTTTCCTATTGTTACTCTGTCCAGGTCAGTATACATTTCATTTTCAAGGACTCCTAGTCCTTTCTTAGGAACCCATCATCACTGGGCATGCCTGTACATTGTCTGGCAAACTGTGAGAACCGTATTAGCTGGCAATTGTGAGAACAAAAGAAGATTTTTCTAAAGGTGATGAGGCAGAAAGGGAAAGCAGATGCCTCTGAGGAACAGGGAGAAATGTCAAGGGAATTGGTCTATCTTCTTGGCAGCCTGAGACCTGATGATGAGGGGGCTGCGCCAGTGAATTGCCTAATGAAAGGGAAGGATCCAGCTGATTGCTCACTAAAGATGACTCGGAAAAGGAAACTGACAGTCTTAGGGAAGAGGAGTTGCAAAATAAATTGAGAGGCATGTAAAATTTACTGGTGTGATAAAATGAAAGAGATTTTCCCTCATGTGCTGGAAAATTAGTGGAATCTTCAGATTACCATAAAACTGCTTCATAATAATTATTTTAATTATAGGTTTTAAAGCATCTCTTATGTATCCTATATTGGGCTAAGTATTACACAGGCTTTACTTCAGTTAATATCCTACCCCTAAGGGTAAGACCAATATTGTCCTCATTTATTCAGACTGGAAAACTGAGGTTCACAGAGGTTAAGTCCTTACCTTAGTCTTAAGTAACTTTAAGGAATGAATGCAAAGTATAGAGCGATAAATCTTCTACATGAAACGTAGCTAGGGAAAGAGATCTATTCAAAGCTTACTTTTCAGTGATACTAAAACTCTAAGGAAACTTTACTCACATCCTCTTGGATGAATTGATAACTAGTTTTTGTGTCAGGAAAGGCGTGTTTTTCTGAGGTCATGTTTCAGCATTTTCGAAAGGGTTTCCCTCAAAGGTGTTTCATCCATTAGTATTAGCAAAGAGCTCACGGAATGACTAATTTTTAGTAGTTGTGACCAGCAAGCCTTATTGAGTCATTCTCTTTAGAATTAACCTCTGATTCATCAGATCTGTTTTTAACATTAATTATATTTAACATCTGACATCTTCTTTATCCATTATCCACATCATTGAATACCAGGGAAAAAATAAGCCAAACCCAGATTAAGGTTAAAATAATACTCAGTTATTAGTGATTTAAATTAAAATTGAGTAACCTAAACATCCCATTAAGGACAAAAACCAAACAAGCAAACCTACATTTCATAAGGTAAAAAAGAACATAAAGTACTTTTCTTAACATTTGATGTTAATTTCATCTACAAGTTACATGATACAAATTGTATACTTTTACATAAAAAGGATTGTTTTAATGTGATCATTCTAAGAAACGCAATGGTTAGCAAGAAAGCCTCTAGCTGCCCTTCCAGATCCTTGCGGCATTGCAAAATGATTGATGATAAATAGCTAAGACTTTTAAAATTGCCACTTATGTTTGTATATAACCTGTGCCTAGACCTTTAACTGAAAATGATTAGTATGCGAACTCCGAACATGCAGAAAGATGTCAGCAACACGGGATCAGATAGACTATCTTAGAGAGAACTTTTTCCCTTTGACAAAACAAAAGTACCTGTGGTGAACATTTGTTGTTTTTGCCAGTGCAGCCTCTCTTCCTCTTAGCTTGATAATGTCCCTCTGACTCTCTGGGGAATACCCATCCCCATCACGTGTCATCTTGGTGGACTCAAACTACAGACCAAAGTGAAAAGGGGTGGGATGGCCCTTTTCATCTCTACTCTCTGTTTCCAATCAGATAGGAGTCCTAGGAAATTGGCTCAAGGATAGAAGATGGTCAGAGGAGAGTCTTTTGATGACAACTCCCCAAAGACATTGTCCTTGTTTCTTCACCCAGATCCTTGTTACTGTCCTGCTTTTGTCTGGAGTTCTGATTGTGCTTCCATTTTTTAGATCTTAGGAGCTATTCCACTTCTACTAAATTCCAATCTTAAGTTGATCAGTTTCTGTTGTTTGCATTAACAGGTATTATTCAGGTCCTTTCTTTTTTTTTCACTGAAAATCTTAATAAACGCTTTTTCTCTTTTTAGCACCCTAAAATGAGATCACATCTTTCCTAACAGCGTTTCAGTCTTAACAAATGTAATGTTTTCAATCGGGATGAACTTTTGATTGAGAGAATCATGCCATAATCTAAACTATGTCATAACAGATACGAATAACCACAGGCAATAAAAACAAGAGCTCTTTTTCATTCTTAATTTCTTCTAAACACAATATTTTGAGTTATCATCACTGAGAAACAAATAGAAAATATAATTCTTTCGTGCTTGAGCTTTTTCAAAGTCTGCCTTCTAGTGTATAATTTGAGCCAGCAAAAATATAATTATGGCTCTGTTTTCAAGTATTGAAACAGTTAAACTATCCTTCTGGGTTAGGCTAAATGTATATCCAAAGGTGTATTATAAAGAAAGAAAACAATTTGCTTAGATATTTCAGTTAAAATTCCCTTACTCTAAATTATCTGGCCACCTAGATTTGAAATGGTTAGCAGCTTGAAGAGTTAATTAAATCAATTGAAAATAGATGTAACCATTCACTGATGAGTGATAGTTACCAGGCTGAGCATGGGGATGCCCTCCCTCAGGACCAGCCAACATGCTAACCAGGCTGGGGAGCACCGTAGACCTCTTATTCTTCAACACCCGTCATATCTGAGGTTTTCCAGCTCATAACATGTCTAAACTGTGTAAAACATGTAAATACATTTTAAGAACAATTATTAAAAGGGGAACGCATTCAAAACTGTCATTACATTCATTATATTCAGCATTCTATATTTGCCTACTGAAAACTTCCCTAAACCCCAAGGCCAAGTTTCCATGTACCTCTTGTGATTACCCTTAAGAGTCCTTGTCTTTATCCCTATCAGAGCATTTATCCTACTCTTTTCATCTTTTGGCCAGACCTCATCCATTCCAGTGCTCACACATAAAGTTTATTAATGACACAGAGTATGCATTGTTACCACTCAGCCAGGTATGGAGTCGATTACTTAGTAAATAATTGATGATAAATGAATGAATGAAAATAAACAAATGACCCATCAGTGTCTTCAAGTAGCACCAAGGACACTTGGTGGAGAGGAACCAGTAAAACAAAAACACAATTTGCTAGGTGTTTTGATAAGAAGAGTCAAGGAGAGGCTGAGAGTCAGGAAATTGGCACCCACTTCACCAAATCTTCCTGAAAATGGTGTGCTGAGCCTTAGTGGAAAAGCAGGTGTCACAAGTTCAAGGTGGCAACAAAAGAGAGTAAGCTTCAGGAAAGGCAGGAGACCTGGTAGCTTGAGATGCTATTAAGTGACTAAAACACAGTCTAAATCAAGGGCTCTTAATCTGGACTGCAGATCCTGAAAGGTCCATGGAGAGAATACGGAAGAGTCATGGACTTGGATGGGAAAAAATAATCCTGTTTTCATTAATCTCTAACTGAAATTTAGCATTTCTTTTGATTATGAATGTAAGTGACAGCTATTGTATTAGCAATAACCTGTGACCTTTCTCCTAAAAACAAATAATAGAAAATTTCATATCATAGTAGAGTCAATGTAGATATCTTAAAATACAGTTTACACTCATTGATGATTTGAATTGTGGCAGTAATTGGATACACAAAAGATCTTTAATGTTTTACTTATTTTTACAGTGTTTCCTCTACTTATATATATTTGAGATTTGCTAAAATAAACATTTGAAAACATCAATAAAGAATTAGATGAAACAAAATTGGCAGAATCACAGAATTCTATAGGATCCTCTTTTTAATATAATCTTAATGTTTTAATAAAAGTTTATAGCTACATATATTTACAAGTTGCTTCAGTCATGTCTGACTCTTGTGTGACCCCCACGAACTGTAGCCCACCAGGCTCCTCCATCCGTGGGATTCTCCAGGCAAGAATACTGGAGTGGGTTGCCATGCCCCTTTCCGGGGAGCCTTCCTAAGCCAGGGATCAAACCTGCCTCTCTTTTGGTCTTCTGCATTGGCAGCAGATTCTTTACCACCAGCACCATTTGTTTTAAAATACTTAGCTGGCTGTTTCTCTAAAATTTATTTATATTTTGTTATTCCACATATTTTATTGTATGTGTTTAAATATTTAAAAGTATTGTTAAGAAGGGATCTCTAAAGTTCTCCAAATTGGTAAAGGGGTCCATGATCACAGAATGTAAAGGCTCTAAAGGCTTTTCAGGGTGGAAATCAGAGAATGGGGACCAATGGAAGAATAAAAGGGAAACTTAGAGCCAGTGTTTTCACCAGAGATACCCAGTCAGTCCTAGAAGAATTTGCTCTGCATATTATTATTTCCCCTTTATCCCTTCTGTGGGGCTCACCCACCAAGAAAGCATTATTTATGTTTAACTTTATCCAAGAAAAAATAAGGCAAAAATTTGCTAACTAATTTTCATTATATCAGGACACAGCTTAGAGTTTTTGAACTGTCACTTTTTTTCATTTTTACAAATTATGAGGAATAAGTGGCCAAATGTTGAGTTTTAGGAGATGAATACACAAATTATATTTGAAAATAAGTTTATGAGAAGAAAATTGCAATTATCATAATAAATTATCTTGAATTTGTACTTCTTTTCAAAGAAGTTTCATATCTACAATGTTTGTCCTTATAAACAAGTCTTTGAAATAGGTAGAATATGGACAGGGGGAATGAAAAGAAGGAAATTGTGACTTGAAGATATTAGAGTTGGTTGACAAACATAAGGGTGCAGTCTGCTATCTATTCATATTGTGTGTGACAGGGGAATAATTCAGGGAATAAAACACAGCATTTCTAGCTTCAAAGAATGCCCATTTTACTCCATATACGGACCCGAACTACATGTCTGTGAAAGAGTATGCGACTGTTTAACAGTATAATTGGTGACAAAATGTCCAAAGTAACTTATTTGAGTAATTTGGACACACTTAAACTTGGGGTTGCTTCATGGAAAAGGCTTTTAAGCTCCACTTTTAAGCTCAAGAGTAATAGATGATTAATACATACTGCACATTTAGTAGATTCTGGGCACTGTGTCACGTTCCTCTGGGTCACACAACAGGTGAGTGATAGATCCTGCAGAAGAACACAAGACAATTTGAATTCCAAGTCAGAGCTCTTAAATATTGATTAATAACCTCCATGGGGACTAGGACTGAGTCTCCTTGTTATGTTGTTTCTGGAGCAGCTAGCATGGTGTTTGGTAGACTCTAGATGTTTGAAAATTTGTAGTTGAGTGTATTTTAACTAAAGCAAGGAGGAATGGCTCCAATCCAATAAGCGATAACACTGAAATTCAAGTTAACTGGCTGTTAAACGAAGATCCGTCTAGTCAAGGCTATGGTTTTTCCTGTGGTCATGTATGGATGTGAGAGTTGGACTGTGAAGAAGGCTAAGTGCTGAAGAATTGATGCTTTTGAACTATGGTGTTGGAGAAGACTCTTGAGAGTCCCTTGGACTGCAAGGAGACCCAACCAGTCCATTCTAAAGGAGATCAGTCCTGGATGGACTGATCACTGGAAGGATTGATGCTAAAGCTGAAACTCCAATACTTTGGCCACCTCATTTAAAGAACTGACTCACTGGAAAAGACCCTGATGCTGGGAGGGATTGGGGGCAGGAGGAGAAGGGGTTGACAGAGGATGAGATGGCTGGATGGCATCACAGACTTGATGGACATGAGTTTGGGTGAACTCCAGCAGTTGGTGATGGACAGGGAGGCCTGGTGTGCTGCAATTCATGGGGTCGCAAAGAGTCGGACACGACTGAGCGACTGAGGTGAACTGAACTGAACTGAATTCTTTCTGTTAAATCCATCATTCCAAACAACTAACAGCACAGACATGGACAAAGTCACACTTAATCATCCCTTTATTTCTATAGCTCAACACTGAACAACAACAAAATACATATCTATCTAAAGAGAGGGAGTGAGATGATCTGGCATGTGTTTTTTGTGTGTGTGCCTTATGTATGTGTTATTTATTAGAAACTCCTGTTCATCATTCAACCCCTTGGTCTCCATTTCTTTTTCTTATCACAAGGCCAGTATTTCTTCTTTTCATTATGATGTTCTAAATATTTTAATGTGAGCATACGTTGGATTTTAGCCTCATTTATCATTTAATTTATCATTTAATTTTCACCTTGTATCTTATCCTATTTCCATGAATCAGTCATATGGACAGATGACAAATTGTTTATTCCTTTTATTTATTTCCAAATAGATTATCCTTCCTGGATGTATGACTCACATGTCCTCTTTTTTATTTTACCCAGTGTCCTGACCGGAAAACCACAGCTCTTGATTTCAAAAGGCTTGCAACTTGGTTTCCTTGGATATACCACCTCCATGCTACCTCTCCCCAGAGAAATCCTAGTTGAACAGTTCTGCTAGGAACTGTGCCAAAGGATTTGATTTACCCAAATCCTTTGGCATCTTCCAATTACCCAAGATGAGCGTTTTGTAACTAATTACATCAAATGCTTCTCAGAGTTCAAATTTTAAAATGCCTTCTCTTTATTAACAAAATGGCTGTTCACATTGTCTCAGACAAACTCATGACGCTTATCTTAGTTATTCTTAACAAATATTGATTTCCTCTTAATTTTTGTCCTATGATTTTGTAAATTCTTGATAATCCATTCCCATGACAATATTTAGGAGATCATATCCATAGCAAAATTCAGAAGCAATTCCGGGACGTACTATTTTCCAGCCAGGCTTTATTTCTTCAGTGGCTCTTTGATTCAAGCACCAGTAACTAAACAAGGGATGCTCCCTACTCTAAGAGTGGTCCTCGCAGCACACATACATCTGTCTGTGTATGTNTTCACCAAATCTTCCTGAAAATGGTGTGCTGAGCCTTAGTGGAAAAGCAGGTGTCACAAGTTCAAGGTGGCAACAAAAGAGAGTAAGCTTCAGGAAAGGCAGGAGACCTGGTAGCTTGAGATGCTATTAAGTGACTAAAACACAGTCTAAATCAAGGGCTCTTAATCTGGACTGCAGATCCTGAAAGGTCCATGGAGAGAATACGGAAGAGTCATGGACTTGGATGGGAAAAAATAATCCTGTTTTCATTAATCTCTAACTGAAATTTAGCATTTCTTTTGATTATGAATGTAAGTGACAGCTATTGTATTAGCAATAACCTGTGACCTTTCTCCTAAAAACAAATAATAGAAAATTTCATATCATAGTAGAGTCAATGTAGATATCTTAAAATACAGTTTACACTCATTGATGATTTGAATTGTGGCAGTAATTGGATACACAAAAGATCTTTAATGTTTTACTTATTTTTACAGTGTTTCCTCTACTTATATATATTTGAGATTTGCTAAAATAAACATTTGAAAACATCAATAAAGAATTAGATGAAACAAAATTGGCAGAATCACAGAATTCTATAGGATCCTCTTTTTAATATAATCTTAATGTTTTAATAAAAGTTTATAGCTACATATATTTACAAGTTGCTTCAGTCATGTCTGACTCTTGTGTGACCCCCACGAACTGTAGCCCACCAGGCTCCTCCATCCGTGGGATTCTCCAGGCAAGAATACTGGAGTGGGTTGCCATGCCCCTTTCCGGGGAGCCTTCCTAAGCCAGGGATCAAACCTGCCTCTCTTTTGGTCTTCTGCATTGGCAGCAGATTCTTTACCACCAGCACCATTTGTTTTAAAATACTTAGCTGGCTGTTTCTCTAAAATTTATTTATATTTTGTTATTCCACATATTTTATTGTATGTGTTTAAATATTTAAAAGTATTGTTAAGAAGGGATCTCTAAAGTTCTCCAAATTGGTAAAGGGGTCCATGATCACAGAATGTAAAGGCTCTAAAGGCTTTTCAGGGTGGAAATCAGAGAATGGGGACCAATGGAAGAATAAAAGGGAAACTTAGAGCCAGTGTTTTCACCAGAGATACCCAGTCAGTCCTAGAAGAATTTGCTCTGCATATTATTATTTCCCCTTTATCCCTTCTGTGGGGCTCACCCACCAAGAAAGCATTATTTATGTTTAACTTTATCCAAGAAAAAATAAGGCAAAAATTTGCTAACTAATTTTCATTATATCAGGACACAGCTTAGAGTTTTTGAACTGTCACTTTTTTTCATTTTTACAAATTATGAGGAATAAGTGGCCAAATGTTGAGTTTTAGGAGATGAATACACAAATTATATTTGAAAATAAGTTTATGAGAAGAAAATTGCAATTATCATAATAAATTATCTTGAATTTGTACTTCTTTTCAAAGAAGTTTCATATCTACAATGTTTGTCCTTATAAACAAGTCTTTGAAATAGGTAGAATATGGACAGGGGGAATGAAAAGAAGGAAATTGTGACTTGAAGATATTAGAGTTGGTTGACAAACATAAGGGTGCAGTCTGCTATCTATTCATATTGTGTGTGACAGGGGAATAATTCAGGGAATAAAACACAGCATTTCTAGCTTCAAAGAATGCCCATTTTACTCCATATACGGACCCGAACTACATGTCTGTGAAAGAGTATGCGACTGTTTAACAGTATAATTGGTGACAAAATGTCCAAAGTAACTTATTTGAGTAATTTGGACACACTTAAACTTGGGGTTGCTTCATGGAAAAGGCTTTTAAGCTCCACTTTTAAGCTCAAGAGTAATAGATGATTAATACATACTGCACATTTAGTAGATTCTGGGCACTGTGTCACGTTCCTCTGGGTCACACAACAGGTGAGTGATAGATCCTGCAGAAGAACACAAGACAATTTGAATTCCAAGTCAGAGCTCTTAAATATTGATTAATAACCTCCATGGGGACTAGGACTGAGTCTCCTTGTTATGTTGTTTCTGGAGCAGCTAGCATGGTGTTTGGTAGACTCTAGATGTTTGAAAATTTGTAGTTGAGTGTATTTTAACTAAAGCAAGGAGGAATGGCTCCAATCCAATAAGCGATAACACTGAAATTCAAGTTAACTGGCTGTTAAACGAAGATCCGTCTAGTCAAGGCTATGGTTTTTCCTGTGGTCATGTATGGATGTGAGAGTTGGACTGTGAAGAAGGCTAAGTGCTGAAGAATTGATGCTTTTGAACTATGGTGTTGGAGAAGACTCTTGAGAGTCCCTTGGACTGCAAGGAGACCCAACCAGTCCATTCTAAAGGAGATCAGTCCTGGATGGACTGATCACTGGAAGGATTGATGCTAAAGCTGAAACTCCAATACTTTGGCCACCTCATTTAAAGAACTGACTCACTGGAAAAGACCCTGATGCTGGGAGGGATTGGGGGCAGGAGGAGAAGGGGTTGACAGAGGATGAGATGGCTGGATGGCATCACAGACTTGATGGACATGAGTTTGGGTGAACTCCAGCAGTTGGTGATGGACAGGGAGGCCTGGTGTGCTGCAATTCATGGGGTCGCAAAGAGTCGGACACGACTGAGCGACTGAGGTGAACTGAACTGAACTGAATTCTTTCTGTTAAATCCATCATTCCAAACAACTAACAGCACAGACATGGACAAAGTCACACTTAATCATCCCTTTATTTCTATAGCTCAACACTGAACAACAACAAAATACATATCTATCTAAAGAGAGGGAGTGAGATGATCTGGCATGTGTTTTTTGTGTGTGTGCCTTATGTATGTGTTATTTATTAGAAACTCCTGTTCATCATTCAACCCCTTGGTCTCCATTTCTTTTTCTTATCACAAGGCCAGTATTTCTTCTTTTCATTATGATGTTCTAAATATTTTAATGTGAGCATACGTTGGATTTTAGCCTCATTTATCATTTAATTTATCATTTAATTTTCACCTTGTATCTTATCCTATTTCCATGAATCAGTCATATGGACAGATGACAAATTGTTTATTCCTTTTATTTATTTCCAAATAGATTATCCTTCCTGGATGTATGACTCACATGTCCTCTTTTTTATTTTACCCAGTGTCCTGACCGGAAAACCACAGCTCTTGATTTCAAAAGGCTTGCAACTTGGTTTCCTTGGATATACCACCTCCATGCTACCTCTCCCCAGAGAAATCCTAGTTGAACAGTTCTGCTAGGAACTGTGCCAAAGGATTTGATTTACCCAAATCCTTTGGCATCTTCCAATTACCCAAGATGAGCGTTTTGTAACTAATTACATCAAATGCTTCTCAGAGTTCAAATTTTAAAATGCCTTCTCTTTATTAACAAAATGGCTGTTCACATTGTCTCAGACAAACTCATGACGCTTATCTTAGTTATTCTTAACAAATATTGATTTCCTCTTAATTTTTGTCCTATGATTTTGTAAATTCTTGATAATCCATTCCCATGACAATATTTAGGAGATCATATCCATAGCAAAATTCAGAAGCAATTCCGGGACGTACTATTTTCCAGCCAGGCTTTATTTCTTCAGTGGCTCTTTGATTCAAGCACCAGTAACTAAACAAGGGATGCTCCCTACTCTAAGAGTGGTCCTCGCAGCACACATACATCTGTCTGTGTATGTGATACACCTGTATCACTCAGGACTGTAGAATCTGGGCTCCCCTAGGGCCGACGGAATTAGAAAGCTGCATCTTTAACCAGTTGTCCAGCAGATATTCTAAAGGTTTAATCTAGTACTTCTGCTCTAAATGATTAGTAGTGCATATTTAGGGATACAGTATCGAGATGAAGGGGCTTCCCTGGTGGCTCAGATGGTAAAGAACTGCCTACAATGCTGGAGACCTGGGTTTGATCCCTGGATTGGGAAGATCCTCTGGAGAAGGGAATGGCAACCCACTCAAGTATTCTTGCCTAGAGAATACCATGGACAGAGAAGCCTGGCAGGCTACAGTCCATGGGGTCACAAAGAGTAGGACATGACTGAGTGACTAACACACACACACACTGAGATGAAATCTCCACTCAAATTTGGATTCAATGGAAAAAAGTAAGGGAACTGACGTGTGAGAGTACGATTACCTTAGGAGTGGGATAATTGCATTACCATTACAAACCCTTCCTAACTCTTCATCTTCTCTTACTCTATGAAATCAACTATTATCTTGAATTGCTCCACAACATATAGTTTCTAATTTGGCCAGGACAAACTTTACACTGTTTTGCAAATGTTGCATGGCTATACTTATTGTTTTAGTCAGGATTCCCCAGCAAAACAGAACCAATAGGATGGAGAAACAGAACCCATGTGGATTTATTACAAGAAACTGTCTCATGTGATTTGGGAGGCTGCAGAGTGAGTCAGGACATTGGAGACCCTGGAATGCTGATGGTTTACTTCCCATCTGAATCTGAAGATCTGAGAATCAGGAGAGAAGATGATGTAGGTTCCATTCCAAATACTAGTAGGCTCAAGACTCAGGAAGAGTTAATGTTTCAGTTCAAGTTTGAGGGCAGGAAAAAGTCTATCTCTCTGTTTGAAAGGAATCAAGAAGGCAGAATTCTTTTTTGTTTGAGGGAAGGCCAGTCGTTCTTTTCTAGGTAGGCCTTCAACTGGTTGGGTAAGCACCACCCACAGCAGGAAATACAGTCTTCCCTCAGTTTACTGATTTAAATGTTAACCTCATCTAAAACACCCTCACAGTATCACCCAGAAAATATTTGGCCCAATAACTAGACACCCCATGGCCAGACAAGTTGACATATAACATTAACTGTGACACTTTTCATGTTTTCATTGCTTGGAATTGTTCCCTTTCCATTGCATACCCGTCAAGTCAGAGCTCAAGTCTATGTTTTCCAAGAAGATTTCCCTAACTTTCCTTTATTGATTTCTTCCTTGTCTCAGCTACTAATAGCACTCAGAGAGTCAATACTATGTGCTAGTCCAGTGTGATATACTATTTTAGTTTTTCTGCTCCTGTTTTTGGTGTATTAGACTTGCCTCTACCTGACTGGTGATAATCATAAACGCAGGACTCCTGTCATACTTTTAACGTAAACCTCACAGTGCTCCATACTCCTCAAATTTTGGCTAATTGGTTTTTTATTTATTTTCCCAGTTCATAAAAATTTTTATCTGAGTACTTTTACTAACTAGAAGATACTATAATATTCTTCCCACAAGAAGTACTTACTACTGGAATAAGCATTATTATTACATGCATACTGAGACAGTCTTGGAGAAAAAGTCTTGAGAAATAGTATGTTCATAGAGTAACCTACTTGATGTTGAGTAGGCAGCAATTATATTGCAATGTCCTAGAGCCATTGATGCTGGGCTTTGCAAAAAGGAGATTAATGACACAGAAAAGACCACGGTGCTGCACAATGAAGACATTTATTTTCAGCTCAGAGTCTACACAGAAGGTGATTCTTCTCACCCAAAGGAGTTTAAAATGTTCACTGGTTGGTTGACTTCAACAAAGAAACAGCTGGACAATGGTAGACTTGATGAGATTACGGTGACACCGGAGTCTACAACTAGGGGGACCCTCTAACACCTGGAGGAGGTAGAAAGAGATAAAGGGAGAGGCAGGAGGTTAAGTGAGGAGGAAGAAGTGCATCTCTGTTCTTAAAACTGGGCTACTGCCATTGATGAGTCTCCTTGCTATCTAGGGAGCCATGTGTGTCTTCACAGAAGCTCCCAGGGCTGGGTTGGCTACCTTCTCTCTGGCAATGGCACTGGGACATTAGCTTTCTATTCTTTGATAACGTAATCCACATGTCCATGCTTCTTTCCCTAGAATGTTTCCCTCTTAAAAACCTCATGCTTAGGTAAATTGTCTGCACTTAAAGGAGAAAAGAGAACACTTTTCTGTTTGCTTGTGGTTTGGGGGTCCTGCCCTAATATTCACAGGGCAGGACTAAGAATACAAATGGAGGTCCATATACTGTATGTCTAAATATTTAAAGTTTAAGCCAGCAAATGCTTGCATGAAATACATTCCCACCTACATCCTTGACCTAGAAAGCCTGGCTCAAATTTAAGCTTCATCATAGTCCTTATGTATAGTTCTGTTTACAACAATAGCTTCCCTTTATCACAATCTTGGGTACAGTCTGCCCTTTGGAAGATGGACAAGACAAAGATACCAGTTCAGATCCAATACACTTGGTGCCTGTTGGGTGGGCAATTCTGGTGTCTCTGGAATTTAGACATTGGTCTTAGAACTGGGGTCACGAACTCAGTGGGAAGGGAAACAGCCAGCAGATGGCTACAGTCAAATTTTTGCTTCAGGAGCCCGGAGCAGCAGATTCACCTCCCCAGGTCTAAAGGCAATACTGAGGCTAGGGGTGGGAGGCAGACACGGACCCTTGTACATCAGTAAAGCAAACTTTTGCAATTGCAAATCAAATAAAATGCAGGGAAAACCATCCAGTGGGAAACACACATATACTACTCAGGTCGGCGAGTTAAAAAGAGGCAGTCTCAGGAAATTTCCGTACAAACAGGCACCTTGTATTTCCAGCTGATTTTGGAAAGGACTCAAATCCTTCACACAGGGCAACTGGAGAAAATTCCACACATAAAACGTGTACTTGGCGTCAACTGCATAAATAAGAATTTGGGGCATTCTGTGATTTTTACCAAAGCCCCTGAAGCAAGAGGCAGACTCCCAGGATAATCAGGATAATATACAGAGCAAATAATTATTAGCAGAATCTAGGAAAAGAGGAATCCAGACCATCCTAGATCAGAAATCATGTTCTTGGTTACAGATCTATGATATAACCTCATGGTTCACTGAATAGCAAAATGTACATAGTACTTTCAGAGTCAGGGTTCAGTCATTCTGAATATATCCCATTGTTATCTATATGAATCCTCTAGCTCATATTACAGATTCTTACACCAGCTCAGGAAAAACAACTGAGCCCTTTCTCCCCATCCTCGCCTTCAGTGACTTCAGGATGGTTGCTTAAAATTGGTATTGATGGGACTATTTTTAAACACCATTTGTTGCAGCTGTGTAGTCGCTAAGTTGTGTCTGACTCTCATGTAACCCTGAGGACTGTAGCCCCCAGGCTTCTCTGTCCATAGGGTTTCCCAGGCAAGAATACTGGAGTGGATTGACATTTCCTTCTCCAGGAAATCTTCCTCACCCAGGAATCAAACCCACATCTCTTGCATTAGGAGGCAAATTCTTTACCACTAAGCCACCAGGGAAGCCCATTTTTTAACACCATAGAAAGGTACAAACATTACAAATTAGGCCTGTCTTCCCCTAGAGAGCCTTTTATTATTAATTTACCAGCACACAACTGTTTGTATGCCAAAAGCAGACAAAAATATCAGGTAAGCAGTTCTCTTCTTAATGATACTAATTCCTCAGTAGGCTACATATTTATTATACACAGCCATAATTTACACACTTATATCTAGATCTTATTTGAAGATATATAAAGTCCCAAAACTAGATTTTGTTTTCAAAGATGATGAATGAGAAATATCTATGTTTAAAAACTGCCAGGGTCATCTGATATTTTTATCCAAATGTTATTTGAAGAGAATAATTTATTGCCCAGGAAAGTAATAAAAATTAGTCTTGTGTTTAGGAAAAAAGGAGAAAAAAAATTCTCCTGCACCTGGTCAGAAAGTGCTACTTAGCTTCTGAGACTAATTTTGAACAGCAGGAAGGCATTCTCATGTTGATGGTTTTACTCTGGGGTTTGTTTTCTGAAACTGCCTAGAGCATCAAATCCAAAAAAACAGGTGTGTGTGCATTTCCTAGGGGAGTCTGTCATCCCTTTGGTTGCCTTCTCCTGTAAGAAATGGAAAAGCCAAGTTTCTTCCTGGGAGTCACGCTTCAACACGCCGAGGGCGGACACGCACGCCTGCCCCACCTTCGCCACACGTCACTCATCATCGGCAGAGAGAGAGGCGTCCAGAGGGAACAGGGCGAGCGCGATCATCAGCCACCTGAAGAACCGGGCACGGCCTCCTCAGCTGTTTTCTGTGTCTGAAGGCATAAAGTTACAAAATTTGGAAAAGTCAGAACTGCAGGGCAAACCAGCTGCATAACTCCTTTACAGGGAACGGGGCTGGAAGGAAGTGTTTATGGTTTTTCAGCTCTGAGCACAGTTTGGAGCATACTAAACACAGGTGCCATGACTCCAGCCTCTTCCTGATTTATCTGCAACATCTGTGGAGAAATCCACAGCCCAGAAAGAAACTACCTTGACAACTCCTTTTACCCAAAGAACTGTTGGATTTTTCTCATCATTCCAGTGTAATACTTGCACCCAAAATGCATTTGTGGAGTTGAATTGGAAAGATTTTCATTTGAATTAACTCTAACAATTCTAACCTGGGTGGGGTTAATTGGTCCAGTGAACAGCAAATATTTTGATTTTCAATGAAATTTTGAAGGCTAAGTATCTTTCTTAGAGTAAGCATTGTATTGTAGACACTCCATTAATTTTTACTGTGGTAGGCTTAATGATGGCTCCCAAAGATGTCCATATCCTAGTCTCCAGAACCTGCAGGGAATATATGATGTGACATGACAAAAGGGGCTTTACAGGTGTGACTAGGTTAAGAACTTGAGATGGGGAGAGTAGTTCGAATTACCCAGGTGGGCCCAGTGTAGGCACAGGAAATTTATAAAGGAGAGGGCAGGGGGAGTGGCGGAGAGATTCACTGTTGTGTTGCTGTCCTTGAAGACAGAACAAGGGTGTGGAGCCAAGAAATATAAGTTACCTCTGCAGGCTGGAAAAAGCAAAGAAATGAGTTCACCTCTGGAACACCCAGAAGGAATATGGCCCTGCTGCCACCTTGACTTCAGCCCAGTGGCAGACATTTTGGACTTCAGACCTCTAGAACGGTTAAGAAAATACGTTTTTGCTATTTCAAACCACTAATTTGTTATAGCAATAGTAAGAAATTAATATATTTATGAAGTAAAATTTAAAAATCCATTCAACTCTAAAAGTTTAGAGACCATAGCATTACGTTTCATCACACACTTACTTGTCACAATTATATGCAAATGACTATCCAGATTTTATACCCAAGGCACTTGTGTTTCAACAACACTTTTTATTTAAGGCTAAAGGATAGTTTTTAGACTTAAGGGAAAACATATGATAGCATATGCTCTCTTGGGAAAGACTGAAGGCAGGAGGAGATGGAAATGACAAAAGATGAGATGGGAGGATGGCATCACTGACTCAATGGACATGAGTTTGAGTAATCTCTGGGAGTTGGTGATGGACAGGGAAGCCTGGCATGCTGCAGTCCATGGGGTTGCAAAGAGTAGGACACAATTGAGCAACTGAACTGATGATAGCATCAGTTAAGAGAGATGTACTTAAAATACTAACACAGACTCAGCATTGCTAAAGCAGATAGGTTGCCAGTTAATTATGATAACTTGACTTTTTGATGAGTAAAATCTCACATTCTTTGGAAATGGAGTTTGGGTGTGTGTGTGCAGTTAGCTGGAAGGATGGTAGGAAGCAAAATAACCCATTTTAAGAATGCTATCTAAAACTTCAAGGGAAGTCTGTGTTCTGTTCCCCCACCTCAAATAAAAACAAAAGGGGGGAGTGGGAGATGAGAAGGTTTTGAGGGGAAGGAGGTCACCCAGCAGTCATAGCTTATAAACTCTGCAAGTGAAGTTGATAAGGCATGGGCAGGATAGTGTCTTTTGGAAACCTGGCAAATAAGGCACAACCCTACAAATGAACCATAAACCCAAAGAAAAATTCCAGTTTTTAACCAGTTTTTCTCTGACCTAAGAAACCGTGAGACCAAAAAAAAAAAAAAAAAATTCTATAAGGCAGAAGCCTGCCTTGGAGAGAAGCCAGGGTCAGCCAACTGTAGCAAAGCTTATTGTTGTTTTCATAAAGTGGATGGATGTGGATTCACCAGTGAATGAGGAAGGCACAATCAAAGGTGGTGATTCAGTTTGCAAGAAATGCATCTCCAATGCTCCCTTACTGTGAAGTTAGCAGAAATAAGATAACAGAATTTACTAAGGTCTCAGAGGTTGGACTGCCATTTCTGAAGTCTGCTACCTTGACGCAATTTCAGAAAACTATACAGATTTGGGGGTGGAACAGCACAATTCCTGATCCAACAGTTTCTCTTTCCTCAGCAAATAGAAGGCTGTGTAAAGGCCCCCTTGGATGTAAGTCTCAGAGCTGTGTGATGAGCCAAGCACAACAGCAAATAGGTCCTGAACCCATTTGCATCTGAGGAGGAACTTGTGAGTAGGAAGCAAAGAGAGTCCGGACTTAGAGTGACTAAACAAAACAACCCTTAGACAAGCAGCACTTGCTGCCAGTTTTCCAATGAATACCAAAAGCTAGAGAACTCCTTTCTAGATGGATAGGATGAAGGTGTCCTGATGCCTTCGAGGAGCTATGTTGATTTTTCTCTCAATTCAATTGCTTTCAACATACCAGTTTGATTTTGCAGCAGTGACCAAGGTTTTCTAATACTTCCACGACTACCTACATGGCCTTGCTTTTACAAATTGTGTAGGAGAGCACGCACTATGCCAGTGTTCTCTTTCTACTTCCCCACCCATATTATTAAAGCTGCTCAACTTAGACCCCAGAGGCATAGTTTGTAAACGTCATTGTTTCACAGACCCCTTAAAAATCTAATAAAAGACATGTAACCCTCCCACTCTATCCAAAGAGGAGACTGTCTATACACACATAATTACACACCACATGCCACATATATTTGCAGGAGTTCATGAACTCCTGAAAGCCCATTTATGGAAGCCCATGTGAAAAAGCCCTTGCCCTACAGGATTTTCTTCACCCTCTTATAGAGTTGCCAAGAGCTTTGAAAAGAGAGAGAGGAGTGCAATGATGCATGTGACTTTTCAGATAGCTTGGATAGTTCCATGAGCTGTTGAAGAGTCAAAAAGCAAATAAACGTCAACAGTTCTGAATCCCAACATTGTTTAATGACAACCTTCCCATGTTTGCCAACTTGCTGCTTAACAACAATCCTGTTGACACTGTGGAAAAGGCTTTCCAGGTCCTCCCAGGTAAATAAGACACTCCTACCGATCACCTGGCCACCCAACTGAACTCTAATACACACAGAATTCATGACGATGAGTCACTCTCTTTGCCAAATGTACGTTGACATAGCACAGATTTTGCCTCTTTGTAAGAGCTTTTCATATCCTAATCCCAGCAAAGATCATTCTAAGAAGGCATCAATTCTAAGCAAAACTTAGACTGAAGTGAAAGGTGTTGTTTTCACATTTGTGAGAAGTGTAAATGTCTAACTTTTCTGAAGCATTCCATTCCCATTGCTCTCAGGCCTTAGCATAGGACTTTCTGGATGGGTGGAAAGTTTTTATTTTATTTTATTTTTTTAACTTATTTCATTTGTTTCTGAAGTTAAGTCTCACCAATTTATGTGCAATTCATTATGTTACTGGGAACAGGGAAGCAAAATTGAATATTAGAACATTCATCAATTCTTTAGAAACAAATAGGACAACTGGTAGATTTCCTGAGGTAGAAAAACATGAAGAGACAAGGGAAGCACAACTTTTGATGTTGAAAAGACAGTTGTGGAGTGGATGGCAGATAAACAGCATTTTGCCCTGCTGGCTCCACTGCAGAAGTAACTTGATCATTCTGTACAACCTGGCAAGAAGCCTCAGGCAGGAGCAAAGAACTATCCCAGGCAAGTAGGGGGTGAGGCATGGAAGTTGTTAGATTGGCTTACCAAACCCTTCCCTAACAGCCAAGAAGGAAGTGGATTACCTATGGCTGTGACTAAGGAACTTATGGCCAACAAGACCAGTTGCCTGCACAGAATTCTGCCAAGTGCAGTAGCTTCAGCTTTCATGATGGTTTAACACAAGTTTGGAAAACAGGTGGAAATATATGGGGGGGAAAGGAGGTAGGTTTCATTTTAGACAGTAAATGAAGATAAGCAAGATTTCCCCAATGCAGGAGAAGGATAAATTAGGAGTTGGGGATTAACATAAATACACTAACATATGTAAAATAATCAACAAGGACCTGCTGTATAGCACAGGAAACTACTCAATATTCTGTAACAACCTATATGGGAAATGAATTGGGAAAAAGATACATGTGTGTGTATAAGTGACTCACTTTGCTATCCACTTGAAACGCGACACTGTTAATCAACTATACTCTAGTATAAAATAAACATTTAAAAGTTTTCACCAAATCCAAAGTGATTAAATTATTAGAAACCACCTTAAATGCTAGAGGTCATATTGGAGGTGGATAGATTAACGAGGACAGGGTTCCTGGTATAAGAGGAATCTGAATTGGAATTGTAGTAGGCCATGTTCAGGGACCCTGGAAATAGAGAACTGGATGCAAGAGGAACTACAGTGGAGAACCAATTATAGATTAATAACAACTGAAGAAACCACAAATTAGTGAGAAGGCATCAAATTTAACCAGGTGTTAGCATGATTGAGAAAGAATTTTAGTGCTTTAACTTCTTGGGTTAGGATTCCTATTTTTTAAAAAAGCACATTCCAATCGCTCAACTATGCAGAAAGCCAAAACAATAGCTATAGTGAAGGGGGTTTTACCATTACAAATGTCAAGAAAGGATGATCTACCCAGTTCCTCTTACTTGAATAGAAAGTTCTTAGAAATGTCATTCAATGATTTGCCTATAATGTGAATGATTTAAAATGAAGACTTCTAATTATTTCTAGCTATAAATTGAGAACATATTTTAAGTTAGGCAGCATTATTGGACTCTAATATTCACATGAACTTTATCTAAGAAGCTGAAGGTCTAAAAACCTGTAGTAAAAAAGGACACCTTGACTTTATTAGTGTTTCAAAACTCCAGTAGAACCTTCTCCAAAGAGTTATGATATCACACAAAAGTAGGGGAAAGACTTCTAAGAAGTTCTCTGCAGTTTATGAAGGAGCTTCACTTACTGGAATTTATTTTATTTTTATTATTATTACTGAAATAGGAAAAAGTGACCTTTCTAGATGTAGTCAGAAAGTCTTTTTTTTTTTTTTTACTATTATGATTATTCACTAAAATAAGGTCTCTGTTCTATATACTGAAATATTTATTTAAAATGTGTAGCAATGAAATTTCTTCACTATTGCATTTTTTGTTCTTAATACAGAGTGATTTGTTGTTGTAGTTCAGTCACTAAGTTAATGTCTGACTCTGCGACCCTGTGGATTGCAGCACACCAGGCTTCCATGTCCTTCCCTATCTCCTGGACTTTGCTCAAACTCATGTCCATCGAGTCGGTGATGCCATCCAACCATCTCATTCTCTGCCACCCCCTTCTCTCGCCCTCAGTCTTTCCCGGCATCAGGGTCTTTTTCAATGATCGGCTCTTCGCATCACGTGGCCAAAATAGTGGAGCTGCAGCATCAGTCCTTCCAATGAACATTCAAGGTTGATTTCCTTTAGCATTGACTGGTTTCATCTCCGTGCAGTCCTAGGGACTCTCAAGAGTCTTCTCTAGCATGTTGAGAGCCCCATGAACAGAGTGATTAAGATGTACTTTAAAAAATATGGATCTAAACTCAAGGTAAAGAACCATAAAATTTATTTTAAATCCTGCTAATACAGAGTTATAATTTGGTGCTCCTTTTTTTTTTTTTTTCTAGTTTGTAGTTTCAATTGTTGGTTATCTATAGTTGTTTTTTCTTAACATTAGCCCAAGACACAAATTATCTACTTGGCCACCTAATGTGGTGATGGCAAGGCCACAAGAGAACTCACTGGGGCCCGAAAGTTAAACATCTTTCAAATGACTCCAAAGAGAATGTCTGAAAGATGTGAACTCTGTCCTTTTTATTTATATAATTTTCTTTTTATAATTATTTAAATTTTATGGCTATGTAGATATTTCAATAATAGAAATAAACTAGATTAAAAGTAAGCCAGTGGTGATACATGAAAGACATAAAGAAAGAAATGTCTAAAGTAGTTTGAACTCCTCTGAAGATGAATACATTAAAGAAGCAAGTGCTATACCAGTATAATTTGTATTACCTTTTATCACCAAAGCCCATGGGCTAAAACCTTATCTAGACACTAACCTCATAAAAGAACATGCAGAATATTTATAAACTATTTTCATTTTAAAAAGGACCACATCCTCTATTACTTTTCTTTTAGTAATATCATGTATAGAATATCCTGTAGAATTTGAAATACAAAGTATAAAGAAGAAGGTGTATTGTGGTGTTAAGGGTGATGACAGTGGCTACTTAAGGACCAGGACTTGTTTCTTAGGCATGAAAAGGCAATAGCAACAACCAAGCAAGTGATGAATTCATCCTGCCAGGATTTAGGAATAAACTGATGAAGTTCCAAGCAGAGTGACTCTGCATATCACTCCCATCTCTGAGAAACTGCCATAGGAAAGTTTCTCAATTACTTTTCCAGCTGAATTATCAGAAAGTGTTAATCAGAGCAGTAACTTACCCTTCAGAGAACTTCCATATTACTCATGGTATTTAGACCATACTAATTCCAAACAATGAAGAGAAACCAGGAAAGAATCAGAGTTCACTCTTCAGTCACGGGTTCTTGGAACTTACTTGAGCCAACCTACACCTGCCAACACCTTTTTTTTTGTTAATTTGCATTAATCTCTTGATCTTAAACAGATAGAGTCTTTAAAAATTAACACAAATACTTAGGATTTTTGTCTAATTTGCTTATTGAAATGGTCAATTCCCAGACTATATTTTGTGTATACATTCTGCTCCTGCTGCTGCTAAGTTGCTTCAGTCTGTGCGACCCCAGAGATGGCAGCCCACCAGGCCCCCGTCCCTGGGATTCTCCAGGCAAGAACACTAGAGTGGGTTGCCATTTCCTTCTCCAATGCATGAAAGTGAAAAGTCAAAGTGAAGTTGCTCAGTCGTGTCTAACTCCTAGTGACCCCATGGACTGCAGCCCACCAGGCTCCTCTGTCCAAGGGATTTGCCAGGCAAGTATACATTCTAGTCCTATACATTATAGGCTCCTTCGGATCTTCTGCTCACAAGCCCATGGGAGCTGCAGCTTCTCCTCTCCTCTACCATCATGATCCTTGAGGGCAAATGGTTTAACTGCATGTATTTCAATTGTACCAATAAAATGAAAGAAATGGGCAAAGCCATTCATGATTGAAAGGGCAAACTTAAAGTCTCAGTAATGTTCAGGTATTAATAACTATAATGCATTACCTTATAATTCCATTAACCTATGTATTATATATTCTTTGCAGCCAAGATGGAGAAGCTCTATACAGTCACCAAAAACAAGACCGAGAGCTGACTGTGGCTCAGATCATGAACTCCTTATTGCCAAACACAGACTCAAATTGAAGCAAGTAGGGAAAAACACTAGACCATTCAGGTATGACCTAAATCAAATCCCTTATGATTATACAATGAAAGTGAGAAATAGATTTAAGGGACTAGATCTGATAGAGTGCCTGATGAACTATGGTCGGAGGTTGTGACATTGTACAGGAGATAGGGATCAAGACCATTCCCACGCGAAAAAAAATGCAAAAAAGCAAAATGGCTGTCTGAGGACACCTTACAAATAGCTGCGAAAAGAAGAGAAGCAAAAAGCAAAGGAGAAAAGGAACAATCTTCTCATTTGAATGCAGAGTTCCAAAGAATAGCAAAGAGAGATAAGAAAGCCTTCCTCAGCAATCAATGCAAAGAAATAGAGGAAAACAACAGAATGGGAAAGACTAGAGATCTCTTCAATAAACTCAGAGCTATCAAGGAACATTTCATTGCAAAGATGGGTTCGACGAAGGACAGAAATGGTCTGGATGTAATAGAAGCAGAAGATATTAAGAAGAGGTGGCAAGAATACACAGAAGAACTATACAAAAAAGATCTTCATGACCAGGATAATCACAATGGTGTGATCAGTCACCTAGAGCCACACATCCTGGAATGTGAAGTCAAGTGGGCCTTAGGAAGCATCACTATGAACAAAGCTAGTGGAGGTGATGGAATATCAGTTGAGCTGTTTCAAATCCTGAAAGATGATGCTATGAAAGTGCTGCACTCCATATGCCAGCAAATTTGGAAAACTCAGCAGTGGCCACAAGACTGGAAAAGGTCAGTTTTCATTCCAATCCCCAAGAAAGGCAATGCCAAAGAATGCTTAAACTATTGCACAATTGCACTCATCTCACACGCTAGTAAAGTAATGCTCAACATTCAGAAAACAAAGATGATGGCATCTGGTCCCATCACTTCATGGGAAATAGATGGGGAATCAGTGGAAACAGTGAGAGACTTTATTTTGAGGGCTCCAAAATCACTGCAGATGGTGAATGCAGCCATGAAATTAAAAGACGCTTACTCCTTGGAAGAAAAGTTATGACCAACCTAGATAGCATATTCAAAAGCAGAGACATTACTTTGCCAAACAATGTCCATCTAGTCAAGCCTATGGTTTTTCCAGTGGTCATGTATGGATATGAGAGTTGGACTGTGAAGAAAGCTGAGCACCGAAGAATTGATGCTTTTGAACTGTGGTGTTAGAGAGGACTCTTGAGAGTCCCTTGGACTGCAAGGAGATCCAATCAGTCCATCCTAAAGGAGACCAGTCCTGGGTGTTCACTGGAAGGACTGATGCTGAAGCTGAAACTCCAATTACTGGTGACCTCATGCGAAGAGTTGATTCATTGGAAAAGATCCTAATGCTGGGAGGGATTGGGGGCAGGAAGAGAAGGGGATGATAGAGGATGAGATGGCTGAATAGCATCACCAACTCGATTCACATCTGTTTGGGTGAACTCCGGGTGTTGGTGATGGACAGGGAGGCCTGGCGCGCTGCGACTCATGGGGTCACAAAGGGTTGGACACAACTGAGTGAGTGAACTGAACCTATGTATAGTATCTTTTAAAAATTGAAGTATGTTTGATTTACAATGCTGTGTTTCTAGTGTACAGAAAAGAGATTCATATTCTTTAACATGATAGTTCATATTTTCATATTTTCGTTTCCATTGTAGTTTCATAATTATTTTTCATTATATTCTTTTTCATATCTTTTTCATCATAGCTTAATACAAGATATTAGTTCCCTGTGCTATACAGTGGGATTCTGTTGTTTATTTTATATTTGGTAGTTTGTTCCTGCTAATCCCAAATTCTTAATTTATGCACCCATTTCTCTTTGGTAACTATAAACTTGTTTTCTATGTCTGTGAGTCTGTATCTATTTCACTAATAAGTTCATTTGTATCATATTTTAGATTCCATCTGTGAAAGCATATATTTGTCATCCTCTGACTTCACTTAGTATGATAATGATATAGTGTGATAATGATATAGTATCTTTTTATAAACACAAAAATTAAATATTACAAATTCACAACACAATGTGAATTCCAGGGTTGGATGGAGTGCTATAATTGCTCAACCACAAACACTTGTCCATGAAGAAAACAGTTTGTTAAAAGGAGAAAAGAGAACTTGTATTTCATCTCTAACAAAGTTGCACACATATCTTAACCATCACTTTTTTCAGAAGATGATAATTTCGTTAAGGGCACATGTCTTATTAAAAGTCAAAATATCTACTTTATACTTATTTACAAAAATTCGTTGGCATACTCAGGATGAAAGAGACTAGTAGTCTGAGTTGAGTATTCACTTATTCTTTCAATCAGTGCTCAGTAAACAAAGAGAAAAACAGTAGAAGGGGGAGAGTTCCCTTTTCCTTTCAGACTTCAACCTGTAAATCTAGGACAAGCCACCTACAAGTTTTAGGTACCCACTTGCCTAGACAAATATTTATATAAACACACTGGTGCATGATGGGTGTGTGTATGTGCTTATGCTGTTGGCTGGGTTAGGGATGTTACTGTGGGGAGGTAGAGAGTGGAACCGATACTTAAGCTAGGGGGCGAGAGGAGAGAGGTGAAGTCACTTGCTTTTGGAGATGGGATCTGGACCTGGGTTTGTGCATTACCTTAAGTCCCATGTTCTTTCATTATACCGCACTGCCTCCCCACAACAACCCTATAAAATAACCTCCTCAACAACTGAAAAGATCTTAACTGGTGGTTTTCTCAGAGTGTGGAAAGTCTAAATCTCTCCATGGATTATCAATAATTAAATACCCTTTCAGAGCAAGTGAAGTGTGTTAGTCATTCAGTCATGTCCAACTCTTTGCAACCCCATGGACTGTAGCCCACTACACTCCCCTGTCCATGGAATTCTTCAGGCAAGAATACGGAAGTGAGTTGTCATTTCCTTTGCCAGGAGATCTCTCTGACCTAGGGACTGAATCCGGATCTCCTGCCTTATCCATGGAGAAGGGATAGGCTACCCAGTCTAGTATACTTGGGTTTCCCTGGTAGCTCAGATGGTGAAGATTCCACCTGCAGTGCAGGGGACCTGAGTTCAATCCCTGAGTTGGGAAAATCCCCTGGAGGAAGAGAAGGGCTACCCACTCCAGTATTCTTGCCTGGAAAATCCCCATGGGCTGAGGAGCCTAGCAAGCTACAGTCCCTGGGGTCGCACAGACTCTGACATGACTGAGTGACTAACCACAGCACAGCAGCACTCCTGCCTTGTNCTGAGTTCAATCCCTGAGTTGGGAAAATCCCCTGGAGGAAGAGAAGGGCTACCCACTCCAGTATTCTTGCCTGGAAAATCCCCATGGGCTGAGGAGCCTAGCAAGCTACAGTCCCTGGGGTCGCACAGACTCTGACATGACTGAGTGACTAACCACAGCACAGCAGCACTCCTGCCTTGTAGGCAGATTCTTTACCATCTGAGCCACTGGGGAAGCCCTATAAGCTAGGAGCATTTGGTCAATTCCTTTGAAATAAGGCCATCTTGATATGTTCTTTAATTCATTCATTGCTTCATCTTTTGATATCTTTAGTCTTTATTTCCTTTAAAATATTTACTGAGAATCAATTATATTCCAAGCATTGCTCTTATCATAATTATTTTTCCTTTCAAGTAACTAGCAAACTATAAAACTATAAAACAAGTTACTGTAATTCTATAGAGAAAATAGCTCATGTACACCTGTGTCTGCTTTACTAATATTGAAATAACATATTTTTAAAGAGTACTGAGACAAATACCACCTAAATTAGATATTCACCTGGGGGTCTATGAGTCTTAAATAACCAAATCTGTGATTAAATTATAGCAAATTGAAGGAACAAGCGTCTAGGCAGTGGTGGTTGGTGGGGGAGAGAACTGTGAAAGGATATAAAATGAATAGGGTAATATATCTATCTTTATACTGAAACTCTATCAAAAAGCAAACTTGTCTCCTTATATACCCTTCCTTTCCTCCACAAAATAAGATGGGGTCTTTAAAGAAGTTATGAATCTCTGTTGCTATCCCAATTGGGATCTCAAATTTGAAATATCCATGTCAGCAGCTGACAATACTTCCAAAGGAAATTCTGATGTATTTTCTCTTGTGTAGTCAGTTCCTTTTAAGAAACCAGAATTATGCTTGAGGCGTAAGTACATAACAACCAAAAAACCCACAATCCTGATAGAAAAGATAAATCTTTTCTCCAGAGATGACTGACTGTTCCTTTGTGAGAAGTGGACTGCAGAGTGCTACCCTTGAATTTTGCTCTGGGGGACATGGGCACCTTCCTACCTACATCCCAGCCCCATATTACTGCAGTATCCCCAGGTATCAGTGGAGGTGTGTCATTGTTCTACATTTAAATGGAATGGATTTGAACCTTATCTGCAAGTGGTAGAAGCCCCACATTGCTAATAGTTTTTCCAAAAATTCTGGCAGGGGAAAAAAAGAAGGGTAAGGATGGTGTATGCTTTTCTTGGCCAACTCAGGCTCTGAGTCACTTTTCAGTTTGTGATGGACTGTGATGCTCTCCTCAAGAACGGTGTCTATATATACAGTGCTTTCGCCTTGATTTATCCCCCTAAAATACCACACTAGTTAGTGTGAATGTGTAGAACATCTTCGTGAAGGTTTGAGGATAACAAGGGAATTTAGTTAACAGTATAGTGCCTCTTCTGACTTTCCTGGTAGCTCAGATGGTAAAGAGTCTGCCTGCAATGTGGGAGACCTAGGTTCAAATCCTGGGTCAGGAAGATCTCCTGGAGAAGAAAATGGCAACCCACTCCAGTATTCTTGCCTGAAGAATACCATGGACAGAGGAGGTTGGCAGGCTACAGTCCATGGGGTCGCAGAGTCAGACACAACTGAGCAACTTCACTTTCACTTTCATAGGGCCTCTTGGGCTTCCCAGGGGGTTCAGTGGTAAAGAAGACACTTGCAATGCAGGAGACCTGGATTTGATCCCTGGGTTGGGGAGATACCCTGGAGAAGGAAGTGGCTATAGTTGGGTTTTAAATAACAATTTGCTTTTTCTCCATTATACTTCATGGTCCTTGGTATTATATTTCACTTTTTCTGCCACAAGATCACAGGCAAAACCTTCTCCACATTGACGGGTTTGTGGACCATCAGTGGGTTGCCCAACAGTCTCAAGATCCTTACTGGTCATGCCAGGACACTCTGATTAGGGAAGGGACAGAAACTTAGAATTTCTTGAGTATCTACTCTATGTCCTGCATGGTAGATCTACATTCAAAGGACTGAGCAAGCAGGTCCTAGTGTTCCTGATCTAACAGATAAGGAGGCTGAGATCAGAGAAGTAACTCATATAAAATTACATGGGTATTGGAGGCAGGGCCAGGGACTGCGCCCAAATCTTCTAGCCAGCAAAGCTGTAATATGTGCCCTTTCATCAGATTGTGGTGTTAGGGAAAAAAAGATGTTAAACTGTATTTTCCAGTATAGGATGCCCCCACCCCCACTGCTGGGGAACTCTGTTTCTGAGACTTTCTCAAACAGCTTCTCAGCTTCTCTTAGCAAGTGATAAAGTTTCACTGTAAATTGCCTGGAGCAAAAAGACTCAGGAGTCCAAAAGAACCCTTTCCTATGCCAAGCAGAGGGAGATTTAGCTGTTAATTTCAGAGATCAATAAGTAATTATTGCTGCTGCTGCCGCCAAGGTGCTTCAGTTGTGTCCGACTCTGTGCGACCCCATAGACGGCAGCCCACCAAGCTTCCCTGTCCCTGGGATTCTCCAGGCAAGAACACTGGAGTGGGTGGCCATTTCCTTCTCCAGTGCATGAAAGTAAAAAGTGAAAGTGAAGTTGCTCAGTCGTGTCTGACTCTTAGCGACCCCATGGACAGCATGCAGCCTACCAGGCTCCTCCGTCCATGGATTTTCCAGGCAAGAGTACTAGAGTGGGGTGCCGTTGCCTTCTCTGAGTAACTAGTGAGTTGAAAGATAAAAAAATAATAATAATAAAACTCTTAAGTCAGTTGAGAGGTACTAAAGTTAATGGCAAATTGCATATTTGAAATAAAAATTTTGGGTTGATGACAGATTTAGAAGAGATAAGAGGATTAGTTGGAGACAAAGGGTGGTAAATGTGTACACATATGCATTTATATACAAGTGGATACAGACATCCACACTTTTTGGCCTGCCTTTAGAAAACCACTTAACCAAGAATTGAGCTTCCCTGGTTGCTCAGCTGGTAAACAATCTGCCTGCAATGCAGGAGACCTGGGTTTCATTCTTGGGTTGGGAAGATCCCCTGAAGACGGGGAAAGTGGATGGCCTGGAGAATTCCATGGACTGTATAGTCCACAGGATCACAAAGAGTTGGACATGATTGAGCAATTTTCATTTTCACTTAACCAAGAATAGAGAAATGTATCATTGTAGCTGTCCTACTCTGTGTGTGTGTGTTATAGTAAAATATAAACATAAAAATTTTAGAAAGGTTAATGTTAAGTGTATAATTCAGCATATTCACACTAGTATAACTATCACCATTAGCTAGCCAGAATTTTATTATTCCAAACTCCATATCTATTAAACAGTAAGTCCCCATTCCTTCCACCCTTTAACCTCGGTCACTATTCTACTTCTTGTCTCTACGAATTAGATTGTTCTAGGTACCACGTGTAAGTGGAATCAAACAGCATGTGTTCCTTTGTGCTAGGCTTGTCTCCAAGGTTTTCCCTATTTGATTAAGAAGGGTAGCTCTCTGGTACCATTGACTAGTGGCAATAACTTCTCTGGGGTGAAATACTTGGTTTGGTCATGTACAGGGATATCTATGATAAAGAAACTTAATAAGTATGTAGATTAACCAAGCAAGAATAATGTCTGTTTTCATAAACATTGGCACTTTAGCAGATAAGCAAAATTCAAAATTACAAGAGGAGAGCTTTATGTATCCATTCTGCATATGTACATGGCAATATTTTGACACTAGGAATGAATATCAAACTTCTGTTTGTTTAGGAAAGTTTACCAAGTTCCTACTATATTAAAGATATCAAGAGAATGAGGTAAAGATAGTGTTCTCAATAAAAACAATGTGAAAATTGTGTTTTTTATATCAGCCATTATTATGATCATCCCTCTAAAATATTATATATAACAAGATAAAAGGGTTAAAAACTAGTTTTTAAATAAATGGTTTACAAATATGTGTAGGAAGAAAGTCGTTTCTACTCTAGGGGAAGCACTGTGGTTTCATATAGTGGAAAGTATATTAAGAACAATATAATTCTGGCACACTATAATTCTGGCAAATTAGTGCTTAGAAATTGAAAGGCATCTTACAATCTATAGATAGAATTGGGTAAATTGAATAAAATACAAAGTGTCTTCATTTTTTTCCTGAGCTTGTTTGCCTTTCTTTCAAGGGAAGGTTTGTTTGATTTGTGTGTCTATATGTGTTGCTTTAGTTTTAAGAACTTGTTTGACTCTTCCAGTTTCTAGTGCTGATAATCATACAAGCTTAGAATTTAAATGGTGCAAAACTCTGACCTCCATTTTTTATTCTCTCTTCGGATCATCACTGGGAAGTATGGAAGTTGAAGCAGAAAGAAGGTCTGAAATTGGTGATACATAACCCAAGCCTTTCTCTATGCAAGACTCCGTAACATGTCTGTGTTGAAATCACGCCTCTCCTGCTTATCTAGCTTTGTGATCCAGCAGGTTACTAAACCTCCTGGTGCCTCAGTTTCCTCAGTTCAGTTCAGTTCAGTTCAGTTCAGTCGTTGAGTTGTGTCCAACTCTCTGCGACCCCATGAATCACAGCACGCCAGGCCTCCCTGTCCATCACCAACTCCTGTAGTTCACTCAAACTCACGTCCATTGAGTCGGTGATGCCATCCAGCCATCTCATCCTCTGTCGTCCCCTTCTCCTCCTGCCCCCAATCCCTCCCAGCATCAGAGTCTTTTCCCATGAGTCAGCTCTTCGCATGAGGTGGCCAAAGTACTGGAGTTTCAGCTTTAGCATCATTCCTTCCAAAGAACACCCAGGGCTGATCTTTAGAATGGACTGGTTGGATCTCCTTGCAGTCCAAGGGACTCTCAAGAGTCTTCTCCAACACCACAGTTCAAAAGCATCAATTCTTCGGTGGTCAGCTTTCTTCACAGTCCAACTCTCACATCCTCAAATGGTGAACAATTATACACCTCATAGTGTTATGAGTGTTAAGTGAGTTTAGAGCACCTGGGCTTTCCAGGTGGCTCAATGGTAAAGAATCAACCTGCAGTGTAGGAGACACAGGTTCATCCCTGAGTTGGGAAGACCCCTTGGAGAAGGAAACAGTGCCCAACTTCAGTACTCTTGCCTGGAGAATTCCATGGATGGAGGAGCCTGGTGAGCTGAGGCCCATGGGGTCATAAAGAGTCACACATGACTGAAGTGACTGTCCACGCACTAGGCACCTATGTCAATGCCTGGCACATACTAACTACTTGCCACTGTTAACTGTTAACCCTTGAGCCTCACTTCCTTGATGTTCTCTCTAGACTCGTGTGTTTTCTTCAACTGTCTTAAACTACCCTCTTAGTTTATCACACTCCTATCCAAGGTGGCAGCAAAGCCTGTCCATTCAACCCTCAAGATACATCCAGATTTGACCATTTCTCATGACCTCCATTGCATTTGAAAAAAAGTGATAGTTGCTCACTCATATCCAGCTCTTTGCAACCTCATGAACTGTAGCCCACCAGGCTCCACTGTCCTTAGACTTCTCCAAGCAAGAATATTGGAGTGGGTACCATTCCCTTCTCCAGGGGATCTTCCTGACCCAGGGATCAAATCCAGGTCTCCCACATTGCAGGCAGATTCTTTATCATCCGAGTCACCAGGGAAGCCTCTGGCTCAAACTGTCAACTCTTCCTTGAACAACTGGAGAAACTTTCCACTGATTTCTCAGTTTCCTTTCTCCTTTCTTCTGATATTTTATCCAGAGTAGTTCCTTTAAGTACGTTGTGGCCTGTTACGTTACTCCTTTGCTGGAGGCCCTTCAATTATTTCCCATCTCATTCAGAGAAAACTTTAAGTCCTAGCACAGCTTTTCAGGTGGCATCTTATCTGGCTTGACTACCCCTTGGATCATCTCTTTTCTCTCTCTTTTCTGTTCCAACCGCTGAGGCCTTCGAATGGCTCATGTAGCCTCCTGCTCTTTCTACTCTCTTTTCACAAACACCAGGATGGCTAGCCTTGTCCCTTTATTTCTTTCAGGTCTCTTATCAAATAGGCCTTCCTTCCCTGACCACTGTGTGGAAACAACATCCATTTCCCTCCTCACTGTATACTTTTTCTATTTTACTTTTCTGCTTTGTACTTCTGTTGTTTTCAGTCACTCAGTCATGTCCGACACTTTGTGACCCCATGGACTGCAGCACACAGTTCTGTTCTTCACTATTTCCTGAAGTTTGCTCAAACTCATGTCCCCTGAGTCAGTGATGCCACCCAACTATCTCGTCCTCTGTCATCCCCTTCTCCTCCTGCCTTCAATCTTTCCCAGCATAGGGTCTTTTCCAGTAAGCTGGCTGTTAGCATCAGGCGTCCAAAGTATTAGAGCTTCAGCATCAGTCCTTCCAATGAATATTCAGGGTTGATCTCCTTTAGGATTGACTGGTTGGATCTCCTTGCAGTCCAAGGGACTCTCAAGTGTCTTCTCCAACATCACAGTTCAAAAGCATCAATTCTTCAGCGCTCAGCCTTTTTTATTATCCAGCTTTCACATCCATACATGACTACTGGAAGAATCATAGCTTTGAGTATATCGGCCTTTGTTGGCAAAGAGATGTCTCTGCTTTTTTAATATACTGTCTGCTGCTGCTGCTGCTAAGTCATTTCAGTCATGTCCAACTCTGTGCAACCCCATAGATGGCAGCCCACCAGGCTCCCCTGTCCCTGGGATTCTCCAGGCAAGAACACTGGAGTGGGCTGTCATTTCTTTCTCTAATGCATGAAAGTTAAAAGTGAAAGTGAAGTTGCTCAGTCGTGTCTGACTTAGCAACCCCATGGACTGCAGCCTACCAGGCTCCTCCATCCATGGGATTTTCCAGGCAAGAGTACTGGAGTGAGGTGCCATTGCCTTCTCCGGGGAATACATTGTCTAGGTTTGTCATATCTTTTCTTCCAAGGAGCAAGCGTCTTTTAATTTCATGCTTGCAGTCACTATCCTTGCACTTGTCACTACCTAGTATATTATCTATTTTCTTTCTCCTTGATATGAGAGCTGATATTCATTCAGGCTGTATCCCAAAGGCCTAGAACAGTATTTGGCACATTCCAGAGGCTCAGTAGACATTGAATAAATGAATAAAATAATGTGTCATTTTCTAAGAGTGACTTTGTTGGTACGCTCATTTGAGTGATTGGACTTCCCACTGCAAATGGATTTGCATTTATTTATCAGTCTGTGAAAGACTGGGTTAAAAAGAGCTTTTTAATTTTTTTTTCTATCATAAATTCCTCCGGAGGTTTGGACATGGTTTCTCTTACTCACTTGTTCAGAGCCAATCAATGTCACCCTTTAGTCTGCCAAAGTGGTTGCTGAGTGATGAGGCATTTTATCCTTATGAGAGCTTAAGGTACTGGCTGTGTGGCATGTACAGTTGCTGCTGGCTATGAGCAAAAATCTAAGATTGATCAAGCCAGACTCTCCTAGTAGGGAGCACAGGCAAGGAATGTTTGGACTCTGGGTCAGCTAAGAGGGTCTTTCAAGTCCTCCCTTCAATACTTGTGCAGGATTTTAGTGCTCATGAAAGCAGAGCACCCCAGAGAGTTGGCTGTAGTCTAATACACTGCAGGATCCCCACAGAGCTTCAACCACAGCTCTGCAGGGAGAACTGAGTCTCTCTGGTGACCAAGCTCATCATATACTTTTATAACTTAATTTCAAATAAAATATTATTTGAACCAAGAAAAAAGTCCCATGTGGATTTTGCTTTTAGAGCTGGAGAAATAAAGAGCTTGGTTTTTTCTCATTAAGATCGTTTTTGTTTTCATGCTATAGCGCTAATATGTACTGTGTGCTAAGTCGATGCAGTCGTATCTGACTCTTTTTGACCCCATGAACTGCAGCCCTCCAGGCTCCTCTGTCCATGGGATTTTCCAGGCAAGAATACTGGAGAGGGTTGTCATTTCCTCCTCCAGGGGATCTTCCTGACCCAGGGATCAAGCCCTAGTCTCTCATGTCTCCTACGCTGATGGGTGGGTTCTTTACCACTAGCGCCACGTGGGAAGCCCAGCACTAGTATAATGATTGCTTAATCTGGTGGTCATACTTTGCTTGGCTACTGTAATATACACAATACCAAAGACTGGATGATTTAAAGAGAAATTTATTTCTCACAGTTCTGGAGGTGGGTAGTCCAGGCTCACGGATTTGCTCCTGGTGAGGGCTTGCCTCCTGGCTTGTGGATAGCCACCTCTGGGTACGTTCTCCTATGGCTTTTCCTTTGAGCAAGTTCCTGGAGAGAGAGAAAAAGGGGGAGGGAGGAGTCTATCTTTCTCTTCTTACAAGGGCACGTTTCTCAGGAGAGCCCCCACACAGGACCAAATCCAAACCTAATCATCTCCCAAAGGCCCCCACCTCCAAACATCATCACATTGGTGGTTAGGGCTTCAATACATGACATTCAGTCCAAAACAGAGGTTAAGAGCTTTGAAGGCAGCTTTGACCTGGATTCAAATCTTGGTTGAGATAACTACAAAGTACATTTAGGCAAATTCAGGTGGTTCAGATGACAGTAAAGAATCTGCCTACAGTGCAGGAGACCCAGATTCAATCCCTGGGTCAGAAGATCCCTTGGAGAAGGTAATGGCTACCCACTCCAGTGTTCTTGCCTAGAGAAATGCATGAATGGAGGAACCTGGTGGGCTACAGTCCATGGGGTCACAAAGATTCAGACATAACTGAGCAACTAACACTTTCACTTTTAGGCAAATGACTCAACTTTTCTGCTACTGCTGCTAAATCGCTTCAGTCGTGTCTGCCTCTGTGTGACCTCATAGATGGCAGCCCACCAGGCTCCCCAATCCCTGGGATTCTCCAGGAAAGAACACTAGGGTGGGTTGCCATTTCTCCAATANAGCTTCAGCATCAGTCCTTCCAATGAATATTCAGGGTTGATCTCCTTTAGGATTGACTGGTTGGATCTCCTTGCAGTCCAAGGGACTCTCAAGTGTCTTCTCCAACATCACAGTTCAAAAGCATCAATTCTTCAGCGCTCAGCCTTTTTTATTATCCAGCTTTCACATCCATACATGACTACTGGAAGAATCATAGCTTTGAGTATATCGGCCTTTGTTGGCAAAGAGATGTCTCTGCTTTTTTAATATACTGTCTGCTGCTGCTGCTGCTAAGTCATTTCAGTCATGTCCAACTCTGTGCAACCCCATAGATGGCAGCCCACCAGGCTCCCCTGTCCCTGGGATTCTCCAGGCAAGAACACTGGAGTGGGCTGTCATTTCTTTCTCTAATGCATGAAAGTTAAAAGTGAAAGTGAAGTTGCTCAGTCGTGTCTGACTTAGCAACCCCATGGACTGCAGCCTACCAGGCTCCTCCATCCATGGGATTTTCCAGGCAAGAGTACTGGAGTGAGGTGCCATTGCCTTCTCCGGGGAATACATTGTCTAGGTTTGTCATATCTTTTCTTCCAAGGAGCAAGCGTCTTTTAATTTCATGCTTGCAGTCACTATCCTTGCACTTGTCACTACCTAGTATATTATCTATTTTCTTTCTCCTTGATATGAGAGCTGATATTCATTCAGGCTGTATCCCAAAGGCCTAGAACAGTATTTGGCACATTCCAGAGGCTCAGTAGACATTGAATAAATGAATAAAATAATGTGTCATTTTCTAAGAGTGACTTTGTTGGTACGCTCATTTGAGTGATTGGACTTCCCACTGCAAATGGATTTGCATTTATTTATCAGTCTGTGAAAGACTGGGTTAAAAAGAGCTTTTTAATTTTTTTTTCTATCATAAATTCCTCCGGAGGTTTGGACATGGTTTCTCTTACTCACTTGTTCAGAGCCAATCAATGTCACCCTTTAGTCTGCCAAAGTGGTTGCTGAGTGATGAGGCATTTTATCCTTATGAGAGCTTAAGGTACTGGCTGTGTGGCATGTACAGTTGCTGCTGGCTATGAGCAAAAATCTAAGATTGATCAAGCCAGACTCTCCTAGTAGGGAGCACAGGCAAGGAATGTTTGGACTCTGGGTCAGCTAAGAGGGTCTTTCAAGTCCTCCCTTCAATACTTGTGCAGGATTTTAGTGCTCATGAAAGCAGAGCACCCCAGAGAGTTGGCTGTAGTCTAATACACTGCAGGATCCCCACAGAGCTTCAACCACAGCTCTGCAGGGAGAACTGAGTCTCTCTGGTGACCAAGCTCATCATATACTTTTATAACTTAATTTCAAATAAAATATTATTTGAACCAAGAAAAAAGTCCCATGTGGATTTTGCTTTTAGAGCTGGAGAAATAAAGAGCTTGGTTTTTTCTCATTAAGATCGTTTTTGTTTTCATGCTATAGCGCTAATATGTACTGTGTGCTAAGTCGATGCAGTCGTATCTGACTCTTTTTGACCCCATGAACTGCAGCCCTCCAGGCTCCTCTGTCCATGGGATTTTCCAGGCAAGAATACTGGAGAGGGTTGTCATTTCCTCCTCCAGGGGATCTTCCTGACCCAGGGATCAAGCCCTAGTCTCTCATGTCTCCTACGCTGATGGGTGGGTTCTTTACCACTAGCGCCACGTGGGAAGCCCAGCACTAGTATAATGATTGCTTAATCTGGTGGTCATACTTTGCTTGGCTACTGTAATATACACAATACCAAAGACTGGATGATTTAAAGAGAAATTTATTTCTCACAGTTCTGGAGGTGGGTAGTCCAGGCTCACGGATTTGCTCCTGGTGAGGGCTTGCCTCCTGGCTTGTGGATAGCCACCTCTGGGTACGTTCTCCTATGGCTTTTCCTTTGAGCAAGTTCCTGGAGAGAGAGAAAAAGGGGGAGGGAGGAGTCTATCTTTCTCTTCTTACAAGGGCACGTTTCTCAGGAGAGCCCCCACACAGGACCAAATCCAAACCTAATCATCTCCCAAAGGCCCCCACCTCCAAACATCATCACATTGGTGGTTAGGGCTTCAATACATGACATTCAGTCCAAAACAGAGGTTAAGAGCTTTGAAGGCAGCTTTGACCTGGATTCAAATCTTGGTTGAGATAACTACAAAGTACATTTAGGCAAATTCAGGTGGTTCAGATGACAGTAAAGAATCTGCCTACAGTGCAGGAGACCCAGATTCAATCCCTGGGTCAGAAGATCCCTTGGAGAAGGTAATGGCTACCCACTCCAGTGTTCTTGCCTAGAGAAATGCATGAATGGAGGAACCTGGTGGGCTACAGTCCATGGGGTCACAAAGATTCAGACATAACTGAGCAACTAACACTTTCACTTTTAGGCAAATGACTCAACTTTTCTGCTACTGCTGCTAAATCGCTTCAGTCGTGTCTGCCTCTGTGTGACCTCATAGATGGCAGCCCACCAGGCTCCCCAATCCCTGGGATTCTCCAGGAAAGAACACTAGGGTGGGTTGCCATTTCTCCAATACATGAAAGTGAAAAGTGAAAGTGAAGTCGCTCAGTTGTGTCTGACCCTCAGCGACCCCATGGACTGCAGCCCACCAGGCTCCTCCATCCATGGGATTTTCCAGGCAGGAGTGCTGGAGTGGGCTGCCATCGCCTTTTCTGCAACTTTTTTAGGCCTCAGGTTTTTAGTACTGCCCTCTCTATAAAGCAAATATTTAGATGACAGCTGTCATTTCTGTCTTTTAAACGTCTTTCTTTACCTTATGTAATTGTTGAAAATATTTTGGGAATTAATACATATCAGAAATAAAAACTATTTCTGATATGTATTAAAATGTAAAATGTATTATCCTCCCAGTGGAAAATGGCTTTATCAGTTCATTTCAGTTCAGTCGCTCAGTCGTGTCTGACTCTTTGCGACCCCATGAATCACAGCATGCCAGGCTTCCCTGTCCATCACCAACTCCTGGAGTTCACTCAGACTCACGTCCATCAAGTCAGTGATGCCATCCAGCCATCTCATCCTCTATCGTCCCCTTCTCCTCCTGCCCCCAATCCTTCCCAGCATCAGAGTCTTTTCCAATGAGTCAGCTCTTCGCATGAGGTGGCCAAAGTACTGGAGCTTCAGCTTTAGTTTCATTCCTTCCTAAGAAATCCCAGGGCTGATCTCCTTCAAAATGGACTGGTTGGATCTCCTTGCAGTCCAAGGGAGTCTTCTCCAACACCACAGTTCAAAAGTATTAATTCTTCAGTGCTCAGCCTTCTTCACAGTCCAACTCTCACATCCATACATGACCACAGGTTCTTGTTTTTTAAGGTGCCAATTTTCATATTATGTAGGAAATGTATGAAGTATTGTTTTATAATCGTAAAACAAAATAAATGTTAGATTGTAAGAATTTTATACTTAGAAACTCTGCACGTGTGTGCTCAGTCACATCCAACTCTTTGCAACCCTATGGACATATAGTTTATTTTAAATCAATCTAACATGAAAGTAGAAAGTTAATGTGTTCTGAAAAATATATATACATATCTATTTTATTTATGTGAAGAAGTTAGCCAAGTTCTAACCATATAGTGGATGTTTAATAGATGTTAACTTCCCTTCACCTCAACATCTACATAAACATTAACATACATTTTACATAGAAACCCATGACCAAAATGTTAGCATTTTAATTTTTTAAATGTCAGTTTCTATTTCAAACATTTTTATTATTAACACTTTTTTATCTGCCTGACTTCCAAAATTTCTAATGCAGGCAGTAAAAGTTATGACAATTCTATTATCTAGAGTGGGCTCTTTAAGTTGTTAATCACTATTATGCCGTTCTTTTGTGAAAACATTCACTGCCAAATTCAATCGTTTATTAAGTCAGAACTTATTAAGAGCCTGATGTGGAACCTCCCTGATGGTCCAGCCATTGAGACTTTGAGCTCCCACTGCAGTGGCAAGGTTTGATCACTGGAAGAGGAACTAGGATTCTGTATGTTGTGTGGTGCAGCCAGAATGTCTTGGGGGAAAAAAAAGTGTGCTGTCTGCCAGGCACTGCACTAGGCAGTGGGTGAATAAGGCACATAAGATCTCTCCCCTGAAGCAGATTAAAGTCTAGTGTGGAATAACAGATAATAAGCAAACAGCCAAAACAACTTCAGATTTTCAAGAGTACTAGAAAAAAGCCAAAGAATAACAAATGAGATACATATTCCTTTCCATATCTGGCCAGGGAAGGCCTCCCAGAGGTAGCAGCATCTAAGGTGAAACTTGAAATCTGAAATAATCAGCCAGGCAAAAGGCAATGAGAAGCACTGTATTGAGAGGGGAGTACAAACCCATGGCCCCAAGGCATCTTAAAGAGAGTTAACTCCTTAAAAAACCGTGGGTAGGCCACTAGGAACATAACAAATAAGTGAATCTGCAAGGAGATGATGGGTGAAGTAGGCAAGGGCCAGATCAGATGATGTTATATAGTCCAACAGAAAATTATAGATTTTATTCTGAGTTAAGGAGGAGAGTGACTTATTAATAATTTTACTCCATTTAAAATGACAATGACAAACTTGGCAACTGTGTGCTGAATCTGCTGCAGAGGGGGAGAAAAGTGAAGGCTAGGAGCCCAGGCTGGTGGCTTTTTCCATAATCCAGACCAGAAGTAATTGTGGTTTCGACTAAGGTAGTAGTAGTAAAGAGAAGGAGAAATGGAGAAATCAGACTCTTCAATTTGAAACTTGAACAGATGAGAAAAATTGCTGGAGGGGGGAAACTTTGCACAGGTTTTGACAAGATGGGGAGTTATCAGGAGTTTTGTTTTTAATATGTGAAACTTGACATGTTTATAATATACAAGTAGAAATGTCAAATGTTGTTGGATATGGGTCAAGGATAAAGACATATATTTAGGAGCTGTTGGCATATAAGTGGTATGTAAATTCACTGGGTTAGGAGAAAGTATAGCAGGAAAAATTATAGTAGGCACTTGATCAAGTTCTGTAGCACTTCAACACTTAGAGGTCTCATTTATTATAAGAAGGATCCAGGAAAGAAAAATAGTGATGGAACACTCAGGAGAAATAAAACAAAAGAATGTGTCATTTAATAATATCAATGATTGCTAGCAATTCCTGTGCCAAACACTGTTTTAATTGCCTTAAATTAACTTAATCCTCATAATTTCAAAAGGTAGATAATATTATTACCCCATTCTAAAGGCACAGAAACTAAGGCATGGTTAATCAGTTTGCCTGTTTACACAGCTCATAAGTGGCAGATCTAGGACTCAGATGAAAGTTATCTAATATGAAAAGCAATATTCTTAATTGGGACCTGATATTGTTCCTCTAATTTGCAAGTGAAAAGTAGCTTTTTTACCCCCTTAATAATATCAAAGCTCCTTGCAAGATAAAATAAGATGACAGGAAAATATTTATTGGCCTTGCAACATGGAGATAGATTGCTTCAGTGGAGAAAACTTTTCAAGTGGAACATTGGTAACAGAAGATAGATGGGGCTTAACAAGTCAGCAGGAAGTAGGCAGTAGAAACCACAGTGTTAGATGGCTCTTGTGCAAAGTTCTATTGCAGAAAAGAACAAAGCAATGGGGCTGCAGCTATAGAGGGATTTGGACTCAAGGGAGGTATGCTGGTTAGGTCATCTGGGAAGCAGACCATCATATGGAGACAGAAGTATAAGAAATTAATTGGAGCAATGCTCTTTGAAGGATAATGAAGAGGGAGCAAGAGTAGGCAATGAAAGCTTTGAGATAATGACACAGATTGGAGACCTGTGAATGGAGGAGGGAAAGGCAAAGAGGATTTGGTCAGGAGAGACTACTGTGCCCCTCTGAGAATGTCTCAGGAAGCTCTGTCATTGAGACTGCCCAGAGAGGAGTCTTCATGAGGCGGAATGGCCAGGATTCAGAAGCCTTGCCACAGTCACTCTTTGGTTAGGGTTATCTGAGAAGTCTTGCCCTGACCTAAATGTTGCAATGGATGGCCAAGGTGCTGCAGCTGGAGTGTCTCAGCTAACTGAGCTCCTTATAGCCGATCAGCAAGATCTGTCTTAAAGGCAAATCTGAGTGTTTAGCTCCATGGCCATCCCAGGAGGAGGGCTGTTTTTGTATATTGACTTTATATGCTGATGAAAATCAAGGTAAAACAGAGATAACACAGTTACTTAAAGTTTACAAACACTAGAATGGGACTTAACTTTGCCTCTAATGCCAGAATTTTAGGCACAATTTTCCCATTTAAATATTCATTTAATATTCGTTTAAATGGTCCCAACAAAAGTATTATGTAACAGAACCCCAGGCCCTGAGGAATATTAATTGGAATGAGGTATCCCAAAGGTCTACATCTCAACACCAAGACCTGGCTCTACCCTACTGTGTGCTAACTCCACTGCTGGAAACCTCAGGCCAAACAGCTAATAAGACAGGAACATGGTCCCATACATTAAAAAAAAAAAAAAAAAAAAAAGAAAAGAAATAAAAAACAAAATGTGTTAACAGGTGAGATGTATGGAGAAAGTAACATGGAAACTTAAAATACCATATGTAAAATAGATAGCCAATGGGAATTTGCTGTATGACTCAGGGAACTCAAACAGGGGCTCTTTGACAATCTAGAAAGGTGGGATGTGGAGGGAGATGGGAGGGAGGTTTGGGAGGGAGGGGACATGGGTGTACTTATGGTTGATTCTTGTTCATGTTTGACAGAAAACAACAAAATTCTGTAAAGCAATTATCCTTCAATTAAAAAATAAAATGAAAAAAATGTGTTACAGATGAAGAAGCAAGGTAAAAAACTTCAAGACCTAATAAATGAAGGGAAATAGGGAACCTATTTGAAAAAGAATTTAGAATAATGATAAGTTTGAAAATATTGAAAATAGAATGGAGAAAATGCAAGAAACGTTTAACATATTTAACAAAGGCCTAGAAGAAATAAAGAATAAACAGCGATGAACAGCATAATCAGTGAAATTAAAAACAGTCTAGAAGGAATCAAGAGCAGAATAACTGAAGCAGAAGAACAGATAAGTGAGCTAGAAGATAGAATGACAGAAATAACTGCTGAGGAACAGAATAAAGAAACAAGAACGAAAAGAATCGAAGACAGTTCAGGGACCTCTGGGACAATATTAAACATACCAACATTCAAATTATAGGGACCAGAAGAAGAAGAGAAAAAGAAAGGGAATGAGAAAATATTTGAGGAGATTTATAGTTGAAAACTTCCCTACCATGGAAAAGAAAGTAGCCACCCAAGTCCAGGAAGCCCATACAGGATAAACCCAAAGAGAAATATACCAAGACACATATTAATCAAACTAACAAAAATTGAATACAAAGAAAAAATATTAAAAGCCACAAGGAAAAGCAAAAAATAACAAAGGAATCCCCATAAGACTAACAGTTGATTTTTCAGCAGAGACCCTGCAGGCCAGAGGGGAGTGGCAGGATATATTTAAAGTGATGCAAGAGAAAACCCTACAACCAAGATTACCCAGCAAGGATTTCATTCAGATTTGATGGTGAAAGAAGGAATTCCTGCCATATGGGACAACACAGATGAACCGTGAGGACACAAAACAAGCCTCAACAAATTTAAGTGGGTACTAAATTTAATCTTAAGAGCTCAAAACACTTGGTAAATAAATGTCATTAAAACCTTTTTATTACTATGACTGTGAAATGATGATAGAAAGTTACAACCGCAAAGTCTGAGTGACAAGGTACCAAGGTGAATTGTGTAAAAGATTACAAGTTTAGTGATCTGAAAACTAAAAAAAAAGAAAAAGAAACCGTTTTTGATACTGACTTGATGATAAAGCCAACAGCCATGAGTCAAAAGTATTGGAAAACTAACTCTGTGCAAAGCACTAGACTTGTTGCCTGCTTAACTAGATACAAGGTCAACTGCATAAGTTGCAAAAAAAAAAAAAAAAGATTCATGCTGTGTATATTGTTTTCACTGGGCTGGAAGACTAAATGCCTTGCCTGATGTTTTGAAAACACACACACACTGCAAAATTTAAAAATCTTCATAGGTTACCAAAAAACAGACAAGATTTTTCTATACTAGATCAAAGTATACACACCTTTTAAGCAAATACACCACTTGTGGAACAACATTTTACTATATTTTCCCTCAGAGTTAATGGGCTTCCTATCAGAGGCAGAGTAATTCCTGAGATCTCAATTGCTTGGGGATTCTTGGTAAAATTACTCTAATAATCTGAGGCAGCCTGAAAGCAATAATATAGCAAGCATACAAAAATATTCACAGCTATTCTCTGTTCCTGGGAATTTAGATGAGTAATCCCATATGGTTAATAGTACTTGTTATGTATGGTTGAGAATGCTTCCAAAACAATAGAAATCACCAAGGAATAACAAGAGGGAGTTAAAAATGGAGGGAAATGTGCCTTTCTGAAGAAAATAAAACTACTGGCCATTTTGACCAGTGGTTGCCAAGACCGTGTCTTCTTCAAACACACTGAGATTCTGATTTTGTTCAAGGACTGATTATGAAAAACATTTAACTCATTCAATTACCTGTTTCATAACAACACAGTAATGATCTCAGTACAGACAACTGATTTCTTTCTCTTGTTAGGCTATGGATTTTTCAGCTACTATAAAGCTGTCCAAGTGATTCAGTGGTAAAGAATCCACCTGCCAAGCAGGAGACATGGTTTCAATTCCTTGGTCAGAAAGATCCTCTGGAGGAGAAAATGGCAACCCACTCCTTTATTCTTGCCTGGAGAATCCCAAGGACAGAGGAGCCCGGCAGGCTGCAGCCCATGGGGTTGCTAAAGAGGCAGATACGACTTAGTGACTAAACACCAACAAAAATGGGAATTAATATGAGCAGTGTTGTGGGGAGAGGGCGAGGGTGACGACGTGTTCCCTCTCAGTACTCTGTATTTGTGAGGTGATCTCCTTCCGGGAAGGGCAGGGTACTGGACTTCATGTCAGTTCTTCTAGACAATCCCATGAGTGCTACCTTTGGGTGAGGACCCAAGAAGTGAGATAGAAAAGGTCTCAGACTCATAAATTAGGAACAATAACTGCAGAACAAAACTGATTGTGTGCGCCCGGGCAAGGGGATTAAGTTAATGCCACAAGCTCTATGGTTTGTGAAAGGTAAACTTCTGGCTGAAGAGAACAGCAATAATTATTCAGAATTCCTGAAGTAGGCCAACCATTTGTCCAGAGGGCAAAGAAATCCTGCTTGACTAGCTTCCACTCGAAACCAGTGTCAAGTTCCTGACCTTATGAACTCCTCAGAACGATATTAGGTGGCAAAGGAGGAGCTGTTCTCTTTCGCTGCTTTTTTCTCTCTGCTTTGCTAAAAATCAGAGCAGGCGATGTGGTTATGTCTGCATGGGTGCTCACATATTGTTCCTCAGAGAACTGTTATATTTGATGATAGACTTCCATCCTTCATAAGGTGGCAGATATTTTTCCTTCTCCTTCTTAAAATGGGAATTCTTAAAGTGGCTGGAGTTAGTAGGTGAATATGTACATGATTGTAGATGTACTGTCTACATTTAAGAAGACATTATTGTATCGGTAGTGACCTACTGCCCTTCCTCTGAATATTTCCTGAGCGAGACTGGTGACAGTTGGTCCAGGAACTGGAGAGAAGTAAGGAATGAAATATGACTGCCTGAAGTAGCAGCTCTTAAAATGTGAGCTGTCACAGATCACCTTGAAAATCAGGTAAAAACTTGGAAGTGCACTCTTGGCAGGAAAAAAAAAATTGTTTAATCTTATAAACATTTATATAGAATCTCAGGAACTTCAGAACCCTCTTGATATGCATCAATGAGCCCACACTCCAATGTTTATGACTATCAGGTGAGTCCTATGATAATAAAAAGGCTTTCCTGGTGGCTCGGATGGTAAAGAATCTGCCTGCAGTGCGGAGGACTTGGGATCAATCTCTGGGTCAGGAAGATCCTCTGGAGAAGGGCATGGCAACCCACTCTAGTATTCTTTCCTGGAGAATTCCATGGACAGAGGTGCCTGGTGGGCTATAGTCCATGGAGTCGCAAAGAGTCAGACATGACTGAGCAACTAACACTTTCACTTACCTCTATAATAGAGGGGCGAAGAGGTTAACCCCTACCAAGCTTTGGAAGACTGAATACCCCACCATCCTTCAACCTAAGGCTGAAGTCTTTAGGTCATCTCAGTCAGCACCACTCCTTTGAGTGCTGCTATCAAGAATATAGATGGGTCATCATGGGAAGTGCTGGGTATAAAGTAAATGCTCTACTTTATCTTCCTCTAAATGTTGAGTTCTTAAAACTTCAACCACAAATAGTGCATTGCAAAACCCACTGGGAGCAATTGGTAGTTCACTAGTGAGAAGATACACATGATTTCAAAACTGGCTTTAGCTGGATGATTTTGCAGTTGCCTATATGAAATGATCTGTCCATTTTAGCTTTGATCTTAGGGAAAGCAGCCACATCTTGATACATTCCTCATAATAAGCAGCTTGGATAATACTCCTACTCCTGAATTCAAAGATTAAAAGTATCTGGAAAAAGAACTTGCCTTTTTCTTCTTGAGACATTCCCTCCAGGGCAGGCCGAAGGTATACTAGCAAAGAAGGAAAACTTATCATTTTTCTATCCATAGTATCCTGAGCTGTCAATTCAGCAGCTTTCACAAGAACTAAACCTACTTTACAAAAAAAAAGCTTGAAAGTGTTGTACCATTAGCTATTCTGATTCTAGTCCATGCCAGGAAGCAAAGGTTCTTATTATACCATGCTCTATTTTTGATCTAATCCATACCAACAGCCTGAAGTCTCAGCATGGTAATGCTGGGGAAATTGTTTGATGATAATTGGAAACTGCACTGCCTCGGCCCTTAAGTGATACAATCTGACTGTCACGAGGAGTGTCATTTGGGCTTTAAAGAGTCAGGAATAAGAAAAGTGGGCATCTGAACTCTCTGTGGAAGGCACTGCAGCAAGTCAGAGTCTCTTGTGAAAGTACTCCTGCTGGTGAGGCTGGGATATAGAAGGAAGATATGTATCCCTACCCTCGTGTTTGAGAGCCTTCAGACAACTAAGTCTACTTCCATCATTCAGATACCCAGACTGCAGTAGCTTGACTCTGGGGCAGACAACATGGGATGGGAAGACAGGTCACCCTACACAGCAGTTATTGAAAACAGTTAAATAGAACACCAGGCGTTAAAACCTGGTACCTTCTTGTCATGATAAAGATTTTAACAAGAACAGGAAATGGCACAGCACAAATCCGTTTTCATGATAATGATCTCATGAATGCAAAGAGCATAGGAAATGGAACAAATGTAACCCATTCCATTACCACCTTCAAACGGTAACCTCCTTGTCCTAGTCACATGCCCTACTTCTGGTCCTGATGAAATCACAAAGGAAATCAAGAGGCTGAGTGTGGCACGGGCAGGGGTTGGGGGGGGGCAAGCAAGACAGCCCCCGTTTATGTGTGCATATGTGTGCATGCCCACACATATTTCCTTTCTTGAACTCGTGCAGTAGAGAATTCCTTACAGCTGATTCCCTAACTTTGACCTGCTTTCAGCAGGTCAGACCCAGAATGAACAAAGAAAACTAAAAACCAAGGAGTCCCCAGGGAATAGGCAACTCCCCTTTAATAACAGGTACCTGGTTTATCAAGATGAGGAAACCTTGACTTTGCCCTAAATAGAAGCTGTAAACAAAGAAGATGATCGACTCCTTTCTTCCTTCTAGCACTCTCACCTTCTCAGCTTCTTGAGGAAAATGGAGCCTCTGTCTTATGATGTCCTGCCTCTATCCTATCTAAGTGAAGTGCAAGTCTTCCAGGCATGGCCGACTCTTTGCAATCCCATGGACTGTAGTCTGCAAAGCTCCTCTGTCCACGGGATTCTCGAGGCAAGAATACTGGAGAGGGTAACCATTCCCTTCTTTAGGGTACCGTCCCGACCCAGCGATCGAACTCGTCTCCCGCATCGCAGGTAGATGCTTTCCCATCTGAGCTACCAGGGAAGCCCAATCCTGTCTCAAGAGATTGCAACTTGATTAGGGCTCATCTGAAAATATAAAGAAAGGTCTTGGGAAAGCAAGGAACCCAGAACTGGTTGAGGGTGATTAGGCCAGGTCAGAGTCACTGCTGCCATCCATTCCTCTTTGACCTGGCCATGTTTCCCAGGAGGATCTGCTCTCTGCGAAAAGCTCTTTAACACTATGTGAAATCTATAATAAATCTTCTCACCCCAAGATGACTGCTCCAGATATGAGGGGGAGTAGTGAGGCACGATGGCTGAGTTTGCCAAATAAATACTAAAGAAGACGAGAGCCAGATTGCCTGGAGTACTGTGCCCACACCCTGCCTCAACCAAATGTCACTCACTCTGCTCAGCTGGCTAGTAACTCCTTACATGGCATCCAAGTAGCTGTTCTATACATTTTCTTCCACTGGGGATTTGTCCAGGCAAGCAAGCCTGAATTCACTTTACACTTCAGGCATCCTGAATGTCTGTCCTTTCCAGATGATATCCCAGTTACCAAATGGCCCTGGTTGGTTAATAAGGAATGCAATACTCTTCCTTGCCCTGGTTATATGTCACTTATTAATGTGATGTTGGGAGATTCCCAGGCGATTTCACATCTTAAGACAGCAATTGGTGATCACCTTATCAGACACCAGGCAAAAAGTTTTCTGTGGGTGCAGCAGTTTCCTAAGTGTCCTACCTTGATTCCCAAAGCAGGTTATATTGGAATTACCTTTTCAAAGAAAAGGGAGCCCTCAGTTTCAAATGATCTAAAAATTTAAGAAGGTTAGAAGCACTGAGAAATAATCATCTGAGATCAGTACTGCATGAGCAAATGAATAAGTTGGAAAACTGGTTTATGTATTTTGGGGTCTCTTAAACCCCTGTAGGAAGTATTAACTGATTGTATATGATTGTGGCAAGTCACAATAATGGGTCCCTTTTGCTTAAAAATATTCTACTTGCTATTAAAAAGTGATGTGATTGGGATAACTAGAATCTAGGTCAGATTATTGAATAGGCTTCTATCCTCCTTTTTTCGAATTCTATTTTTCATTTCCAAATGGCCACCTTACATGCAAGCATATCTTTGCAACATAGTAGCTTTCATTCTTTCACTGTTTTATGGGAGACTTTGTGGTGGTTTAGAAGAACTGAAGCGACAGCAGCAGGAGGAGGCAGTTCTCACTCACTGTACAGCCTGAAGATAACCCCTTGGTACTTCTGAGCCTCAGTTCTTTTATTAGTAAGATGAAAAACTGGGTCCACTTGGTATTGAAAGTCCTTTCTAGCTCTTAAAGAGACACTGGGTTTCTATGAAATTTAAACCAGTGACATACTCATCACCTCCTTTTGTTGTTGATGTTGTCCTGTGAATTTTTGATGAATATCACTTGGAATATCCTTTTGGAGAGAGTGTAATCTTCTCTTTCCATGAATTTAAAATCTATTTCTTGCCTATTGTTCTTTATCTTTACAAGTAAAAGGTACTTTGTTGTTTCCAACAGAACTTATCGGTTTGGTTCCACAGTATCTTTAAGGAATAAGGACATGAGAATAGGGAACAAAATTACGAAGCGTGTTAGATGGGAAGTTTGCAAGGCACAAAATGGACCTACGGTGGGAACACAGAGGAAGAAGTTCTTTTCAGGACACTGAACGTGAAATCTCCAGAGTAAGGGAATTATATCTTAAAGAGCTACAGCCGACTAACCAAGGGATAAGTTTGTTTACATCAAGTTCTGAGCTGTATTTGGTGAGAGGACTTTTGACTTCTGCTGAGACATCAGGCCTCAGTTATTATGAAAATAATAAACCATTCTCCAGACATATAGTTAGAAAGAGAATGTTGGAAGTGATTTCCCAAATCAGAAGCATGAGCCAGACCCAACTGTCCTGCTGCTGATTAATATATATACCTAGTCCTGAAATGCCCCTAACCAGAACTACCCAGCTGGCAGAGCTGCCACTGTCCCTGCTGTCCACTCTGTCCCAGCAATCTCTTGGGTAACCCACCTCTGTTTCAAAGGCTCTCATGATGTGGGACCAGATATAAGACTTGTCTCAGGCTCGTGCAGACAATTAATCCTGACCACAGCAAGGTGCCATGAAGTGGTATCATGTGAAAAGGGAACTTTTCTCTGATCTTATCCAGGGACTTCATGCCATTTAAAATTACCCCACTTCAGCATCCTATTTCCCAATTCCACAGTCAACTTGGTTGTTTATTTGAACATTTGAGTTCACCTTATTTGAAATTACTTCCCATCTAAACCAATTTATCAGGGATCCAAAGCACTCACCTTGTGGTGTGCAAAGGACATACTGACGGTCTTGTGTGCAAAGACAGCTGGTAACAAGAAGGCATCTCTATTAGTCGCTTGTGACTATCATGCTTCTCTGTGAATCAAGTGATATTTTCTAATAGGACTTTAGACTTGTGGTTTTATCCTAAATTGGCCTCTGGTGCCAATGTCTTTGAAAGTGAAAGTATCAGTCACTCAGTAGTATCTGACTCTTTGTGACCCCATGGGCTGTAGCCCACCAGGTTCCTCTGTCCAAGGGATTCTCCAGGAAAGAATACTGGAGTGTGTTGACATTCCCTTCTCCAGGGATCAAACCTAGGTCTACCGCAGTGCTGGCAAATTCCTTACTGTCTGAGCCACAGGAAAGCCCAATAAGTCTTTTTCCAAGCTAATAAAGTGGTGATCAAGCAGATGCAAATTTGTTTCCAAAGATTAGGAAGACTATGGAAAAAGTGAGCTTCCTTTGTGGCTCAGATGGCAAAGAAATGTGCCTGCAATGCAGGAGACCCCTGTCTGATCCCTGGGTTGGGAAGATCCCTTAAAGAAGGAAATGGCTATCCACTCCAGGACTCTTGCCTAGAGAATTCCATGGACCGAGGAGCCTGGTAGGCTGCAGTCCATGGGTTCGCAAAGGGTCGGACACAATTGAGGAACTAACACACTCACACACACACACACACACACGCACACACACACGCACATGTACACGCACACACAGAAAAAGTAAACCAAACACTACAAGTGATAATATGACCACCTGCTACAGAAACAAAAATAAAATAATGCAGAAAAACAACTCTTCTAAAGATCATATTTTCACTACCCCATTTGTCAATGAAAAGTATATTCCTACACATCTGGTAATCTTTACCAGTCCTTTAGAAAGATAGCAGCCAGAATTAGTCAGGTAATTAAAGAGCTATAGACACATAAGAGATTAGTATTTGCCATCTCAACTCTGGATTTAGGCACATCGTTCTAGATCAGTATATGTTTTATTTATGATCATCTAAAATATGTTTGAGCATTTATTGCTTATGTCCGTGCATTTGCACTATGGAGAGAGCCTAAGATATGTGTTAGAGGGCAGTTTCTACTCAAGATAATCTAATTAAAGAAGAGTTAAATACATGTGATCATGTTCACGTTTGTACATATCTCTAAACTCATTTTATGTAAGAAGAGCACATTGGTCAAATTGGAACCAAGTGTACAACCAAGTGTTCTCTCTGAAAATGGCCCAAGGGCTTCATTAGCTTTTACTAAAAAGGGAAAAGCTTTATATATAAAGTGGATTTTTGAGCTGAGTATTGAAGAAAGTTCAGAAATGAATGTAGAGGAGTGTGACTAAAGGTTTACAGGCAGGTCATGAAGAAGCAAGTAGGAGAAGCAGAATTAGAGCAATAGCCAGGAATAACAATGGGAATGTTGGCAGATGACCTCAAAACCCAATTCAGGCACCTAAGGGGTTTTCAGAAAAGAATTATGTGATCCCAGCAATGGAAGTCAGGCAGCAGCATTTAGATGAACGTATCTGCAGAGAAAAGGGTACTGAATATGAAGAGTGGAGCAATAAATGGCAGATGAGACCAAAGATAATCAATAGGCAGAAGAAAAATGTAACTAAAACAATTGGGAATAACAAAACATAGTGTATAAAATAAACCCTGAATTCACTGGGGAATTTCCAGGGCCTAATATCTTTTAATTTTCTAGGAACAGGAAAAGACTGCTGCTAGAATTCAAAGTCTGGCTTAGTCTTCGGTCAACTAAATGAAAAGTTCTTCCCTCCTTTTCCCACTTCTACCCTCTACCTGTGGAAATGGATTTTTTCTGATTTTGCATAAAGTATAACATAAAAACTAATGTTTAATATAATCTTCTTTTGTCTAATTCAAAAGGAATTTCAATTTCTTATGATGATTTTAAGTTTATTATTAAATATTTTCACAGGGATGATTGAGGAAAGTATGAAAGAATAATGTTGAAAAGTTATTGGGTGTCTTCCGTGCTGGTTACTACGCCATGGACTTTCCATATGTTTCCCTATATATTCAATCATTGTTATTTTCTGTAGTTAGTCCAGTTCATCCTTTTCTATTTTAAATAAACTATTGCATATTTTATACAATATTGTTCATCAGCTTAATTATTTTATCATAGGAATGATTTAGGGCAAAAACCAGTTCAAACTAACAGCCACATGAGAATGAAGATCTTAAGTAAAATTAAGGAACTGAGGATTTGGGGGACGAGTTTAAAATTAAGATGTATAGTTAGATGCCTAGATAGCAATTTTACTTTAAAAGAAGAATAAGAAGAAAAGGGTCCAGGAACAGAACAGTCCCATTCTGTAGAACTAGAAAATTCTATAGACATGCATGATTGGATTTTAGGAGAAATACTTGGAGAAGAAGAGCTGATATTTTGACTCATTTGCTGTAATTTTGAGACATTACTGAAATAATTTTAATCTACTTCTGTTTCCATGGGGGGTGATGAGCAAATTTTGTGGACGATTAGGAATCTTGAGCAATATTAGCATAGATGCAAGATAATCTTAAGCAAGACTTGTATTTCTGTACATAACTGGAAAAGCTAGGCCTTTTATCTTAAGATATATTTACTGAGAGATTCATTAGTTATAAAGGAATTTTATCTTGAATCCACAAACATATTTTGAGGAAATAAGTGTTTAAGTCACTATGCACATTCTGAAAGGAGCATCATGTTAAAACCCCTAAAGATATATTTTCTCTAAGAAGCTTCCAATTAAGATTGAAGACAGTTACTCCAGAAGAGAAATGCCAATGCATTAATTACTCTTTTCTTTTTGTAGGGTCTCTCTATGTACATGTCTGTGTGCTCAGTCGTGTCCGACTGTATGTGACCCCTTGGACTACAGCCCACCGGGATCCTCTGTCTATGAAATTTTCTAGGCAAGAATACTGGAGTGGGTTCCCATCTCCTACTCCAGGGGATCTATCTGACTCAGGGATCAAACCCACATCTTTTGTGTCTTTTGCATTGGCAAGTGGATTTTGTACCACTGCGCCAACTGGGAAGCCCCTCTATGTACATAAGATTAGATAAAACAGTAATTCCAAGCCATATTAATGGAGCAAGAAATGTTTGCTGCCTTTCAAATAATTTAACCACTGTTGCTAAGCAGTGTCAGATGCTGCAGCTGAAAAAAAAAGCTGAATATATACATAGTATATACATATATATATATAATTATGCCAAATATTGCATTTTATTCTGTCTTAAATAATACAGTAATTTGGAGTTTCTAAAATTGTTAAGTGTAATTACCAAATAAAAGGAAAAATTAATCTACTCTAGCTATCTCATCTTCTGGGAGTGTATTACTATTTGCAGAGTAGGTTTTCTATACTGCCATCTTATGTAACAGAATAAATAATACAATAAAAGGTGTGTAAGAAGGAAATTCCTTTAAAGGAAGGCTGGAGAGGGATAGGTGTTAACCAAACTTTTTACAGTGTGTATTAGAATCAATGGGAAAAAAGATACAAGTAACCTTTGTAGTAACATTACATGATATACTGTATTGAGAATTACAGGGCATATTTACAATAACTAATATAATTCAGCAAAAATAAAGACCTAAATTCAGGATACTCAAACTACTAATGGCATCTGAAATAGGGACGGCTATCCATATAGAAAACTTCTGGAAAATCGGATCAAGTATTATAAATGCTTAGCAGATGGATGGATGGTCTTAAAATTTTTTCTTTTTTAAAATGCATCCTACCAACTTTTGTTTTGATTCTTATTTATGCATTTATTTTTGGCTGTGGTGGGTCTTTGTTGCTGCGCAGGTTTTTCTGAAGTTGCAGCAATCAGGGGCTACTCTCTAGTTGAGGTGCCAGGCTTCTCATTGTGGTGGCTTCTCTCGTTGTGGAGCATGAGCTCTTGGGCATAGCAGTGGGTGGGTTCAGTAGCTGCAGTTCCCGGGTTCAGTGGTTGAGGCACATGGGCTTAGTTGCTCCACAGTATGTGGAATCTTCCTGGACCAGAGATCAAAGCCATATCTCCTGCATTGGCGGGTGGATTCTATACCACTGAGCAACCAAGGAAGCCCTCTACTGCCTCTTCAACGATACTTACCATGGTGCTTTCATGTTTAAATGAGCTTAAATACACCAAATAGAAGCATATAATTCATGATTTGGAAATTTAATAGATGCCCAAGAAGTGTTTTTCTTCAGTATGTTTGCAAATATGTTACCTTGTTTTTAACAACATTCCTACGATATAGGCAAATTTGGCCTTTAGAATTATTCACATTTTACTGTAGAAAATGAGCTTGCTACCTGACCAAGGAGAGTAATATGGAATTTCTATTCAGATACCTCTATTGCCTTGATGTTCTTTCCAATAAAGTTTGCTGCCTTTCAGGACTAGAAACACGACAGACTTAACAAAGAGTTGGAAACGACCTTGAAAAGAAGAAATTATTTTGCAAAGACAGAGATATGACTTGCCAGGTGAAGACTGTGCAGTTTTATAATCCTTCTTGTTGGTTGGGTCAACATTTATAATCTAACCTCTCACTTACACTTTAGAGAAATAACATTTCCTCTTACAGTATTTTTATACATATTACATGCTTTCAAAGCTGTTCTTTGCCACATATCTCAAAGAGAAACTTAAAAATATCTGAGTTGCTATGGAACATGATGTAAATTCCTCCTGACCCCTGTTTCTCACTTTTTCCCTAAAAACACAATTTTTAAAAATCACTTCCAACATGTAGTTGTATAACATTTGACAAAATGAGGTGACTATACTTGTGGTTTTCTCCTGTTTCTTTCTTAGAAATCTTGTGTTTGTATGCTATGACTTCTGTGTGGCTATGTCAAGTGAGTGTATATACCATCTTTTCTTTAAAAGCGATGGTCTTTATGTTGCTTAGAACAGATATTGCTGTAAACTAGCTACTTTCCGTAAAGCTACAGTTCATTTTAGCTTTTATTTTTCTAGAGAAAAAAAAATGCTTGTTTATTAAACAAACTTTAATCAAAAAATTCGTGAGAAAGTGCTATGTCCTATCAATTTCTGAGAGATTTATTGTATTTTTGATATAGCTATGCCATCTCTGCTAGTGAGAGTTACACTAAAAAGTTCAAGTGGAAACGCTTGTTTCTATTTCAAAAATGTCAATTCATTGTTTGAAATTCTAAAAATTATTGCTTCTTACATTGTTTTTTAAAAAAAACACAATAAGTTATTGACTTACTAAATTTTTCTAAAATTTAAAGCAGTCCTGCTGCTGCTGCTAAGTCGCTTCAGTCGTGTCTGACTCTGTGTGATCCCATAGACGGCAGCCCACCAGGCTCCTCCATCCCTGGGATTCTCCAGGCAGGAACACTGGAGTAGGTTGCCATTTCCTTCTCCAATGCATGAGAGTGAAAAGTGAAAATGAAGTCGCTCAGTCGTGCCTATTAGCGACCCCATGGATTGCAGCCTACCAGGCTCCTCTGTCCATGGGATTCTCCAGGCAGGAGTACTGGAGTGGGTTGACATCGCTTTCTCCTTAAAGCAGTCCAGACAAGTTAAAACTAAGCTAAACAGAAAACAGTAAACTTTATAGTTGAAGTTCTAACTCTTCCTTCAAAATTACTTCACAGAACAAGACTTTAAGTACAGCTGGCCCTCCATATCCTTGGGTTCTGCATCCCATTCACAGATTCAACCAATCACAGCTCAAAAATATTTGGAAAAAAATTCTAGATAGTACCAGTAAGCAAAACTTGAATCTGCTGTGTTCCAGCAGCTATTCTGTAAATCATTTGTATTGTATTTACAACTACCTACATAGTATTTACATTGTATTAGTTATTATAACATATACAGGAGGATGTAGAGTATGTTATATGCAAATACTGTGCCATTATATAGAAGGGACTTGAGCATCCTCGGCTCTTGGTATTTGAGAGTGCTCCTAGAGTCAATCCTATGTGGCTAGTGAGGAGCAACTGCACTATAAAGATAAGGTGGTATTTCTGTCACACTTCCAACATCATCTGTTACAATTCTGGACAAACAATAGATACTTCACAATTGTTTAAAACAAATGCTTGCATCAGCTGTCTCTTCCTTGCCTTCTTACTGATTTATTTGGGTCAAAGCACACTGATAGGAAGTTGTTTCAGTGTTTGTCAATCAGAACATTTAAAGATTTAAACACTGAGTTTAGTATGGAAGGAGGATGCTAGAGCTGGCTAATAGGAGTAAGTGATTAACTCTGAAATAATGAAAGGGTGCTGCAGTAGCCATAACAGTCAGTTTTATGCTTGCAAGGAAATGATGAGTGGGAAATTTGTGACACCTGACTAAAAATCAATGCTTATGGAAGGTGATATAATAGCTTTAAGCTGGAAAAAAATAAGTACAGGGGAAATCAAAGCTGACATGGTGAAACTGCACAGAAAGAAGTGGGTAGAATAATGACAATGTCAGGCAACTAATGTAGCTAATGAGGCATAACGTGATGGTGCTAAAGATCTCATGTCCTCTAAAACAACTAGTTAGCTTAGCTGACTAATTTCCTTACCTCTGCTGCTATATCTCTTAAGAACACCTAGTGGTCCCCTTATATGATACTTTGTATCATTTCTCATAATTCTTAAAAGAGTCATATTAGAAGGATACACTTGGAAAGAGGAAGTAAATGCCAAAAATCAGGTCCTTAACTTATTTATTGACAATCATCTAACTCCAAAACAAATCTTAAAAGTTGTTTTCTGTATGAGAGAACATGAAAGAAAGAGAAATGAAGGTAAAACATACACCTCTATCTTTTCTGGCTCCCAGAGGAAAAAAAATATTAAAATGAAATATTTGTACTGTGTTTAGAGAAGAAAATGGGGCTTCCCCAGTGGCTCAGTGGTAAAGAATCTGCCTGCAATGCAGGAGACGTGGGTTCGATCCCTGGTCAGAAAGTTCCCCTGAAAAAGGAAATGGTAACCCATTCCAGTATTCCTGCCTGGAAAAATCCCATTTCATGGGGTCACAAAAGACTTGGACATGACTGGATGACTAAACGACAGCAAAGGAGAAGAAAGCTTAATACCAGATTTAAGCATCTATACGTATGCGACATTTTCTTTTTGTTAAATTATTTCCAATCTCCTCATTGGGTTGAAAGGAGATCAGACAATATCTTCCTTCACGTTCTTCTTAGAAATAGTAAGAAAGGGTTATTGAAGTGGCTAAAGGAGAACTCTAATTAAAAGGGATTCAAAGACATTTGGATGCAGCCAAGCAAACTCCTTTAAATTGCAGGAGAGCTATTGTTTTCAAGGTAGCAGTCACTGCCTTTCTCTGAAAACTGATTTAACTTGGCTGGGATAGGCTTCCCTGCTGGTGAGTTAAAGGGTCCCGAACAACACAAAATGTTTTATCTTGGTTAAGCTGATCATTTGTCCTACTTTAGCAAGTGATGCAAATTTCCCTGCAAAGCTCTTTGCTCATTAGCTCATAATTAGGGTTATAAATATGGAATCACCAAACACACCCATGAAAACATCTCAGTACTGTAAAAATGGAAGTGAGCTCTTTCTATTCTGTAGGAAGCAGTAGAGAATTTGCTGAAATCTATTCAATTTCTGAATGCAAAGCTACATGTAATTGACATAAATTTAACCCCTAGGAAGAAGAGGATTGGAGAAGGAAATGGCAACCCAGTCCAATATTCTTGCCTGGAGAATCCCAGGGACAGAGGAGCCTGGTGGGCTGCCGTCTATGGGGTTGCACTGAGTCAGACATGACTAATGCAACTTAGTAGCAGTAGCAGCAGGAAGAAGAGGAGGAAACAGTCTGGGTGGCATGAAATCACTTTAACAGCCTAAGTGAAAACTGAAAGCTTTAAATGCATTTCTTAAAAAAATTTTTTAGAATTATAAGCATTCTTTATGTACGAATTATTTTTAAGTGGGTCTTTCACATACATTTTCACACACGAAGATTTTTGCAAGTAAGCACTTACTATGCTGCTAGGGGAAACCGGTGGCCTGAAGGTACCAAGCGATTAGTCACAATTCACATGCTGCTGCTGCTGCTGCTAAGTTGCTTCAGTCGTGTCTGACTCTGTGCGACCCCATAGACGGCAGCCTATCAGGCTCCTCCGTCCCTGGGATTCTCCAGGCAAGAACACTGGAGTGGATTGCCATATCCTTCTCCAATGCATGAGAGTGAAAAGTAAAAGTGAAAGTTGCTCAGTTGTGCCCGACCCTTAGCGACCCCATGGACTGCAGCCCATCAGGCTCCTCCGTCCATGGGAGTTTCCAGGCAAGAGTACTGGAGTGGGGTGCCACTGCCTTCTCCGCACAATTCACATAGTAAGTCAAAATACTGAGTCAAGAAAAAAGCCCAGCAGAGGACTCAGCAAAGCACAAGGCCCACACTCCACCCTTAGTATACAGAATTCTGGGGTGGATGGGTAAGTTGAAGTACTCCTGAGACAATGGAGAGTTGCAAAGTCATGAGAAATCAAGCAATTCTGCTTTCATTTACTATTAACATTAAAATGCTAATTCTAGGCCAGCTACTTATATACTTATATTACATCTTTCATTCTCCACTGCTTGCAAATTATTTGCAACAGTATGTTTGCAACTTGTTTACGAATATGACCCCTCCTCCCTCAAAACTCCTATTAACTGATACCAGTCCAGATCATGCCTGTACATGCTATGGATCTTCTGTTTATTTCCGAGCTCCACCCGACTTGTTCATTTTCCTCATCACTCAAGATTTAGAGAAAGTTGATTCATGTCAGTCCCGTAACCCGTAGATTGACTAAAACTAACTTCAAGATTAGGGCAGATACGTCTTCTCTATAAAAGCACCTGGAATTGCCCTTATATTCCCTGTTTGTCCTAATCCCTGTGGCATTTAAACCACAAAGAAACTGAGTAGTTTATGTTACTACTGAGAATATGTTTCCTCTTGCTCAAAAAAGTGGTTATGTTGAGACCCTAAATGATTCCAGTCTTAGCAGAGGAGTCAAGATGAACTGCTTAGTGGTTTATTTACTCCTTTGAAGGTGAAATTTTTCCTCCGTTATTCATTGGGATCTCTTTTTGAAACTAAAACGAAGACTTTTGGCTAAGATGAAACTATTAGAAATACATGTCCCCTGAAAAGAAAAGACAATAACAACCCCCAAAAAGGCACATAAAGTGAATGTGACATCTGTTTATATTTTATCCTTAGAAGGTAACTTTCTAAAGATGTGACCACAGTGGAACCTTAGTGTATGCTAATAGGTAAACAGGAATATATTCATCATATAACATCAGCTAAAAGACCAAATGTGCATGGTAGGCTCAAATAAAATATATTTTATTTTGTATTTAACTCCTTAAAGGTCTTTAGTAGTCTGACTGCAGCTGAAAATATTTAGAATGATGTACATAGGTATGAGAACTAAATCCAGTCATTGTGAATAAATCGTGTTGGTACTTAAATTCTCCTCCAGCTTTTACCTTAAAAAATCAGTTTAAATATTTCTTTGCTCACTTCCCCATTCTTTAATTTATTAAAGACCTACATATCCATTATTCTATCCCTCTAAGGGGTATTTAGCACTAATTCAACATTTCACCAATATATTCAAACTTTGCTCCTTGGCCTTTTGTTAAAGTCAAAAATTGCTATAAAATATAAGAGGTTCATCTACTGCCTAGAAGTCTCTCAGAAAACTCTATTTAACAACCATCAATTTTTCAAACTAGTAGAAATACCCTGACATTTTCTGAAAAGCAACTGCAAGCAGCATTTCTTCCGGCAGACCCACAGGCACCATCCTGTGTGAAGGGCTTCAGTCCAGATTGGTAGTTACCTAAACTAGAGCATGAGACACAAAAGATATGTTCCAGAGATACCAGAATGGAAGAGGAGAATTACCTTCAGATGCATTTAAATACTGAAGACTGAGTCATAGAATAGAAACAAAAATATAAAGGAGAAAGAAATGGTTTAGAAGCGGCTGCCTTGATGGCTTAAAAGGTAAAGAATCTGCCTGCAATGCAGGAGACCCAGGTTCAATCCCTGGCTCGAGGAAGGTCCCCTGGAGAAGGGAATGGCTACCCACTCCAATATTTTTGCCTGGAGAAGTCCATGGACAGAGGAACCTGGTGGGTCACAGAGAGTCATACATGACTGAATGAGTAACAGTAGATTGTTAGGGGGAAAACAGGAAGAAAGAAAAATAAAGCAAATAATAGAAGATATCAGATACTCTGAAGCTTCTAACTTTAGCACTCCATCAGCATTCCATTTTACTCACTCCAGGAGAAACATCCCTGCTTCTTGGTCCATGTCTCCCACCTCTCAGAAGAGCATCCCTGAATTCCAAGGTCATATTCTGACCATACTCCTCTCTCATCCCTGTGTGCCGTCAGCACTGCATTTGAACAAAATGAGGGGCTAGATCCTCTTATTCCCAAACACTCACCCCATCTCAAGATTTCTTCCTCTGTTTCCTATGATTTATTGTGTACTGTAAAAGAAGTACTTACTAGGTCTTGTTTTTCCACTAGAATTAGGTGTTTTACATCCACTGGAGTGTAACCTGGACAGTGAAGTAAAAAATAATTCCTTGGGTTCTTGAAGATTCAATCAATGACTCCTTTGGCTGCCTCTTTATTTGGTGGTTTTTTTTTTTTTTTAATTGGAGTATAATTGCTTTACAATGCTGTGTCAGTTTCTGCTGTACAGCAAAGTGAGTCAGCTACATGCATGCTCAGCTGCTCAGTCATGTCCAGCTCTTTGCAACCCCATGGATTGTAGCCTGTCAGGCTCCTCTGTCCATGAAATTCTCCCAGCAAGAATACTGGACTGGACTGCCATTTCCTCCTCTAGGGGATCTTCCCAACCCAGGGACTGAACCCACGTCTCCTTTGTCTCCTTCAACTGGCAGGCAGATTCTTTACTACTGAGCCACCTGGGAAGCCCCGAGTCAGCTATATGCATACATATATCCCTTCCCTCTTGAAACTTCCTTCCACGCCTGACCCCCATTTCACCCATCGAGGTCATCACAAACCACTCATCTGAACTCCCTGTGTTATACAGCACCTTCCCACTAGCTATTTGTTTTACACATGATAATGTATGTGTGTGTGTGTGTGTGTGTGTGTCAATGCTACTGTCTCAATTTGTCCCATATTCTTGCTCCCCTACTGCTTCCGCAAGTCTGTTCTCCACATCTGCATCCCTTTTCCTGCCCGGGAACTAGGTTCATCTGCACCATGCCTCTTTATTACTAAGACAGAACACACTAAATGCATGGAATCTTTTGGTTTATTAAACTAAAATAATTAAGTATACAAAACTTGTCTTTAGATCTCAACCCCAATTCTGTCTTTTCTCCCTTGGGGAATCCCCACCAGAAAACTCTCTGCCCCTCCTATCTCAGGTACACTTCTCTCTGAGTTGAACTATCAGTGAGTTCTTTCTTCAGGGGGATTGGCATTGTAACCCTTGCATCGCATTTTGGAATGGACAACTTTGCCCCCAAGACATTTCAGTTATTCCACCATGTTTGTACTCAAGAGACAGGCTCGAAAAGTTAACTTCCCTCATTCAGTTTAAGGTGGTGGCAGTGGTGGGTGACTTTTGCTCACACCCCCTGTTGTCTTCTGTACTGCAGGCCATGCAAGAAGCTGCCCCAGTGGCAGCTGCTGCACGCCACTTCCAGGAGGCAGAGATAATCATGGACCTTGGGGCTCTGCTGAAATTACTCTAGTCAAAACCAAGACACGGTGAGCAAAGTACGGCTTTATTCTGCTTCAAAGCGAGGCCTTCCCTCTCTTCTTCTTTCCTTGTCATGGTGCCCCTTATCCCCCTGATGCTGAGGTGGCTGGACTATGCGGAATGTTCATGTCCTACAAGGCTGGTGCACATAGGATACAAGCTGGTGCAAGGGGAGAGAAGTGTGTTTCATTTAGACCAATTCAGGAAAAACTGTTTACAGTCCACTTAAAAAAATTCAATATTAGAATNACATCCACTGGAGTGTAACCTGGACAGTGAAGTAAAAAATAATTCCTTGGGTTCTTGAAGATTCAATCAATGACTCCTTTGGCTGCCTCTTTATTTGGTGGTTTTTTTTTTTTTTTAATTGGAGTATAATTGCTTTACAATGCTGTGTCAGTTTCTGCTGTACAGCAAAGTGAGTCAGCTACATGCATGCTCAGCTGCTCAGTCATGTCCAGCTCTTTGCAACCCCATGGATTGTAGCCTGTCAGGCTCCTCTGTCCATGAAATTCTCCCAGCAAGAATACTGGACTGGACTGCCATTTCCTCCTCTAGGGGATCTTCCCAACCCAGGGACTGAACCCACGTCTCCTTTGTCTCCTTCAACTGGCAGGCAGATTCTTTACTACTGAGCCACCTGGGAAGCCCCGAGTCAGCTATATGCATACATATATCCCTTCCCTCTTGAAACTTCCTTCCACGCCTGACCCCCATTTCACCCATCGAGGTCATCACAAACCACTCATCTGAACTCCCTGTGTTATACAGCACCTTCCCACTAGCTATTTGTTTTACACATGATAATGTATGTGTGTGTGTGTGTGTGTGTGTGTCAATGCTACTGTCTCAATTTGTCCCATATTCTTGCTCCCCTACTGCTTCCGCAAGTCTGTTCTCCACATCTGCATCCCTTTTCCTGCCCGGGAACTAGGTTCATCTGCACCATGCCTCTTTATTACTAAGACAGAACACACTAAATGCATGGAATCTTTTGGTTTATTAAACTAAAATAATTAAGTATACAAAACTTGTCTTTAGATCTCAACCCCAATTCTGTCTTTTCTCCCTTGGGGAATCCCCACCAGAAAACTCTCTGCCCCTCCTATCTCAGGTACACTTCTCTCTGAGTTGAACTATCAGTGAGTTCTTTCTTCAGGGGGATTGGCATTGTAACCCTTGCATCGCATTTTGGAATGGACAACTTTGCCCCCAAGACATTTCAGTTATTCCACCATGTTTGTACTCAAGAGACAGGCTCGAAAAGTTAACTTCCCTCATTCAGTTTAAGGTGGTGGCAGTGGTGGGTGACTTTTGCTCACACCCCCTGTTGTCTTCTGTACTGCAGGCCATGCAAGAAGCTGCCCCAGTGGCAGCTGCTGCACGCCACTTCCAGGAGGCAGAGATAATCATGGACCTTGGGGCTCTGCTGAAATTACTCTAGTCAAAACCAAGACACGGTGAGCAAAGTACGGCTTTATTCTGCTTCAAAGCGAGGCCTTCCCTCTCTTCTTCTTTCCTTGTCATGGTGCCCCTTATCCCCCTGATGCTGAGGTGGCTGGACTATGCGGAATGTTCATGTCCTACAAGGCTGGTGCACATAGGATACAAGCTGGTGCAAGGGGAGAGAAGTGTGTTTCATTTAGACCAATTCAGGAAAAACTGTTTACAGTCCACTTAAAAAAATTCAATATTAGAATAGCCTTACTCGGTCTTTTGTGAGGGTAGATACACTTAAACAAACTGAGATTAACCATTAAATATCAGTGGAATCAAAATTGGAGCCACTTCTTATTCACTGACATGTTAAAGACTGTCATAATACAGGACAATTTTCTAAACTGAGTCCTAAGTGTAGGTCCTCTGTCAGTTGGAAAATTCAGGAAGATAAAAAATGTAAGCTGGAAGATGCTCATCATGGGCCTGGTATCTAATTCTCTTTAGGTCATTCAGAAACACAGAATAATTAATTTCAAGCTTTCTATGAGGGAAGAAATAATTTCTTTGCAAGTGAGAAACAGAAAGCTTCAAACTTGAGTTAGGTGAAAAGAGCAAGAATTGAGGATGTGAATCAAACACTTAAACTTTTAACATGAGGGCAAATGTCATGATTATCTAATTCAGCCTTCTAGATTTCATAGACAAGGAACCAGATCAGTTACATAACTTTTCAAGGCATTTAGAGGGAGTCATTCACTTCAGTTTGATGACTGGTTCCCTCATTTTTCAATTGTGGGACATTAAGTGTGTAACTTTATCATAGTTTTCTGTCTACAGAATTGGGATGATTTTATAGTATTACCTCATAAGGCTATTGCAAGTAACAAATTGTTCATTTCATATGTATAATCATATATATATTCACCCAAATCAGTATATGTAACCAGTCTGCACTCAATTATAGACTTCTTTCCATAATTCTCCTTTGACATAAAAGATTGTAATTTTACTCATGATTTACAGAATAATTTTCAGAATATAGAGAGATCTTCCATTTATACATCTGGAAGAAATAGCATCCCTATGAATGTCAGAATTAAAATACATTCAGTTTTAGTTCTTGTCTGAAATTTAAGTGGATCTTTAACAAGGGCTTCCCTGGTAGCTCAAAGGTTAAAGCGTCTGCCTGCAATGCAGGACATCCAGGTTCGATCCCTGGGTTGGGAAGATCTCCTGGAGAAGGAAATGGTAACCCACTCCAGTATTCTTGGCTGGAGAATCCTATGGACAGAGGAGCCTGGTGGGCTACAGTCCGTCGGACACGAGGTCGCAAAGAGTCGGACACGAGGTCGCAAAGAGTCGGACACGAGGTCGCAAAGAGTCGGACACGACTGAGTGACTTCACTTTCATTTTCACTTTAATAAGAACTTTTGCCAAACTCGAAAACATGTAGTAATTCAACACGTCGGACAAGCATTTCAAGTCTGGCTGAGCCTTGAAGAATGGGAAAAAAGGAAGTGGAGGAGACTCCCCCATTGAGCGATAACACCTCCCCACCCTGCTCATAACTCAGACAGCTCTGTGCTTTGAAGAGCAGAGGGATAAAAAGAAATGATAAGAAAATTAAGACTTTCTGGCAACTCTGCCTTTCTTAGAATTTCTCTTTCCATGAAAGTCTTCCTTTCTCTTTTCAGTTCTTTTCGGTCAGAATTAAAATACATTCAGTTTTAGTTCTTGTCCGAAATTCAGTTCTTAGCCTATCATTCAAGTTTAAGAAAATTTCCCAAGATACTTAGCCCACAATCACCTCTTAGTCTCATAAACTTCTGGCCCTTATCATCATGCTATTAGTTTGGATATTAATCCAAAGCCACCCTCTGATAACTCCTCTGCTGCTTTAATATTTTGCTATTACTTTCCCTGTGTTTAATATTTTGTTTCCCAACTAGATTGCAAGTAACTCGAAGTCCCTGAAAGATATCTTCTTCTTCTTTTTTTTTTTTTTTTAATTGGTTGACCAAAGAAAGAAAAGGCAATGCAGAAAAAGAAAGTAAACACTGTAATTCAGAAGAATTCGCCAGAACAGCTCAAACACCAGCTTTGCTCCATAAGCCCCACCCCAAAATTAAGCAGGAATGAAACGGCCAAAGCAAAGTACTAACAGAGCTCAGTAAATATTTAGCTTGAGTACAGCAATAGACTGCTAACTAAACTTTTTGTCTCCAATCTCTCCTGTCCAATCCATTCTTTACACGACTGCTGGAGCTACCTTACCTATGCTACTGAGGCACTCAATAATCAGTTGCTTAACTGAATTTATTAAGCATATATTTTTTTGCTAGGAAAAAATTACGTTGGTGATTTAACAACTGTATCAATGTTGTGCTGTCAGTGAAAAGACAGAACTTTGGCAATTTAAAGTATAAGAATGTCAACTTAGAAACAAGGTCTGGTATGAGGTATCCGGGTCCTTTGTAAATTCATCAGGACAACTGCAAACTACAGCGTGTTTCTGTTCACTGCTGTCTTAGCAACTCTGGAAAATACTCTTTCTACATCACACTATACAAAACATATAGTTTGACCATTCTTACTGGAATAATACTGATGTTAGAAACTATAATTCAAGAAATATTACACATAAAATAGGTTCATTCATTCAATCAACAGGTAGATATTCAGTACATTCTACATTCCACATACCAAGACTGATAAAATTATAACAGATAAAACAAATACTAGGATGTTATAAGAAACTAGTATCTTGTTAACTACAACAAAATAAATGCATATAGGTAAGATTGTACCTTTTGAATCAGTAGAGCTTAAGCAGGAAACGGATGGCATATTCAAATGAAGGAAGTTTGAGAAGAGTATAATGTGAGCTTTTGTGAGCTGGGTAGGAGGAAACTCCAGGGCCTGTATCTCTGTGAGGTATTTGTGAAGAGAAGGGCTCTTCATGACCCTTGTCCTGAAGGCACAGTGGGGAAGGGTGCTCGTTATTACAACTGGAGACAGAAAGCATGCTTGTGAGGAGGTAGGTGGGCAGAGCTGGAACCTTTGACGTGGGGCAGGGACCTGCAGTACACATGTCCCTCTCATTCTGGGAGCTGTCTCCTATGCCTGTCTGAAGGTCAGACAGTGAGGAGTCTCACTGGGGGGATCCACACAGTTGAGACACCCCAGCTGCAGAGAAATTGCAGAGAACAGAGCATAGATCCAGAGATGAGGCTGTTCAGCATCCTTTTTAAAAACTTCATCACAGCTAGGGATGCAGTCAGTATGGGTTGGTTGAACAGCAAAAATCATTAATGAATGAGTGACTTAAAGTAGTGCATTTTTAAAACAGCACATTCTGCTGAGATTCCTAAGGCAAGGTGTCAGAGCAATTACCAAGACTGATACTTTTTATAGAAAATGGAAAATTAAAGAAGCAAGAAGAAAAAGATCGTTTAGCTGTATACTACTACTACTTTCAGCCATGTGTGTCCACTGCTTACCATTTATGCCTAATTACCATGTAGCACAATAATGTGCATTAAACCTATGTAATATTCACTTTACAGTAGTCACTTTGCAATGTTAACTTTACACAATTAGCTCAGTCTAAATTGGGGCAGTTTTTGTAGGTTTTGACTCATACAGGATGGTCTCTCTTTTAACTCAAAGTAAGTAATTTGCTTCAGTGATACTCTGTCCAATCATATGGTCTCTAGGACCCAGGAAATGAAAAAAAAAAAAAAAAAAAAGTAGTACATCCTTTCAAAGTAATATTACTTACTTTAGTTGTGCTCAGAGACAAATCAAAGTCCAGGATTGGGTTGTCAACTCATTCCAGTCATGATATTAAGTAGGGAAAAGCTCATGCCAGACCCTTTATAACTCTTAAGTCATGGAACTCAGAATGCAGTCAACTGCCACCAGAAGGATCAAATGGGCAAGGGGTGTGCTATCTTTAGCAAATGCATTCTGGTCTCTAAGACCACACTCCATTTTTTTTGCACTTGAACTAGTTCTTAATTGTAGTGTAAACCTGGAGACAAGCTGACCTACCCACAAACACCAACAATTAAGGTGATTATGATGTGTTAGTACTACATGTTTGCAGTTCCAGTAATGATTCAGACATCTTATTGCTGAGTTTTTGCATTCATTGCAAAGATATTTCATAAATTTTTTTCCTTGATAAAGGGAGACTAGATTTGGTTTACAGACTCTAGATCCTTTAAATTGCCAGATAGACCGCCTGAAATATACTATAGGTTGTTCTAAAAAGGTTCAGTTTAATTGTATCAAAAGCCATAATTCAGCAGTGGGCCTAATACTGTAATTAAAGGAGGTTCAAGGTAATATGTGGTATGCATTTAAAGGATTAATCTACTTTAAAAAGATGTTCCTTTGATCCCCGTGAAGAGTTGAGTTGCTATGCCTCACATCTGGATAAGGATGTATACTCAGAAACGTCAAAGTGTGAACATGTGCTGGGGCATGGGCCATATTTCATAGCCTTACAAAATACAAGAATGTCAGGGATTCCACTCCTCCTTGGGGATTCATCTTCTAGATCACAGGACCCCTTATAGTTACTGTCTCCTCACTGCAGGCCTTCACTTGTGATAAGAGGGGAGGATGGTTAGATTAAGACCCACTGTGAAGCCAGTGAGAAGGCAACATGGCAATGTGGAGAAAGGCCGATTGTCTGCATTTTCACGTCATCCTTGCCTGCTGATGTGTTATCTGACCTTTAGACAGTTTGCCACTGTTGTAGAGAAGACTGCTAAGTTAACCACTTAAATATCAACAGGCATTCATTGACTATCTGTGGTAAACAAATGATGGAATTATGACAGCTTAGGGTATTTTTTTATGGGTTAAAAACACTTCCTATATAATAATATAGGAAGTATAGCTACCCTATATTGCTTGCCTATTTTCTACTACATACTTAATCAGGATTTTAATTCATTGATCAGTCTTGTGAGGTATACCATATACCCATTACATAGCTGGGGCTTCCCTGGTGGCTCAGATGGTGAAGAATCCACCTATAATGCAGGAGACCTAGGTTTGATCCCTGGGTTGGGAAGATCCCCTGGAGGAGGGCATGGCAACTCATTTCAGGACACTTGCCTGGAGAATCCCCGTGGACCAAGGAGCCAGGTGGGCTGCAGTCCGTGGGGTCACAAAAAGTTGGACACGACTGAGTCACTAAGCATGCATGGATATTACGTGGCTAAATGGAAACAGACTTGAACCCATGGTCACATAGCACACATAGGAGGAGGAGCCTGGATTTGAGACTAAGTCTGCCTAGTTCTAAAACTCACATGCTCCCCACTATTCTGTAAGCCTTAGCAACACATTTCAGCTTTTCAGTTATGGTTGTTTTTTTTTTCTCCATGGAAATTTCCCAATTACCACGTACACATAAACCCACAGCTTATCCCTGACTCTCCTCCTGCTCTCTGTTCCTCTAAAACATCTGACTCAGAGTAATCTTCCTGAAGCAGCAAGACACTGAGGCTAATGAAGCAGAAGTTACTATTATGTCACTTGGGACAACGACCTATGGGCTGTGGTCAGTAGATTACAGCCTGGAAAGGTCACAGTTTGGGGGGGTCAGAGGTGATGATTCATATGATATCTCTTTTATCATGCTTGGTTTTAAGAAATGTCAGAAATGTCCAGTCATCCAAGTTTTCTAAGAAATCTGCTGGCAAAATAATAGTTTTTTTTTTCCCCCCGAAGTTAAAAAAAAATCCACTTCAAGTGTTCTGTAACCCATTGTTTAGGGAGGACTATCAGGAGTTAACAATTATAAATTTCTCCTTCCCAAGACTCACTCTGGCACCTGTGGCTTAGATCCCATCCCTTCCAAATTCCTCAAGAAACCTGTTACCACATGTTTTGCCTTCATCTCTAGAATCTTAAGTTTCTGCTTCATTCCACTTTTATTTTCTTCTGCCTTCACATTTCACCAAAAGTTTGCTCTGCTGTCCCCTCCAGCTACCATCGTCTTTCTCTCATTGTCATTGCTGAGCTTTTTAAACAAGTGCTCTCAGGATGCTGCCATCATCCTTGCCTCAAGTAAGCCTCCCCTCAGCCTCTGACATTCTGGCTCCCACCCCACCACTCTTTCCTGAATGCGTAGTAGATTTCTCCTTTGCCAAATACATTGGGCAGACTTTACTCTCATCTCTGTGTCGTGTTAAATTTAACTGCTCAATCCTCCTTGAAACACTGGCTTCATTCTTGGTTTCCTTTTGTCTCTTCCTACGAATTTCAGTAGCTTTTTTCCCTTCTATTTTCCCTTTGTGCTTTTTAAACATTTTTCTGTTTTAGAGTTTCTATGTAGTACTGACTTAATCTTTTTTACTAATCTTTAGCAGCTTTATTGAGATATAATGGACATACAGTAAACAGAACATATTGAAAATATTCAATTTGAATATTCAGTGTATTTATATACCAGTGAAGCCATCACCACAATCAAGATAACGAATGTATCCATCACCCCTACAAAGTTTCTTTGGCCCCCTGTAATCCTCTCTCCTCTCCTCTGTCCCCCACTTCTTCCCTAAGCAAACAATTGTCTAGCTTCTGTCCCTATAGATGTTTTCACTTTCTAGAAGTTTTATAAATGGCATGATTCAGTATTCACTTTTTTTTTGACCTGACTTTTTTCACTCAGTATAATGATTTTGAATTGCTATTGCATATATCAATAATTCATTCTATTTTATCCTTGACTTTGAATTCATTGCATACATCGTATACTAGGATTGGTCCACTCATGTCAATTCCAACTACTCTTTGATAAACATGTGGATTATTTCCAGGTTTTTGGTTATTACATAGAAAACTTCTGTGAAAAGGTGTGTTCAGGTTTTCCTATGAACTATATGCTTTCAGTTCTTTTGAGTAAAAATCTTGGAAATGCATAAATCATGGGCAGTATATTTACCTTTTAAGAAGCTAGTAAAGAAATTTCCAAAGTGCTCCACAGTTTTCATTCCCACCAGCAGTATGAGAGTTTAATTCCCTTCAAATCCTACCTAGTATTTACTATGACCAATATTTTAATTTTAGCTGTTCTAATAGGCGTATAGTTGTATCTCACTGTGGTTTTAACTTGTATTTCTCTAATGACGTTGACCATCCTTTCATATGTTTGTCATCTGTATATCTTCCTTGGTGAAATGTCTTTTCCAACTTTTTGCCATTTTTTTTGTTTGTTTTCTTATGTTGAGTTTGAGAATTCTTTATTTATTCTGGCTACAAGTCCTTTATCAGATATATGACTTCCAAATATCTTTCTCCCAATCTGTGACTATCATCATTTGTCAGAAAGGCTATCCTTTCACATTTAATTGCTCTTGAAAATATGTCAAAAACCAGTTGCCCATATCTGTATGGATTTTATATTTAACTTCAACAATAACAAATAATTGCTTTGTTATAGCAATTATATCACAGTGTCTTCATTGCTGTAGCTTTATAATAAAATTTTAATTTTGTCACCTTCTTTTTCAAGTTCCCCAAGTGTGGCTGTTCCTGTTGGAACTATTGCTGACTTGAACTTGAGCTTTCTCTCTAAACATGACTGGCCTTAATTAATTCTGGAAACTCTCTCCCAATTCCCATAGACACTTTTTTTTTTTTGGCTAAAGAAACTTAAAAAAAAAAAAAAGCAGAACCACTAACCCCAGTTTCTCTTTTTCCAAGCCTATAGCTCTGCCACTGTACAGATACAACTGTACTTGGAAATCTCAATTCTTCAACTATTCCGACATTCTCAACTGACTTTCCCCATTAATTCTTCCTCCTACTCCATGGGGTCGCAAAGAGGTAGACATGTTGGACAGGACTGAACACACACACACACACACACACTCCACTATGTCAGCACTGCCAACATTCTCCTGTCTGTCCCTGAAACTTCATCTGTGACTTAGCTCTGTCCCACTTCCCCTAATCCGATAAATCACCATACCCTGGCCATTTCTCTTTCATTCAAAATAATTTTCATTTATGGCTTCTTCTCTCTTCTCATTGTTAATTCACATTTTCACTTTTCTCATGCCCGAATGACTGACAACCTAACAGACCACCCCATCTTCAGACTCTCCCTGCCCTAAGCCATTTTCTCAGATTTATCTTTCGAAAGCAAATGTGTTCTCAAGGCAAACCCCCACCCAGAAGTTTTCCTTTCTAGCTGTGTTTTCCTCTAACTCTCTTCACTTGTTCCAGTCTAGCTGGTTTTTTGTTTTTTTTTTTTTACTTTCATTTACACACGAAACTAGCTAGTTTTTAAAAAAGTGTTTTCCAAGTAGAGCAGAGTTTTCAGTAACATTTACTTAAAGACATTGTAGCAAGGCTGTGAAATCCAGACATCATCACAGAAGTTGGTTCTCTGTCTTTTTACTCTATTTAGGCTATACCTTTAGAGTTTTCTATGAACTGAAAGGCATCCAGTCATTCAATACTGAAAGATTTTATTTAAACTTGTCCCTTGCCATCTATTCACACAAAAGCCTGCTGCTGCTGCTAAGTCGCTTCAGTCGTGTCTGACTCTGTGCGACCCCATAGACGGCAGCCCACCAGGCTCCCCCATCCCTGGGATTCTCTAGGCAAGAACACTGGAGTGGGTGCCATTTCCTTCTCCAATGCATGAAAGTGAAAAGTCAAAGTGAAGTCGCTCGACTCTTCGTGACCCCGTGGACTACTATATGTTAAAAGAACAATGAAAATAAAAAATGTCTAGACTAGGTTCTCTCATGTCTCTAAGGAACAAAGTAGACCAATTAAAGTGATCCTCTACAGTGAAGAGGACAGATGTCTATAGCAACTAAAGGAAAATTTTAAGAAGTGACAGGTTACTAAATACCTGCTTTCTTCAATTAAAAGTTCAACAAATTTAGTTAAGTTCAATTGAGGTAAATGCCCAATTACTCTTTAGACTTCCTGACCTTAATTGAAAGTCATGGGCAAGTACATTTGTCAAAACAGAAACAAACTATAAAAGTTTACTTTCTTGTGATATTTTGCAGAAGACACAAGAAATAAGAAATAAAACATTTTCTAATACGTATATTTCTTCAGGGAAAAGATCAATTATTCTGAGAATAATAAAAAACATTAGAAACATCTATAGATACATAGGGATGTGAACTAGGAAACATACCTTCTCCTGGTTTTCAAGAATGGTGATATCCTAAACATGGAATTATTCCGATTGTGAAAACACCATGATATTGTAAGGGACAATATCACGGTCAGTTTTTCTGGTATAAAATTATTAATTCTTTCAAGGCAGGTATTTATCTTTTTCCTATTAGCACTTAAAAAAAATACCTTATAGTAAGCGCATATATATGTACTTAAAAATTGAACTCAATAATACTATTTTACAAAAATTAACAACACTGACACAGTTAAACAACTGGCTTCAAAGGGTCAATCGGATGTGAATTTGCAGGAAGAGATTAAATGAAGCAAAACAATTCCAAGTTCAACTTTTTCTAAGCTAACAAAATAAAATGGAAGACCTGTATTAGAGCCAGGCACTTGTGAGATAATTTTCAACTATGTAATGAAGATATATTTATAAATGTTGCTAAACAGTCAACATTAAGAAAAAATAATAAACTGAGTACACTGTAGAAGTAGAAAGATATTTTTCCCCCAAGGAGGGCAAGTTTTTTTTTGAAACCTGCATGGTTTCAAATATGTGCAGGTTCAGGTAAGGCACTTGTGTGGGTTAAAGTTGTCATAACCAGAACACTGGGGGCCTGAGCAATCTCACAGTTCTACTTCATTTCAAAGTCTAGGAGAACTGAGTTTCCTAGAACTCTCATGAGTACAAGATGACCAGCTTATTTTTTCATCTTCCCACTTCATGGGTGAGGAACAAGGGTCAGAGAAAGGTGGTGGCCCTGTTAACCTCACATAACAAGCTAGCCCGAGCATTGCCTGACTACCCAAGGTCTATACTGCATTAACTTTCACCTGCTCAGGAAAGTGCATTGCTTTGTTTGGATGAAAACGCAAGAATTCAGGTAAGCCAAACCAAACAGCTTAGCCAAGAAGATGATTCAGCTATTTAGGACCTGGGCAGGCAAATGGGGAGGGGGTGGGGTGAGAAGAACTTGGCTATTCCTCAGAAACCCCAATTTCCTACTCCCCAAAAATCATCAGGAAATTTTAATTTTAATAAAAGACAGGTGATGATGCAGAGTAGGCAAAGAAACAGTTTGAAGAGAGACAGAAATCAAATTTACAGGTGGCATGTGATTTCTGATCATTTTAGAACGCCAATTTGAACATCAAGAGATTTGAACAGACTTTAAAAGGAATGGAGAGGGAGAAGAGAGAGTGAACTTGTCCATTTAAGCATGTTTTTTCCCCCAGTCCTTACTGCTCATCTGAAAACAAGAAGTAGAACAGGTCAGGAAAGGGGTTATGGTTAACACTGCAAGATGAAAGATAAGCAGCCAGGCAGTTAGAAGCCAAAGCATTTTATCTAGAAGAGCAGGTCTGGCCTTGTTTCCATCTTGATAAGAATTAGATTGGAGAGCTTGTTTGTCTGTAGCCTAGGATGGGGTGGCCGGGCTTAAGAAAGGGGACAGGGAAGTCAGGGGCTTAGTTATGGAGTTGTGGCAAACCACTAATGTAGTGATAAGTCCTTCTTTTGTGTTGTACGTCTACCTGAACTTTGAAATTGTTAGACTTGTCTGTTTAGATAACATGGCTGTGTTTCTTTCAAAAGTGCAGACTTAAATATCTAGAAAGTTTAAGTGACATGAACAGGCTTATTATCCTCATTTAAAATATTAAGACAATGGCTAACTGGTTAAGCCACTGACTCAAAACTTGAAGGAAATGACATTAACTCCTTAAAAAAATTTTTTTTTCAGCAGTTTTATTTATTTTTAATTGGAGGATAATTGTTTTACAATGTTGTGTTGGTTTCTGCTATATAACAGTGCAAATCAGCCATAAGTATATATGTTTCCCCTTTCTCTTGAGTCTTCCTACCCCTCCAGGTCATCACAGAGCAACAGGCGGGCTCCCTGTATTATACAGCAGCTTCCCTCTTGCTATCTATTTTACACATGGTTCTGTATATATGTCAATGTTATCAACTCCTTTTAAAATGGTATGCTTACCTTTATTCTGAAGCATATGCACAAAATACTCTGGATTACATTTAAAGTTATGTTTGTATGCCTCTTCAAACCCCCAATAGATTACAATTATAGGAGCTTCTACTTTCTGATGATTTAACTGCTTGAACAGATTTTTAAAATATAATTATTAAAATAAAAAACTTCTGAAGTCATCAAGTTTCATTCTTGGTGTATTTAAAAAAGAGACATGGCTGCAGGTTTTCCTGGGGTTTTACTTGCTAACTGCTTTTAGTGTCTCAGTTTCTCAAAGAAACAAGAAATCAGAAGTTCAAAAGGAAATTAGTTATTTTTTAAAAATAGTTCTTCAGAATTATCTTAGTGGCTAACTGAAATTAATTTAGTGTGATAAATTTACTGCTCATGCCATGAACTGCTCAAGTAGGGTTTGAGTATGTCAGATGACTAACACAGGAGGAAGCATCATAAGGTGGATATAACTCATACATTGTTTGGGGTTTATAGTCTATACTTGGAGAAGGAAATGGCAACCCACTCCAGTGTTCTTGACTGGAGAATCCCAGGGACCGGGGAGCCTGGTGGGCTGCCATCTATGGGGTCGCACAGAGTCTGACACGACTGAAGCGACTTAGCAGCAGCATAATCTATACTATCTGAGAAATAAAGTAGAACACTTGTTGTCCAATGGTTAGATAATAAAATAAGTTTGTGTAAATGACAGCTGGGAAGAAAGATCTTAAAACAATATGTTCTTATCTTGGCTACTTTACAAACTGTCTGACATTTTGGGTCTTATCTTCTCTGGACCTGAGGCTGTCCTATAGGTAATAAGCTGAACACTGCACTGATGACCAGGAACAGTGTCCACAGCACCTTATAAAGAAAATACCTTTTGTAGAATGCTCTCAATTTAAAATCTTATAACCTCTTGCCTTTGGCTATTTTCTAATGTTGTAATGGTACTGAAAGTCTGAGGCCAGAAGAAATTTTAATGGTAATGAATAATGATAATATAAAAATAATAGCATACCTCATTTATAGGAAGCCTCCCAGGTTACAAGAGTCTAGAAGACATTTTGCATAAGCTGTTTTTCCATTGGTTATAAACATGCTCTAACTAGTAGGCCCTTTCTCTATTTCCTTTCACAAACAAATTTTGCCTAAAAGAATTATACAGTTATTCTATATCCTAACTTCCAGGATGCTTTTAACTTTTTCTTCTAAAAATAATATATGTATGTATATATACATGTGTGTGTGTATATATATATATATATATATACGTATATGCACCCAATTTAGAAATGTATGCAAATTTAAAAGTGAAATAAAATGCATAATCAAACCATTGAGCTATGAACACTTTGATGTATAGCTTTTTAAAAATTGTCATATATACATATGTACACATTGTTTATTCACAATGTAGGCGTTGTGTTCATTCGGTTTATAATTTTTTTCTAATTATAAATTATCAGTGCTTTTCCATAATGTTAAATAGTTACCAGTTTTTCATGGTTGTGTGTGTGTGTGTGTGTGTGTGTGTGTGTGTGTGTGTGCATGCGCATGCTCAGTTCTGTCTAACTCTTTGCAACCTCATGGACTGCAGCCCACCAGGCTCCTCTGTCCATGGAATTTTCCAGGCAAGAAAACTGGAGTGGGGTGCCAGTTCCCATGCCAGGGGGTCTTCCTGACCCGGGGACTGAGCATGCCTCTCTTGTGTATCCTGCATTAGCAGGTGGATTCTTTACCACTGCACCACCTGGGAAGCAGTAAAAGGTACACTGGTAGCAGTTATCATTGTTGCATGTTATCATAAAGCACAGATTTCTTAAATCAATCTCAAGCCATTAGATAGTTTAGTTATTTTTGTCTATAACAAACACTCAATATAAATATAGTATTTATTCACTTAATTCTTGTCAAACTCAGTTAAGCTATAACAGTCTTTTCTGATTATGGTAACCCTTTTACTATATTACAGATAAGGAAGTTGAAACTCAGAAAAGTTAAGTAACTTACCCAAGGTTACAGAGTAAGTGGCAGATTTACATTCAAGTTTAGACAGAGGAGCCTGACAGGCTACAATCCACGGAGTCGCAAAGGGCAGGACACGACTATGTGACTGAGCACGCACACACTTCTGGCTCTAGAGTGAGTGCTCGTAACTACTGTCACATAGTTACTATCATAAATAAAGCTGCAATGAATCTCATTTTTTTTTTTTTTTTCTTTTTTGAGAAAATCCCTAGAATGAGAATCCTGAATGCTGGCTTTTCAAATGCATTGGCAATTGACCTTCAAAAAGTTGATACTTTTCTTTCCCACAAGCTGTATATTTCTAGACCTTAGATAAAACTGAGCATTTTAATTTAAAATTAAATCTCCTGCTGTTGTGGTTCTCATTTGCAATCCTCTTGATTTAGTGGACTTTGTTCAGTCACCTTTGAGCACCCTTGGCCTTGGGTTACTTTCCCTCACTTGCTTCTCATGCAACTCTTTGCTGTTCAGTGTTGAGATCACCCTCTGCTACTCCCTTCTAACTTGTGTTAACATTCCTTCTCTGTTTCCTTCACTGATACTTTCCCCTGACCTCCTTTTTAATTTTAGTGTTTCTTAACTCTCCACTTGATTCTCTTCTCATGTTACAGTCTCCCTGGGAAATCTCATCCACCCCCATGACTTTAACAATTTAAATGCTAATACCATGCAAATCTTATCTCTTCCCAGACATCACCCCTAAATTCTAAACTTATATATGTAACTATCTATTACACATCTTTACCAGGGATGTTCTCCAGGCCTTAAAAAACAGAATATATTTAAAATGGAATTCAACATTTTCCTTCTAAACTTCCTCTTCATCTTGTATTTACCATCTGAATTTGATGTTACTATCACACAACCAAATATTTAATGTAAGACTCACTGTAAACTAGCACTTACACCATAGGGTAAGGATGAAGAGCAATGATTTTGAATCAAGTAAATCTGGATTTGAACCTTACCTATGCCACTTAAAATCTGGCAGACCCTGGAAAAGTTGTTTAAATTCTCTAAACTCCAATTTTATTTTCTATAAAATGATGATAAAAATACCCACTCTGCCAGGCTATTAAGAAGAAATCAGATAGTATATGTCACAGATGTTCTCACTGGAGTTCTTGATATACTAAAACACTTAATAAAGAGTATTGCTATTGGGGGAATAATGTCTCACCTCTTGATAGGCAGGAAGTTAACCAAGAGCAATGAGAGGCAGCCCCTTCAGCTAACCATCCAATAACCACCTAATCCCACCAAGAAATGTATCAGGCCTGCAGCTGATATGCCCCCTAACATACTCCAAATTTGTAATATACTCCAAAAATAGTCAGGGACCATAAAATCCCCCACCTGCTGACTGGTAGGGCCTTCCCTACTCTAGCATACCTGGCACTATCCTGTACTAAAGTAACCTTTGGTGGCTATTGGACTCATTAACTACTCATAAATATCCCAGGAATACATACATCTAATTATAACCAACTGAATTATGGGAAACACATGCGTGGTAGAGCATCTTGTTACATAACCTGCAGCTGTCAATCAAGAACCCCATAGATTATGCAAATGACCTGACTTTAAAAACTCTGTATCCCAGCCCTCTAGGGCCATTTGCCTGCCTAGGCATGGCACACCTCTCTCTTGAGGTATCTCTCTGTTCATTCTTTGTGCATTCAGTGGTGTCCCACTCTTTGCAATCTGTTTTTTCTCTCTTTATTGATAATAAATTCTCTTGCAATGGGTAAGATTTTGGATTCTTCTCTGTCCTTACCAAGAATCAAGGCTCACCAGAGGAAAAGTCTCCAGATTTTCCTTCTACTAACACTCTCACGTTCAGTTGGTTTCTAAATCTTGTTGTTTCTAACTTCACTCCAACAATCCTCTCTCTACCATCACTACTGACAATGCCTAATTAGGATCTAGTCATGTAAAGTGTCTGTCTGCAATGCAGGAGACCTGGGTTCGATCCCTGGGTCAGGAAGATCCTCTGCAGAAGGAAATAGCAACCCACTCCAGTACTCTTGCCTGGAAAATCCCATGGACATAGAAGCCTGGTATGCTACAGTCCATGGGGTCACAAAGAGTTGGACACGACTGAGACTTCTCTCTCTTCTCTCATGTCTACCTCAGTGATCGCAATTTTCTCTAATTCAGTGGTCCTCTCCATTTTGTCCTGACATCAACACATAGGGTGATGTTCACATATGATCCATTCCCTCAAATGCAGTCAATGTCAAGTATAATTCTAGAAGTGTAGGCTAGAACTCTACTCCTTTCTTTCCCATGCCACGAGAAACATACTAGAATAATAGTTAAGAGTGGTGCTACTACAGAGAGTGACTTAAATCTGCTCCCATTTATTTCAGTTCAGTTCAGTTCAGTCGCTCAGTCGTGTCCGACTCTTTGCGACTCCATGAATTGCAGCACGCCAGGCCTCCCTGTCCATCACCAACTCCCGGAGTTCACTCAGACTCATGCCCATCAAGTCAGTGATGCCATCCAGCCATCTCATCCTCGGTGGACCCCTTCTCCTCCTGCCCCCAATCCCTCCCAGCATCAGAATCTTTTCCAATGAGTCAACTCTTTGCGCGAGGTGGCCAAAGTAATGGAGTTTCAGCTTTAGGATCATTCCTTCCAAAGAAATCCCAGGGCTGATTCCTTCAGAATGGACTGGTTGGATCTCCTTGCAGTCCAAAGGACTCTCAAGAGTCTAGTATGATACAGATTTGAGTACTAGATTTTCAGTAGCAAACTGCTTATAGCATATCTGTGTGCAACTACATCATTGTCGAAAGTTTTGTGTCAACCAGTTTCCTTTCCCAGTTTTCTTACCCTACACTAATCCCATCTTCCTCTTTATTGTCAAAGTGAGCTAGTTTCTATTATGTAGACTTGACAAATGTTACGCATTTTCTCTGGTGTAAAATACAACTTCCTTTGGTTTGGCACACAAGCCCCTTCAGACTTGGCCCTGATTACTTTCTTCAGGCTTTTCCCTTTCCATACTTCACCTTGTATAGGATTCTTGAAACAGCAAAATAATGGCATTCTCATCTCCCTTTCTTCATCTCCCCCTCACTTCTCATCTCACTGTAAGTCTGCCAGAGGCTCCAGATACTCCCTTGATGGTGACTTTCATCCTGGGAGCTCATGACCTATGTGTTACTAAGTCCACTGGAGATCTTCACTGAAAAGTGATGGACACTTGCAACACTCCCCTTCCTCCTGATTCTTTGGCTGCTCCTTTATTAACTGCATTTTGGGTTCTTTTTTTTTTTTTTCCTACCCATACTTCAACATTCTTCCCCAAGACTCTTTCCTATGCAGTTTTTTCTTAATATTCTACTGTCTTTGGGAGATCCTCTTCATGCTTTGTGGTTTCAGTTACCATCTGTAAGCAAATATCAACAAATCTTTTTTTTTTTTTTTTTCCTTTTAAGCCTTGCCTCTTTCCTGAACTCTATATACTCAGTTACTCATAGGACTTTCCCACTTGATGGTCTTATAAGTAACATAATTATGCACAATGTCTCCAGAAAGACTTCATTATTCCCCTCACCCCCCCAAACCAACTGTATGCTCATTCCAGTTCCACACTTCTATAAGTGGAATTATCCACCAAATTTCTAAGCCAGAAATCTAGGAGAATCTATACTTGATCTCTGATACTCGTTTATGAAACATACATTTCAACTAGTTATCATATCTTGATTATACCTCATTAACATCTCTAAACCCCAGCACATCTCTCCAGATCCACTGCTACACCTTAATCCAAGCTTCCATCATTTCTTACTTAGATTAATTTATCTTCTTCCTCCAACTCTGCTGCTCACTAACTGATTATCCTCAACCCTCAACCAGTTATTGGACCCCAATTCAAATCTGATAATATAACCCTCATAACTTAAAACCCTTCAAGATAAAGTTCAAAGATTTAGCATGATTGATAAGGCTTCAAGACTTGGATCTGGCCCCTCCTTCCAGACCAGATTACTTGCCATGTTCATTCTCACACCATATAGTCCAGCTACACTGAAATTTTTTCAGTTCCTCATGTCTTTGTTGTTGGTGTTATTTATTTTTTGTCTCTGGTTTTATCTGCATAGGGTCCTCCTTATCCGCTCTCTTCCTTTGCCTGGTTGCCTGGCTTATTCCTGCTCCAGAGCACAGGTTCTGTGGGATTGATTATGTCCTCCCACTGTAGATTTCTAAGGTCCCAGTACTTTCCATATCATTATATCACATTTCTTTGCTAAAAGTTTTCATTGTGCATGACTGCTAATAATTAGATTCAAATTGGGGAACTATAAAGTGCCATTTATACACATTAATTTTTTGGCCTAGTACTTTAAATGCACAATCATTCACCAGTTTTCTGATACAGGGCTATGACTTTTGATTTGAAGATGAGTATGTTGACTGATGAGCATGTTAGCCATCATTTCTCTTTACCACAATGCACTATGTGTAAGTTCTAGTTTCACCTTACTCAAAGTGTAATGATGACTTAAAATAGAGTAAAAAAGTTCAACCAAGTCTGAATGCAAAATTTTCTGGATTTTTTTTTTTTTTCCTTTGAGTCTTTTCTGTTTTCCATCCTTTACCTGATTTTGATAGAACTGTTTTTAATGATTTCTCTTTACTGAGTCTTTCCAAAATACTCAACCAAATTTTCAAAGAAACAACTCTTTCATTTTACAGTCTATTTCACTGAATTATGTAAGCAGTGTTTAATTATATTACATGGTTACAATAATAAATCAACTGTCATAAATAGTTTGGGCATAAACACAGCTCATTCTTGGCAAGCATGCAATTCAACCAGTGAGAGAAGTGTGTAGGCTTACTGGAGCACAGCCTACTAGCTGAGAGCTTTCACTGAACTCAGAGTATTAATCAGTTTGTTTTGCAAAGGCAATTGATAGTATTAGTTAGCCAAGTCAGTTAAGCGGAGGTCTGTTAAGAGCGCTCTGTTAACAGTTTTCTCTCTTTACATTGACTGTATGAATTGTGAGGAGAGGAGAAGCGTGCATATCTTACAAACAAACCGCCTCTTTTTTTTTTTTCCACCATGATGTGTTCACCGCCTTGTGCTGGCCACATCATAAATATTTGCTGAAAGACTGACTATTCATAAATAGGTGGAATACCTACTCTTCATAGCCTGTCTTTCCTCCAGTATAGCTCCAGTGTCAACATCTTATAGACTGACTTCCCTGACTTATCTTTCCATCTTCCAAAGTAAAATGTATAACTTCCCTTTTCCTGCCTCCACTGTACTTGACATCCACTTTCAACCTATCTCTTTTAAATACTCTTGCTAACATTTTGTTTCTATTTCCCTTTCATCTACGGCATACCTCTTGTAGTCAGGAAATTATTCTTATGTCATGTTTAGTATATAAGCGGCACATGTAATATTTCCAAGAAAAAAAAATAAATAGCTCTGCCATGTACATATACTTGTCATCACTTTAGATGAAGAACCTGAGCCAGAAAGATTAAATAGTGTAAGTAATATTACAAGGCAAATAAATCTTGGGGTCTCCTTGGTCCGTGGACCCCAAAGCTCATGTTCTATTTCAGCTCCGTCTCTTTTAACCACCTAGTAAGTCTAAACCTCTTCCAGGAATAGAAGTAAAGCATTTCCTGGCCTCAATCAATTTTTGTTACTTGCCAGCTATCTGTGAATGTTAATATTCTCTTTGCCTAATTCTTTCATAGATGCACAGGTGAATAGGAAGGAGGAAGTGCAGATGATGAATGCCAAGGAAAAATGATACAAACTTGAGCAATAAGGTGGAGTATGTGGTCTGAATTAGAGGAGTGTGGAAATTGAGGTGGGAAAGATTATCTAAAGCAAATCAGACCCAAGGATATAGATTTACCCTACGGCATTACTTAACCCATGGAATGAGAACATTTGTATAAATTATCCACTCCATTGTTTCTTTCCATGGGGGATACTGTTATTTCCCCTATGTGGTTTGGGAAGTCTTCTGGAGTAGATTGATCTCAAGTGGTATCTTGGATGATAGGAAAAAGATAGCTTAAGGTTTGGAAAGAGAGATCTAATTTGCACACTGAAAAGTCAGTGTTATAGAAGGAACTGGCACAAATGTAAAAAAGGCAAACATGGATGATGAATAGAGTGAAGAAAGTGCCACTGCAATGTTGTAGTCAGTAGAGAAGCTCTGCACAAACAAACAAGAAAGGCACAACATCTTCATATTAAAGATTTTCCTACCTCCAACTCCAGACCACTGACTCTTATATTCACTTCTGACTTTGTCCAAATCAGATATGCCCAATACTCATCTTAGTTATTCAGACATCATGGCTAATATAAAATTTCTTAGTTGTCAAACTCATAGCTTCATATTTTTATAAAACTTTAGACATAAAATCAATTCTCCAGTTTTCTAAACACTTTTATAGATGATTTACTCTCAGTATATTTAATAATGTGGCAGCTCAACAACATTTTGTGTTTCACCACAAATTCTTTCATAATCTGGATTAAAACACTTCCAGAATATACTACTCTCTTTTCTACTGCTACTCATTTTTAGTTTTATTCAGCAAAGATGTATATCCTGTCATTAATGTCTTTAATATCATTATCTCTGTAACATCATCTCTTTTATTTTTCTGTATTATTTATAAATTCTTAATCCACAAGCAAGGTGGGTGTCGTCAGTGGCCTCTCACTTTCCAACTATCAATTTATTTCAATTACTTTACCACAAATTTCCTTCCCCTAAAATGAAATTGGCTATCTTCAATGAAAATTAAAACTCCAAAATTACATAAAAATTAATTATAAATATGATCTCGATATAGTTTATCTTCATATTTGTATCACCAGATCATCACTTGTTAATGCCATGCTGCTGCTGCTGCTGCTAAGTTNCTTTACCACAAATTTCCTTCCCCTAAAATGAAATTGGCTATCTTCAATGAAAATTAAAACTCCAAAATTACATAAAAATTAATTATAAATATGATCTCGATATAGTTTATCTTCATATTTGTATCACCAGATCATCACTTGTTAATGCCATGCTGCTGCTGCTGCTGCTAAGTTGCTTCAGTCGTGTCCGACTGTGTGCAACCCCATAGACGGCAGCCCACCAGGCTCCCCCGTCCCTGGGATTCTCCAGGCAAGAACACTGGAATGGGTTGCCATTTCCTTCTCCAATGCATGAAAGTGAAAAGTGAAAGGGAAGTAGTATAGTCATGTCCGACTCTTAGCGGCCCCATGGATCGTAACCCTCCAGGCTCCTCCATCCATGGGATTTTCCAGGCGAGAATATTGGAGTGGGTTGCCATTGCCTTCTCCAGTGCATGAAAGTGAAAAGTGAAAGTGAAGTCACTTAGTCGTGTCTGACTCTTAGTGAACCCATGGACTGCAGCCCACCAGGCTCCTCTGTCCATGGGATTTTCCAGGCAAGAGTACTGGAGTGCGGTGCCATTGCCATAGGTTTAGGCAATTCATTAAACTTTTTAAAGTCTCCTGTCACTCCAACTAGAAAATGAGGTGGACAACAGCATCTATGTCATATGATTGTTTTGCGGATGAAAGAAGAAAAGCATGGATATCACCACAGTGACTTTTATATAACTTAATAAAAGGTAACTGCGTTCATTATTACAACCCAGGATTATTTATATAGTTGAGTTTATCCATTAGGATAGATCAAATATCTGCTACTGAGTTCTTGGAAATGTGGCTATTGAAACATGTCTAGTCCAAATTGAGATGGATTATAAATGTAAAATACAAACTAGATTGCAAAGGCCATGAAAAATAAAGAAGGGAAATATTTTATAAGTTTTCATATGCTAATATTAGGTATGTTGGAATAAATAACAAATACTATTAATTAATTTCACTTGTATATTTTAAATGTGGCTACTAGAAAAATTTTATATCAACATATGAAACTTGTATTTGTGGCACATATTGCATTTCTATTGCACAGCACTGTGATACATCATAATCACCAAGTCATGAATGGGTTTAGGAAGTACTGTGATAAACTTTCTATTTCAGCTAAAATGTTGATGCCCATAATTAACTGTATTAATTTTTATAGTATATACACATTTAATATATTTTGAGACCTGTTATAAAGTATCATAGAAGATGTTCTCTGTTAGTATAACAGATTTTAAATAATGTATCCATTTTTTATGATGTGAAATTCTTTCTATATTACATTTGTAAGTGTCTTCCTACATAGCTTGCAAAAAATATAATATCAGGCATCATATATTTTATGCATCCAGTTAATTGGTATATGTATGCATAGCTAAAGATTTATATGATAATAAATGGGAAAACTTAGTTAATTTTACTACAAGGCAGGCAGGTTACCAGAAGGCCAGTAATAGAATGTGGTTAAAAAGTGGTCCCAGAGAAGCCTATTTAAGTAAAAGAGATCATCTAAAAGCTGTGTTGGGCTATAGGGTTGTGCTATAACTGTACATCCTGCCTTAGTGTGACCTTGAACATCATCTGACTGATGAAACCCCAGTTCCCAATCGTGTGATTAGCTGGTAGTGAAGAAAAAAGACTTATATAAATAAAGTCACTGAAGCCTCATGGTGAGGACTCCTGTTTCTGTCTCTGTAAATTAAGATGAAACGTCTAGCTCAAAATGAGATGATAATACATGGTAGATGTAAGTGCAAACATACACCTTTTTATTTTTAACACATCAGTCAGTTCAGTTCAGTTCAGTCACTCAGTCGTGTCTGACTCTTTGCAACCCCATGAATCGCAGCATGCCAGGCCTCCCTGTCCATCACCATCTCCTGGAATTCACTCATATAAGCCACATTTAGTAAAACAAATAAACAAACAAACAAAAAACTAGTCTATTGCATACATCACAAAGAAAAACAAAAAAAATCTGTTGAAACCTTCATGAGAGGAGACACACATGACTGGATACCACACACCACCCAAGTCGAAGTATATGGGGATTCACTCTCTGGCCAAGTGGTGTCTGTTCGTGCCTGTCTGAGGTCTTTGGTTCTGCTCTGTGTTTCTCCTAGACACATTCAAATTCAGAGGATCTGAGAATTGAGGAATATTTCCCTTAGAATTTTTTTGTAGCACAACTTCAACCTTTTTAGTTATCTTTCTGAGAACTTCCCAGCAGAATTTTCAAAACCTCTCTTAAATTCCACCTTTTCTATGAGGCTCTTCCTGTCCCCAACACATTTCCCCAGGACTTGCATTTTGATTCTTTGTTACAGATTTTCTTTATAATCATTTCTGTACATGTCATTCCTTCTATTGTTTTACACATTCCTTGATAAACCTCTTCCTACACTTTAATCCCTTGAGTCTGACTTTGTGGTGCTGGTGATTTAGTTGCTGTCATACCAAACTCTTGTGACCCCAAGGACAGAGAAGTCTGGCAGGAACTTCTCTGGAGTGACAAGCAGAAGAGGCTATCATTTCCTTCTCCAGGAGATCTTCCCAACCCAGGGACTGAAACCAGGTCTCATGTTTCTCAGGTTTCATGTTACCATATATATGGTGTGTGTGTATGCACATGTGTGCATGAGTGTGTGTGAATGTGTGTGTGTATATATATATATATACAGTATACACAACATATACTTTATATGTTATATTATGTGAAGTATCAAGTGGGGTTTATATGAACTTAAGCTTAGATCTCTCTCCTGATATTTAGCTAGTATCTTTGATTTCCTACTAGACATCTCCACTTGGATGTCACATTGGTATTTCAACCTCAACTTGTTCAATATATTCCTCATCTTTCTACCCCTAAAATCTGTTTCTCCCCACTGTGATTTTAATCCTTTAATAAAGGAAGGGGTGATAGAGGATGAGATGGCTGGATAGCATCACACACTCAATGAACAGGAGTTTGTGCAAACTCTGGGAGACAGTGAAGGACAGGGAAGCCTGGTGTGCTGCAGTCCATGGGGTCACAAAGAGTTGGACATGACTTAGCAACTCAACAACAACAACAAAGTCACTGCCAGGTACTTACTTTTCTGACTCAGAAACTAGGCTATCATCCTCAATTTAACCCTCTTCTTCAGCACCTACATACAACCAATCACTGGTCCCACACTTCTAGTTGTTAAATATCTTTGGAGCCTAAGCACATGTGTCCATTTCTGGCCCACTCCTTTAGCATCAGTCACCATTGCATTTCTCCAGGATTTACTAGAGCAGCATCTACTTTCTGCCTGGCATCCCTCCAACCTAGTCTCATATTAAAGCCCAAGAAACTTTGCAAATCTAACCATGTCACTCTCCAATAGAATCTTCACTAGTTCTTATTTCCCTTGGTATAATTTCAAATTCCTTGAATTAAAACAAAAACAAAAGCCCTAAAAAGTGACTCTACTCACCTCTCCAATTTTATCTCTTGCTATGTCTCTATTCTTATCCTATACTCTAGCCATACTGAACATTCAATTTCCTGAAGATTCAGTTCAGTTCAGTCGCTCAGTCATGTCCGACTCTTTGTGATCCCATGGACTGCAACATGCCAGGCTTCCCTGTCCACCAACAACTCCCAGAACTTACTCAAATTCATGTCCATTGAGTTGGTGATGCCATCCAACCATTTCATCCTCTGTCATCCTCTTCTCCTGTCTTTCAATCTTTCCCAGCATCAGAGTCTTTTCCAATGAGTCAGTTTTTTGCATTAGGTGGCCAAAGTATTGGAGTTTCAGCTTTAGCATTAATCCTTCCAGTGAATATTCAGGACTGACTTCCTTCAGGATTGACTGGGCTTCCCTGATAGCTCAATTGGTAAAGACTCCTCCTGCAATGCAGGAGACCCTGGTTCTATTTCTGGGTCTGTCTGGAAGATCCCCTGGAGAAGGGAAAGGCTACCCATTCCAGTATTTTGGCCTGGAGAATTCCATGGACTCTATAGCCCATGGGGTTACAAAGAGTCAGACATGACAGAGCAACTTTCACTTTCTTTCATCAGATGACTTACTGAAAATGTAAGGCAATATGCTCCTGAAGGTTACTGTTCACTTTTATTCTCTTTCTGATTCTCCTTAGTCCTCTCCCTCTTGTCTATCTGTCTGTCGGTTTCTCTCCACCCTTCTCTCCAGGAGTTTGTAAATGTCTTCCCTCTGCATAGAGTCCCTTTTCCTCTCACTTTTCCACATGCATTAAATTTACTTCTGTTTGTACTTTTGGACTCAGCTTAGATATCACTTCTACTGGATTGTTTTTATTTTTTTTCCCACTCCATTGCTAAACTAGGTTTCTCTTCTACTTATTTTCACAGCATTTTACTTTTACATTTATAGTAATAACTATCCCTGGTGGCTCAGTCAATTAAAAAAAAAAAAAGCTACTTGCCAGCAGGAGACCTGAGTTTGATCCCTGGGTTGGGAAGATCCCCTGGAGAAGGGAGTGGCAACCCACTCCAATATTCTTGCCTGGAGAATTCTATGGACAGAGGAGCCTGGTGGGCTGCAGTCCACGGGGTCGCAAAGAACCCATGACTGGGCATGACTGAGCGACTAACACACATCATATTTTATTCCTGTTTTCTTCTTCCCTGTAAGATAATTTCTTTGAGTACACAATGTGTGTCATATTCAATATTATGCCTTAAGCACACAATCTGACATATTGGAAATACTAAATAGAAGAATGAAATCCCTATGCATGCTAAGTCACTTCAGTCATGTCTGACTCTTTGTGACCTTATAGACTGCAGCCTGCCAGGCTCTGTTGTCCATGGGGATTCTCCAAGCATGAATACTAGAGTGGGTTGCCATGCCCTCGTCCAGGAGATTTTCCTGACCCAGGAATCGAACCTGCATCTCCTGCGGCTCCTGCCTTGCAAGAGGATTCTTTACCCCTGAGCCACCAGGAAACTCCCTATAGTACTTAGCAAAGTGGCTTGCCTGCAGTAGGCATTCTAATCCCTTAAATTTTAGTTGATCTTACTAGGGAACACTGTAACAGGAACCAAACATGCATGCACAAAAGAAAAAGATGGTATAGAAAGGGATAGAGCTTATAGTCTTTTCAAAGTTCCCAAGTAGATTCTAATGTTAGATACAGACAGAAAACAGCAAAATTCTGTAAAGAAATTATCCTTCAATAAAAAATGAATTAATTAAAAAAAAAGCATCTACACATTCTGTCTTCTTAAAGCTTCATCCTAAAGGCTAATTCTGTGGACATTTGCTTAAATTTCCCCAAGGACACAAGTGGTATTGCCAAGAATCCCAGAGTAAGTAACATTCACTGAGTCAGAATCGTAGAATGAAAATATGTTGTTCATATGAAAATATGTTGTTTCACACTTGTTTTTGTTCTTCTAGAAGTATTTACCAAGTAACTTCTTCAAGGTTCTCAAATGAAAAACAAACAAAAAAACCTTACATCTTCAAATGACAATGATTTACTTCCTTTACCTTGACAGAATCAGGTTTAAATCTAGGTTTTGAAAGGTGTACATGATTCCATAACTATGTCTTCTAAATATTCCATGTTTAATATTAATAAAAGGATCAAGGACTTAGACCCATTTGTAGCCTAACTTTACTTGTAGTAAAACATCAAAAGGTCTCGCTGTGTCACAAATTAGGTGTTACTACATGTCAGTCAGGCCTGTTTCATACAGTGATAAATGCAGTGGGGTAGGTCATTCATTCTTATGGTCATTCAGATGGCCAATGATGTCACTGTCCTTGTTTTTCCAGACTAGTTTATTATGGAGTTCGGCCATAATAGCTGGGCAAATGGGATGAATTTAGATCTCACAGACCAAAACAAATTTAGAAGTTAAAGCTCTTCTCCCATTCTAGATATTGCATCTGTAAGTTACACGGGTTTGAAATAGTGAAAGTAACTCTTACTTAAAAATGAGAAAAGTTGAAAAGGTCTTTGCTTCTGAGAAATATAAGGGTTATTTATAACCCAGCCTACAGAGAAATAAAGAACAAACAGTAGATCAATAGAAACCAGAGTTTACAGTCTTAAAATGTAACGAGTGAACAAACTATACCTTACCCCTGTACTGGTGTATTATTATAGGTGACATTTGCTATACAAAAGCAGAAGGTTGAGAGATCATTATCCCTAATGCTTAGATATGCTAGGTTACCATGGAACACTAGCATTGCCCAAAGATACTTATAAACCTCTATGTGGTGACTAATAATTATAGTTAGGTTATATACATTTTGGAAATGTGGCTGGCAAGGCATACTGACTTCAGACAAGAATACTGAAATGTGTAGCCATTCCCTTCTCCAAGGGATCTTCCTGGCCCAGGGATCGAAACCAGGTCTCCTGCATTGCAGGTGGATTCTTTAACATCTGAACCATCACAGAAGCACAATATGAGCCATATGAGCCTACAAAAGAAAACACATACCCTCCATTAACTGGGTATTTTGGGAGGATTTTTTTTTAAACTGGGATTATTGTACCATGTTGTCTGAGTCACATACAGGAGTTTAAAATAACTCTTCTAAGCATATCTAACATAATTCATCTTTAAAAACCTACACCATGAAGATAATCTACATTCATAAAATGATATGTTAGCAAATTTTTGCATGGCTTCAAAATCACCACCCAATATCAAGCTCCTCCATGTTAAGCTTTTTATAGTTTAGAAACTATAACCAGGATAAATTAAGAGGAGTTCAAAATGTAGTATAAAGGAGCATGTTACTAATGATGAACAATATCATATTTAATATGATAGCAGGTATCTCAGGATGTTTAATAATTTTTAAAAAGCCAAAACCACAGTTTTATAATTAAGGCAGAGAATGGTTTTCAGTATACTATAGTTAAATTATATAATATCAGGTGTCCATTTTAGAATTTCAATTTTTAAAAAGTAGATATTAATAACAGTGCTAATTCAAAAGAATTAAGCAATAACTCACTTCATATCTCAAAGACCTGAGAAAGCTACTCAAATTCTTCTTGGCAAATAAATGTTGTTGTCCCTTTACATACGCCTGAAGCAGAATTTTTCTCCTGCTCATTATGTGATCAAATGATCACATTCTTAGCTATAATCAGACCTGTCAGAACACTAAAGAAGAAGGCAGAAGATTCCGGGCTTATACTTGTCACTTGGAAAATATATTCGAGTTATACATTGGTTATAGCCAACCTCTGCCATTTGTTAGGATGACTACAAAGTAATTTGGCTAAGAGTTTGGGAAAACCTGAGTCATTGACTGTCCCAGTTATTATTTTTTTTCCCTTGAGTGTTATCAAATGATAGTAATATATATGCATGTTACAATCTGATGCAAATAAATAAAACAAGAAAGAAGGTGGGGTGGGGTGGGGAGACAAAGGATAGACTGTTTGAAGGCCAAAATATCAGGTTACTTACTTATATCATAGAAGACAAGAGAACATGATGGTCGGCATAACAACAGCAACCATCCCTGAAGACTGGGGAACTTGTCAGGTCAAAGCCAAGAAATTCCAGGTGGTTGTACATGTCTCAATCCTGAGGGTACACAACATGAAGTTGGATTTTATCATAAATATATCACTCACTTCATGATCGCTAGAGTTGAAACTGGGTTGAATCTTGGAAATTCCCTTATACTACAGAATTAATGACATTATAATTTAGTGGATAGATTTTAGCACCTGTCAAGAATAAGCACAATGTCCAGGCCACTCACTGAGTTTTGAGATACCATAAAGTGACAACTTTTCATTGCAAACACTTGGATATCATGGCCAGTGCTTCCAGTACAAACATCTCCCTATTACTCAGGACAAGTTAGCTCAGGGTTTTTTTTTAAGATACAAGAGTTGGAAAACAAAGTGTAAATACTAGAAATTACATTCTGCAATAAGAAAAGAAAATGAGTATGGGGATATGGATAGTGTGATTTAGAAACAGGCAAAGAATGCCATTAATTATGAAGGAAATTTGGTAAATAAGCAAAAGTCTACACTTTGAAAAATCAAGTATGAAGGCAGTCTTCAGAAGACCATGTCTAGGATAATTGATCCATCCTTAAAATTTCTGCAGAAAAATTGTAATTCCAGATTATTTTTGCCCTGTTACTTAATGCTGTTTCTTAGCCTTCCTGACTGTGTCAAGGAGTTTTATCTGGAATCATTCTGTTTAAATATCACAATTAGCAAAACATTACTTATAAGGTATGTCTGTTGAAATATTATTTCTTGTTATCACTACCTTGTAATATTTTCCGTCCTTGTCCATTTGGGCTGATATAACAAAATACCACAGACTGGGCAGCTTAGAGTACAGACATTTCTCACAATTCTGGAAGTCCAAGACTAAGGAAACAGCTTGTTCCCATTCTGGTGAAGGCTCTCTTCCTGGTTCATAGCTGGTGACTTCCTGCTGTGTGGAAGGGACTAAGGGCTCTGGGAGGCTTCTTTTTTAAGGGAATTAATTCTTCATGAGGCTCTACTCTCATGACTCCCAAAGGCCCCACCTCCCAAAGGCCCCACCTCCTAAGACCATCAAACTGGCATTAGGATTTCAACTTACAAATTTTAGGGGGACACAAACATTCAGACTGTAAATTTATTGTTCCTGTTTAAGAACGGGACTTATCAATCAAATGCTGAACAAAGCTCTTTCGGAAATGAAACCCTGGGCTAAGTATAGCTGGACTAGTTTTAGCTTTTTCACTTATTGGGGGTGTTTATGAACAAAATCACAACTAACATGAACCTATTTCATTATTAATAAAATATCAGGTAGATGACACTTTCCATAATAATTTGAGAGTAAACTAGATAAAGCCATTTACAACTGTGCTAATTTTTAAAGCATTTTTTAAAAGGCACAGTTAAAACTCATATTCTTTTTGAAGTAGATTACTCATATTAAAAGTGATTTTAAAAAGTGATTGTACTTCAGATTAATTAGAATTGTGACAGGATGAAGAACAGGTATCAAATGGTACAACAGGTTATTTGAGATAAGTAGGGAAAGAGAAAAAAGGTTGGTGTAGACACAGATAAGGAGGGGGGTGTGGACACAGATGAGGGAGGTGAGAAAGAAGCTGGAAAGAGATGTAGATGAACTGTGACATCATAAGAAAAAACAGGGAGTGAAGGAAAAAAATAGGACAGAAAAAAAAGGCCACTAACTCCCTACACTGGGATATTCCTCTTCCAAGAAACACATCCACTTTGACTGCTCTAACAGCCAAATGGCTCAGATCTCCCCATTCTGATTTCTGAATGGGTAATATTAGAGTTAGAAACTCTCTCATATCATTTGCAAAAGCTGTGTGGGTCACCATCTCTTCAGCTTTTATATCCACCAAACCAGAATCAATACATGGGCCAGGCCATTGAGATAATAGGGGCTTTATTCCCATTCCCCCTTGGTTAAATTCTCCTCCTTCCCCATCAAGGGATTTCATAAAACCCTCCCAGTGGAGACAACTTGATTCTGATCCCAATTTCCATTAGCTCAGGCACCATGACTATGCTGCATAACTATTCTTTCTTTGTGATAGGCTTACCTAAGGACCAGAAAGGCCCCAAACATACACCCTTACCTTACTTCATTGCTATTTTTGGTTCTTCCTGTGCATTTAAAAATCTTGCTTCTTTGCATATGTTCCAACGGGTCAGATGATCAGGCTCATACAGCTGTTTTAAGGGCTTCTAGAACAAACAACTCAACACCAATATGGGCAGTAAATGTTTTTACTGTTTTGAGGGATTTGTCCTGTGGTTGACTAAACTTCAAGTTAGAAGCAGTTGGTCTGATCTAAGACATATTTGGGGATGAAAGAGCAGCAGTAAAGACAAAAAGAAAAAATGCTGTTTTTCTCAGATCAAGCATGTATCTATTTTCTGGGATCTCTTTTCACTTTCTCCATTTTAATATGGAATTATGGGCACATTATCCTGTTGTCAATTCCTCCTCTCTGCCTGATAGGCTAGTTTATGGAAGCACCTCCCTCAAGTATTGTGTCAAACCACAGANGAAATTTGGTAAATAAGCAAAAGTCTACACTTTGAAAAATCAAGTATGAAGGCAGTCTTCAGAAGACCATGTCTAGGATAATTGATCCATCCTTAAAATTTCTGCAGAAAAATTGTAATTCCAGATTATTTTTGCCCTGTTACTTAATGCTGTTTCTTAGCCTTCCTGACTGTGTCAAGGAGTTTTATCTGGAATCATTCTGTTTAAATATCACAATTAGCAAAACATTACTTATAAGGTATGTCTGTTGAAATATTATTTCTTGTTATCACTACCTTGTAATATTTTCCGTCCTTGTCCATTTGGGCTGATATAACAAAATACCACAGACTGGGCAGCTTAGAGTACAGACATTTCTCACAATTCTGGAAGTCCAAGACTAAGGAAACAGCTTGTTCCCATTCTGGTGAAGGCTCTCTTCCTGGTTCATAGCTGGTGACTTCCTGCTGTGTGGAAGGGACTAAGGGCTCTGGGAGGCTTCTTTTTTAAGGGAATTAATTCTTCATGAGGCTCTACTCTCATGACTCCCCAGGGCCCCACCTCCCAAAGGCCCCACCTCCTAAGACCATCAAACTGGCATTAGGATTTCAACTTACAAATTTTAGGGGGACACAAACATTCAGACTGTAAATTTATTGTTCCTGTTTAAGAACGGGACTTATCAATCAAATGCTGAACAAAGCTCTTTCGGAAATGAAACCCTGGGCTAAGTATAGCTGGACTAGTTTTAGCTTTTTCACTTATTGGGGGTGTTTATGAACAAAATCACAACTAACATGAACCTATTTCATTATTAATAAAATATCAGGTAGATGACACTTTCCATAATAATTTGAGAGTAAACTAGATAAAGCCATTTACAACTGTGCTAATTTTTAAAGCATTTTTTAAAAGGCACAGTTAAAACTCATATTCTTTTTGAAGTAGATTACTCATATTAAAAGTGATTTTAAAAAGTGATTGTACTTCAGATTAATTAGAATTGTGACAGGATGAAGAACAGGTATCAAATGGTACAACAGGTTATTTGAGATAAGTAGGGAAAGAGAAAAAAGTCTGGTGTAGACACAGATAAGGAGGGGGGTGTGGACACAGATGAGGGAGGTGAGAAAGAAGCTGGAAAGAGATGTAGATGAACTGTGACATCATAAGAAAAAACAGGGAGTGAAGGAAAAAAATAGGACAGAAAAAAAAGGCCACTAACTCCCTACACTGGGATATTCCTCTTCCAAGAAACACATCCACTTTGACTGCTCTAACAGCCAAATGGCTCAGATCTCCCCATTCTGATTTCTGAATGGGTAATATTAGAGTTAGAAACTCTCTCATATCATTTGCAAAAGCTGTGTGGGTCACCATCTCTTCAGCTTTTATATCCACCAAACCAGAATCAATACATGGGCCAGGCCATTGAGATAATAGGGGCTTTATTCCCATTCCCCCTTGGTTAAATTCTCCTCCTTCCCCATCAAGGGATTTCATAAAACCCTCCCAGTGGAGACAACTTGATTCTGATCCCAATTTCCATTAGCTCAGGCACCATGACTATGCTGCATAACTATTCTTTCTTTGTGATAGGCTTACCTAAGGACCAGAAAGGCCCCAAACATACACCCTTACCTTACTTCATTGCTATTTTTGGTTCTTCCTGTGCATTTAAAAATCTTGCTTCTTTGCATATGTTCCAACGGGTCAGATGATCAGGCTCATACAGCTGTTTTAAGGGCTTCTAGAACAAACAACTCAACACCAATATGGGCAGTAAATGTTTTTACTGTTTTGAGGGATTTGTCCTGTGGTTGACTAAACTTCAAGTTAGAAGCAGTTGGTCTGATCTAAGACATATTTGGGGATGAAAGAGCAGCAGTAAAGACAAAAAGAAAAAATGCTGTTTTTCTCAGATCAAGCATGTATCTATTTTCTGGGATCTCTTTTCACTTTCTCCATTTTAATATGGAATTATGGGCACATTATCCTGTTGTCAATTCCTCCTCTCTGCCTGATAGGCTAGTTTATGGAAGCACCTCCCTCAAGTATTGTGTCAAACCACAGAAGGGGAGCAAAATTCAGTTTTACCAGTTATTATCATTGTTGGTATCTCCAGAGGGAAGTTAAAAAAAAAATCACATGGGAAACTGTTAGGAGGGCTATTAACAAACATGAGGTTTTGTTGAATGTTTCATGGATCCATCTTAGTACTCCCTAATAGCAAGAGTCAGAGTTGCTAAAATGCTAAAAAATGAACCTCCTTCACCAGGTGGCTGGCACCACTGGGCTTGAGCATGTTGATAAAAAGTCTTACACACATATCAAGATTTCAATTATTTATCCTTTCTCTGATGCTACTGCAATAGGAAAACTAAGAACAAATGGCAGGCTTAAAAAATTTTTAATTTTGCTTTTTTCAATACTATAGGAGAATCTAACATTTCTGGCTGATCTTGAAGGAATTCTTCATAAAGTTAACACTGGGAGTAATTTATTAAGTTCTTCTTTTTTATTTTTCTAAAAATTAGTATTTTGGACGAAAGGTTGGTTAATGAAATAATATTTCATTTGTGGTTGTCCTTCTCTGTGGCAGGTGAAAGTGAAATTTTTGGGGAATGTGATAAATATCCATAAAATTCTAATAGTTATGAAGGAAAATTTTAATAGCCATCTCAAATGTGATGGTGGACTTTAACATGGTGTGGGGGATAAACGATAGCTAAAGCTCAATAAAATGATCTTATAACCGTACGTGCTTGTATATTTCCAGTTATGGGGATATCTGTAACAACAAACTTCTTGTGTTAAAACATATTTGTAAGATCTGAAGCAATTATGACTCATGCAATGGTGGTAAAACATGAAGCAGAACAGAAAACCCATGTTTGCCAATGTGACTGAACAATCTTTATGACTTAATCCTTGATTTCTTGGTCTGACTCCTAAGAAAAGCTGGTTTTGAATATGGCGGTTGACCATTACTTGGACTGCTTGTGTAATTCACTCTGTCCTCCAGAGCAAGTCACAGCTTTCTTCCCTCAGGCTTTACTTTTTTCTTCTATAAATAGGGGATAGGCTCTGACATATATAATTTTAACATTTGTTTTAAGGGTAAAATCAGATATATATGAAATCTGCCTGGAGAGAAAAGAGATGTCATCCTTAACAAACCGTAGGTTATTCTGTTCTCTGCTCTACTAGACTACACGGTAGTGATGGAGGCTTCTGACTTCATGCATCCACATCTCTGGGTCAGCTAGTGTGACACACATATATATATGGCAGTGATAACTAAAGCCTAATATGATTCAACAGTTTTCTGTATTTGAACAATGTGCTTGTGTACAGAATTTTCACCAGAAAGTTTTTATAGCAAACTTTTTATGTCAGAAGTTTATTTTATTGGTAAAATATTAAATAATATACAGAATTAAAAACTGCACTTACACTTCTGAGAAGAAATAAATCTTGGACAAATTATATGCTTGTTCCTGAGATTCCCTAAATTTATTCCAGTAGCTGTGCACTCAGACAGTACAAACCTTTATAATATAATCCTTTTCACAAAGTATTACAAAGTTTCTGCAGCTTCTTTAGTTGTACTCACATACAAACACACACTCACACATGCATATTACAACACTCATACACGTATACACAATACCCACATACATGCACAGAACATGTATGTGTGTGCATTAAAAACAAATGAAATACAAGTCCCACGTTTTAGTCTGCAGTGATAGAACTGTTAGCGGAGGTCTCCAAACTGGTGTATAGCAGGGTGACTTGTCACACAACTGCAAAGACTGCTTCAGTATTTCCATAGTAAACCTCATTTTCTGAGGTATGGTATTTGAGCCTTAAAAAAACTACATTACACTGAGCAAACCTGACATACAAGGTCTGGAATTTTAATTTTACATTTATATATGTATATATATATATATCTTTTTTAAACAATAGTTTTTATTTTCCCAAATTACTAGTTTGAAAAAAAATGAGGTTTACTGGTTTGACCTATCTTTTTTTTTTCGCTTCTAAAACAAAATATCCTAGAAACTGTCAAGCAATTAGTTTTTAAAGTAGTCTAATTACCTTTGGTATTGTTAAAGAAAAAAAAAGACATATACTGTACAAATGCAGTAACTGCCTTTTAAAAAAAATGCCAAAGAAATGTTATCTTTTTAATCAAAATATGTATTTACATTACAGCAGTTTTACTACAGGGACACAGATATAAAAACAGAAAATCAGAATGCTACATATAAATATGTAGGATATGAAAAATATCTCTTGCTTAGGTTGTATGAAAACAGGAGTGCTCCAAATATTTCTTAAAAAGTTTCTCCAATAGGTGATAAGTATTTAAAATTGAGCTAAGTGCTTTACTTTTATTTTAAAGTTCATTTCCAAAGGAGAAAGGAGAAATAGAAAAAAATATTAGGTTCTTAATTTAAAACACTGGACAAGGGTCTAAGAAAAAAAATTCAGTCTCTAAGAATTTCAACTTTAGGATACATTTCTCAGGCAAAAGATTACTAATTTCAACAAAAATTTAGTCTAAATAAAGATATCATGAGATTAGACCAGTGGTTTCCACATTCTCTAATCTTTTGACTGTGGTGTGTTTTTCTTTTTGCTTGTTGTGTCCTTTAACATACCATAATTTTCAAGAGTTTCTTTTTGTCTTTAACTAAAGAAAGAATAAGAAAAATAACTATCGTTTTTAAGACTTCAAGGAAAGTATTGCACTTGTACAGAAAGTAAAGAAAAACATCTTTTAAACTAAGTAGTAGAAGCAATCGCTCTGGGATTGCAAATAACACATGGTCTAAAAGGTTCAACTACTTAAGAGCAAATGGGGAGCCTGGAGAGCCCACTCCAAACCTGGAATATTATTATAGTAATGTTAAAGCATTTTCTCCCACCTGGGAGATAGTTAAGACTTTTTGCTTTAGACTTTTAACATCTTTCTAAATTCTTGCAAAAAAATTGCTTAATCTCTCATAACAAACATTTTAGGAGAACAACCAAATCAGAACATAAAATCCAGCAAGAAAGGAAGGAAACATATCATGTTCTTTTGATTATATAATCTCTGAAGTCATATTTTAGATACCCAATATTTGAAAGTGAAAGTAACACATGGGTTATATACCTTACTTGTTTTAATTCAACTACTTTTTTTAAAAAATAGAAAACTACACTTGAATATAAAAATATGTCAGCAGATTATACAGCCAACAAAAATCATACACAAAAAATTAAGACTGAAGAGACCTATGAACTGGAAATAAAAACTTGGCCTAATCCTCAAACTAGCAGGGGGAAAGAAAGGCAGAGACAATGATGGAGGGAACATGGACAGAAAATAGAAAGGAGGTGGTGAAAGCAGGCAAAATTTAAGAGATCACAAAAAACTTCGATACACACAGGGGATGTGATTTATGTTCAATATCTGAGAGTATACTTGACAAGTCAAAATGTTTTATCACAGTTTCAGATACTGAACTACTTAAACACACACACACACACACAAAAGAATAACAAAACAAAACCCAGAGTCTTTCCCTTGTTACAGTGTATTCATGGAAAAAAAAAAAATCCATTTCCAGTAAATTAAGTAGAATCCTGGTAAGTGCATAGTTGGGGAATCAGTGACCTCCACCCACTGAAGAAGCTTTTCTTACTGTGTGTCACTTGAGGTAATTTAAAGGGCCAGATTAACTGCAAACTGGCTTATCTAAACCTATAAGAAGTTTTATGCTGTACTTTATGTGGCTTAGCAGAGGGCCTATAAATTTTATATTTTATTCACAATAAAAAGGACATCTTAGAAAACTAGTCATTCACGTACCACTCTGTATGGGATAAAGGTTAATTCACAATAAATTTATACAGAAAATATACAAATGCAATGTTATGGGGAAAAAAACCCATAAACAGAATTAGGAACTTATTTTCAAAGTGTGTGTGAAAAATATCCACAAACTTACAGTACAGCAAGAGAAAACTAAAAAGCTAGAAATATAATGTTACATAAAAAACCTTATGGAAATTCCAAAATTTTAGGTTTCTGCAATAAATGTAAAAATATTCAAGGTGTCATTGTTTGGCCTAGCAATACACTATGATAAAAAGAAACACTAGCATATCACAGCTTCTTGGTCATATGACATTTGCTTTGAATAACAAGCAGCTCATTTCTTTTTTTAAAAGCTGTCATATTTTAACACATCCATTGCAAGTAATACACAACCATGGTAGGAAACCATTTGAGATTATACTTTGGAGAATAGCAATATGATATGACTCTTCAATTGTGTTTAAGGAGAATTAATGGCCTGCTTCTTTACATCATTCCACACAACATTAACAGGTTAGAAGATGACATTCTAAGACTAGTAGAACACTAGACTATAGGTGAAATTCCAAAACAATACTGTATTTTATTGATTCAAAATTCCACTAATAAAGCCTTGATACTAGAATTATTCTTCCTTAAAAACAAAACAAAAATACATACCATACCATAATGCAGTTCACAGCTACAATTTCCCTCCATCTCATATACTACCTGCATAATCTTGTAATGGTATTCAGAAATACTATCAAACTAAAAAGATAGCAACATCTGGTTTCAAAGTTTTCTTTTACTTTAAGCAGATGAGCTGAAAGTCTCTGTATGGGAAATTCCTCTAATGGTTTTGACCTAAGAAAACGAAGATGAATTATATAGTAATTTTAAGCGATTTTTAAAAATGCATAAAAGTGTTGTAGAACTAAACAGCTAACCAACACTCGATGCATTTTAAAAAGGCACAAACATAAATAAATTTTATAAGTATTTGATACATTAAATTCAGGATCTTAAGACCAGTTACTGTATATTTTAATTATTTTGCAGAAACTGGAGGTTTAAAAACATTTCTAAGATAACTTTCGTATATATAAACTTCAATTTCACCCCCTACTCTTTTTTTCTTTTGCCTCTGGGGAATTTTCTGTTTTAGAATAATTTTCATACAGACAATATTTACTGAAATAATATATAAAAGAGAATGAAAGATGATCACAAATTATAACTTATCCCTTTTTGTAAAATGAATAATTCAAAATTAAAAAATAACATAGCCAATACCTCCTATAATCTAAGTTCTGTCTTGAAACCAGGAGCATAGAGTTTTTTATTTGTATTTTTGCAGACTTCTCTCTTCTTTTTCCATTCATCTTAAGGAATCAGTTTAAAGATAACAAAGTAAAACATCATTTTCACCTAAATGCCTTCACTGATGTAATTTTTGTCAAACGTTTATAAAATATCATAAAAACTTCATGGTTTTGTGACGTCTAAGACTGAAATACAAAATCCATAAATAAAAACAATACCGAGCTCAATAAAACATTGTTGTCTTTCTCCATTTGCCAACAAGTTGAAAACTCTTCCTACTTAAGAGTAATTTGTGTTTCTTTCACTTTAGAGGTTATGTGAAATCAGCTTAAAAGTGTTTTGATTCATTGTTTTGATTTGTTCTGGAAGTACATAGTAAAGACTCAAGGTTTAAGTTGAATAGTTGTGACTACTCCTAAAGATAGACTAGTAACTTTAATATTTCTCTATACAGTCTGATAAAGTAAACCTATTAAGTTGCTCAGGTATTAATCATAATTTTAACTCTCTATAGGCTCCTGTAACACACCTGATTACTCTAATTTCTTTTTTTCATGAATTTTCTTTAAAAGAATGTGTATGTATACTATGATGCAGGCACACAGCAGCTTGTACGTATGTAGGGGATACAGTCCCTCCCTGTAGCCAGATCTGAATCCTAGTCTCTCATTCTCCCATTTTGTCCCTCCAGAAGATTCACAACAGGATGTTTCAACAACTTGAAATCTCTTCCAATTTGCTTACTGGTCACTTTCACTATTGTAAAAAGCCAGATTAGAATGGCTTTAAAAAAGTGATTGACCACTTTTAGAGAGAGGCAATACATATCTTTTAACATGAGCTGGATATGAAATTCTGGGAAAAATTAGGGCAAAACAACATGATGCATTTTTGCCTAGCTGGAAAATACAGAGGCTAACCCATTTACATGCCCTTCAAATACTCTAATGTGAAATCTCACCTAAATAAACTGAGCATATAACTGTTATGTAAAACTTGATTTATTTGGTGTCTGATCCTCATATTTATTTTTAGGTGCAACCATCTTGCATATTTCCTTTTGTGAAGAAGCATGCAAACATAGCCATCCAGAGTTTCCCAGAAAGCACTGTGTCCACAAAAACTCTATCTAAGCTACACAATGGAATTGACCTTGTCCTCATCTGCCCCTGCTACACCCTAAGCCATCTTCATCCCTAGTTGTTCCTCCTATGAAGCTAAGAAAGTACAAGTAATACACTGGTGGAAACTTTTTGAAAAAGATTTTCAAAAAAATGGAATCAGAAAGGGAGAGTGCCATTATACTATCCTCAGTGGGTAACTCTACAATTCTGTAGGTCCACTGAATTCAGTTACATCCCTGGGCAGGTAGGTACATGATTGTTCATATACTGAAAAAAAAAAATTAGTAAGCAGGAAAAAAATTCATAGATGATGCCAGCAGAAATTCACACATAGCCAAAATTATGAACATATTGACTGCCATCCAAATGTTTCCTTAAATTATAGTAAAACACAAAATCACTAACCTTAAATTATTTACCTCCCTCCAAAAGGAAAAAAAAAATGAAATTCCAATTATATATGAGTGGTTGGGATAAATGGGGTAGGTCTCAAAGACACGCTTCACCTATGAATAATACATTGTATGTTCACAATGTGGTAATGCACCCGAGCATACAGGAAAAAAAGTGACAGTTAACATTCTATTTAAAACATTTCACATCTCCGATTTAGTGCTTTCTCTTAGATGTAAAGGAATAGTTTGGGTATTTCTCCAAAAATAATTGCCACAGAGGGCCAGTGAAAGAGAGCTGAGTTGTAACCATTTTTTGCCTAGCTCTAGCTGAATCAGTACATAGACGTTGCTTACACAAGTGAATGGCAAACTGAAAATGGGTGATGAACATTATTGGGGCCAGACCTGCTTACTAATTCTCACATCATTCTGCACTAAAAACCACAGTTTTAACATCCTATTGAATGATTTTTTTTAGAGCAGTCATCACTTACTGCTTAATGTAATTTTAACATTCAGAAATGGTTATCAGACAATCCAGTCACGGTCAGGCCTGTCCTCTCTAAACACAAGCAGCGAATTCTCCCTCCAAGTGGGCCCCCCACAAATGAATTTAATCAGTTTCACTCAGTTCCTCCCCTCTAATGCTGTTAGACTGCAAAGAAGAACAGAACACCCATATACATGAAATTAAAATCTATCCATGAAATATGCCAACGTATACATGAATTAAAAGAAGAAAAATTCTTTAGTAAGGGACTGAGATTCATAAGAGCTTATATATGTTAATAGTTTCTATGTTTTCGAGACACAAAAGCGTGGACATGAACACTTTAGCTTGGAGGTTCGGTTGCGTTCTAGACTCCAAGAAGGGTAAAAATAAGCTTCTGTTTTTGTCTGTTTTATCTATAATGCACTGGTTACAAAGAAGTTGCTTTTTCCTTGTACCAAAAGTGGTAAATATTATTATTGAAGAAATACTAGAATAAATATCCTTCGTTCCATAACCTTATGTGGTTCAAGTTACCATACTTGGGTCAAATTAGCAACTGCTCTGAGGAGATTCTGAAAGAAATGGCCTAGAGCAAGATTTTTAAGACTTTCCACCAGAAGAATAAAAGATGAACAGACTGTGGACAAAACATTGGGGGATCAAAGCTTGAAAAATAAACCAGTGAAAAGAGAAACACCAGAAAAGGGATTTCTGAGTGGGTTTCCCCCCCCCCCTACTGTTAGCCTAATTATATTGATATTTTTCTGCTGACTGGTTAACACTGATTAAATGCTGATCCAGTGACAATTGTAAGCGTACTTTTTAGAAAGGAATACGTATACTATGCTGCCATCACATTAGAGCTGTAAAAGAAAACTTCCCAAACAAATTTAAGAAAAGTAGAGGTCCCTTCTGAAAACTACTGAATGCCTCTTAGCCACTCTTAGACCATATGTTATTCTGAAAACTAGATAAAAACACTATTTGTTAAAGGTGTTCAAAGTAAGGCTGCCAGGGTGTCTATAAAATGCAAGTCATCAAAACTATGGAAAAACAGTGCTTAAGTTTAGAAAAATAAGATCATAGGACCTCAGATGTATTGTAGCTGTCCTTAACTACCTGTAGTTTATAAGTTTTGCTATATGGTACAGGGTACAATATACCGTATTATAAATTCCACAGGGGAAGTAAACATAGAGCCCACAACAACTACTCATCCAAGGAGTTATCATGGAAAATAATGTGTGTGTGTTCCATGATCTCTAGAGGAAAAGGAAAACAATTTACATTTCGAAACAAATTCTTCTTTGACTGATAAAATTACTTATCCCATTTAAAACTGTGAAAGTCCAACCCAGAAAATGCTAATCTTTCCTGCCTTTGCACAATCCTGAACATCAGTGGCAAATTAGAATCCTTAGATGAATCTTTATGAATCAAGTGATTTTTTTTTTCTCAAAGCATGAGATATACCTTATATCTATGCATGGCAGAAATGAACTGCTCTTAAATTCCCACACAATAAACAAGTCAAGCTGTTAAGGAACAATGTCCCCTGTCTCTTCTCTCTTCCGTTTCTTCCTTATTGTAATCAGGCAGAGCAAATGACACTGAGTCCACAAAATAAGAATTAATGACAGTAACAATATTAAAAAAAAAAAAAGGTATGTCAACATCTGAGGAAGGTGGGATTGTAAGTGCAGTATTTCTTCATGTGCAGTTCGTTACTTCATAGGGGTCCCCTTTGGAATGAAAAGGCCTAGTGGAATGTGTGCTCCCCTCGAACAATGTGTGATGAAAACTCATAACGGTCCTGGCTTCTGTAGCCACAGATGTTGCATTCCAGTGGGTCCCGGTAGCCATGGCAACCCATGTGAATGGTGTACATGACATGGTCTAGGAAAAGGACTCGGCAGTGCTCACACTTGAAGGCTCTAATCTGTTCACCTTCTCCATTGAAGACCTTGTAGATGTCCTTCAGTGAGCCCTTAGGAGCCTTGGTGGTATCCAAAGCCTTGACATCCTCCTTCATGTAAGCTGGGCTTTGTTTCCTCTTGGGATTTAAGGCAGGGTTTCCTTGGTAAGACTGGTGGTCATCATGGCTGCTTTCTGAGTCAGTAGAATCTAGGCAGCTATTGCTGGGAGAGGCCTCTCTTTCCTGGGGTCGACTCTTTGGTCTGATGAGAGAGATAGGGCCATCCATGTTGTTTTCATGACTATCGGAGGTTTCCCTGCTAATGGGTCTTTCTATCCTATTTGGATGATAGACCTGAGAATAAGCTGAGCTTATAACTGGGGCCACCTCAGCGATTGTGCTTGGCGGGTGCTGCATCAGAGGGTGAAGGGCCTCAGCTCCAAGGTAGGTGATTGCATTGTTGATGGCTTGGTCCATCATATGAGACTGCATCAGCTCAGCCTCCTTCTCATATGTTAAGTTCATATCAAAGTGAATGTCTGGGTAGCTGAATCGCATGATCTTTTCTCCTGAATAGAAGAGGGGGAGAAAAGCAAAAAGAGGGGAAAAAAAAAAAAAAAAGAATACAACACAATGAATAGCTTGACTAAGGATATATACTAATCACTTTCATTTTCCATAGTATGGTATATCTTATTCTTTAGATCAAGTATTTAGGCTCTTTAATTCTGCTGAGACTCACAAATACTCAACCTACAGAGAGGATTAGTAATAAAAATGTCACAAGCTATTTGCACTTGTTCTAATGCCATCATGAAAGTTTATCTCGCCTGAAAGGTATGATTGAGTGTGTGTTATCTTATTTTCATTCTCTATCAAAGTTTCCACTTGTCTAGAGCTCAGAAACTGTAGAAGAAAGAAGAAATACCAGGTAAAAATAGTCAGAGATTTACTTTATTTTGCATATTTTAAACATCAGTGACCAAGCCTCAAAGATCATAAAAATGAGAGTGATATGGTTATAACACCTGTGTTATCTCACTATCGTGTATAGTTAACTTGGTTGATTTAGCTGCTATATTAGAGAAAGATTATAGACTAAATATATGTCATTCTGGAAAATTTTTAAATGCCACAATTAAAATACTTTTTAACAGTTTAATTGATAAACTGAATGAAATTTATGGCTATATAAAAATAGGGTATTTCCCAAAGCACATACTTATTATAAACTTGAAAATGGTTGTTTCATTGTTTTGCTTCTTGAAATGGATAATCATTCATTTTTGCATCATCCCTTTCTTATTTAGACACATATGTTATTACTATGTGAACACCCATTGTTAGTTTTCTATATATTTTCTTGACTGAGAGAGATCTGTAGTTTTACTTTTTAACGTTTACTTCAACTAATTTAATTTTACTTCCACATTGTATATTAACATAATATCTAAGCTTAACCAATTAAAGAGTTGGTGCATAAAACAGTAGTTTAGGTTTTTCTCCTTCAAATATTGCCAGCTTTGGACAGAGTATTTTCTCTTTTAAAAATTCTTCCATTAAATCAATGTGTTCTCCTACTAATGCTTACTTTGACTAACATGTACACTGATCCATAGAATTGTATTCTGGAAAAATACCTTTATGTGGCTAGTATTATTTCAGGTTTGAAGGAAGGTCTCCCAGATGAGAGGAAGGTAATGATCAGAGTAATGAAATTTGAAAAAGAATATGAGCAATTATTTCATAGCATACAGTTAAGATATTGCAGTGTCAAGAGTTCAAAAGTTAAGCTGTGCTGTGTTTAGTCACTCAGTCAGGTCCAACTCTTTGCGACCCCATGGACTGTAGCCCACCAGTCTCCTCTGTCCATGGTGATTCTCTAGGCCAGAATACTGGAGTGGGTTGCCTTTCCCTTCTCAAGGGGATCTTCCTAGCACAGGGATCAAACCCAGGTCTCCCACATTGCAGGCAGATTCTTTACCGACTGAGCCACCAGGGAAGGAAGCACTGTTTAGACGGTGTGACAACAATTTAGGTATTATTTATAATCCAGTGTGATATGTGGTAAGGGGTCAACTAAGGAATACAAAACTCACAGTATTAATAAAACAAAGCTTCCCGAAGACAGTGACATCACAGAATGAATGTGATGACAAAGACTAGCCAAGTAAAGGAAGGGCTTCCCTGGTGGCTCAGAGATTAAAGCGTCTGCCTCTAATACAAGAGACCTGGGTTCGATCCCTGGGTCGGGAAGATCCCCTGGAGAAGGAAATGGCAGCCCATTCCAGTATTCTTGCCTGGAGAATCCCATGGACGGAGGAGCCTGGTGGGCTATAGTCCATGGGATCGCAAAGAGTCGGACACGACTGAGACACTTAACTAAACTTAACTTAAAGGAAGAGTAAGGGTTAGAGAAGCTGGTAGGAAGGCTCAGAGGCAGAAGGGCATGACTCATCCTAGGGATTACTAACACTTTGCATATGGCTGAGAATGGAAACAGACGAGGAAGTTGTTATCTGATAATATAGGGCTTTTCAAGAGCTAAGGAATTTGAAATCTATCCTGAGAGAGGTAAGAACTGAAAGGGTTAAACAGGAGAGTGACTAACTAGATAATTATTTAGCAAGATGATTTAGGAAGTTGTTGCTACAGGGATGTAGAGATCATGGGCGGCTTCAACTAGTAGAGTAGCAGTGGAAATGGAGAAAACTAGATGGAATGGGGAAAATTTTAGAAAATGCTGCTAGAACTTGTTGATTATCTAGACACAGAATGAGAAAAAGAAAGAGGTTTAAGTATTAAGCCAATGTTTCTGGCCTGGGAAACTTAGTGGACGGCAATGGGATAGAAAAGATGGTGAATTCAGATTGGGGAAGACTATGAGTAATAGTCATGTCTAATAAGTACTGAGATACAGTCTCAGATTCAGGAGAGAGATTTGGGCTTGAGATACAGATATAAGAATCATCGGTTAATAGAAATTAGCTTCTGAAGCCAGGGGAATAGATGGTATCACAAAAGCACGGGTAAAATGTGAAAAAAGAGAAGGTCAAAAATGGAACCTGGAAGAACATCAAGATTTTTACACCTGCCCATAGACTAGGGCAAGTGAGATTAGAGTCCCATGCTTAGAGAGCCCTGGGTCTCACTCCTTATGAAGGAATAAGGAATGTGGAGGGCCCAGGGAAAGTGCCAATCTGGAGTTACATCCTAGACTATACTCTGGGTGCCCAGCATGCCAGAATTCTTTGTCCAAATGGCCCAGAACTTGCACTGAGAGTTGCAGAGTCCTCTTCACAGTGTCCATTCCCTGAGTACCAACTTTGTTGTTGGTAGGTACATTCTAAGGCCTGAAGAAGTCAGTACATTACTCTTTATGGGCTGTGGGTGGGGTGGGACATGAAAAGAGTTTGGATGTGTAGACCAAATGTCTACACAAACATGTATGAGGCCCCTCTTTGGTGCTGGATAGAATCAGGAGTGGGTTTAAAAGAGGGGACTGACTGCACACCAGGGGGGTTTGTTCTGCGCATGCCTTCAAGTTCTGGTGTGGAACTCTGAGGAATCTGTGAATTCTATATTATTTGAACTCAGTCTTTCAGATTAGGAGGTTAGAACACAATAGTTTTTAATTTAAGCCTGATTTATAATATTAAAATAATTAGGCATATGAATTGAGTCTTCCATTAGGACTGTAGAACAATTTGCATAACTCTTAGGGGGAATCCATTAAGAAGACTGAGAAGGGGCAGTCAGAGAAGCTGGAAGAAATGCAAGAGAGATCAGTGTCACTGAAACCAAGGAAAGAGAGTGTTTCTAAGAGTATTAACTATTCAGTAGTGAAAATATGCTCCAGTCTGAAAGTCCTCTGGACTTGGCACTATAAAGAATAATTTCAGTAGAACATGAGGACAAAAGCCAGGCTGTGTCGGCTGGAGAATGAGTAGAAAAAAAAAAAAATAGAAAGCAATCACAGAGAACTCTTTCAACAATTACATCTTTGAAAAGAAGGAGAAAGTTAGGTAGTAGCTGGAAAAAAACCTAGGTTTGACGTTAGATTTTTTTTTTTTAATGATGAGAATTTATCACATTGAATGCCAAAAGAAAAATGCCAATAGAAGGGACATGTTAAAAATATATGTGAGAAAGGGGGAAAATAATGGTGCAGGTTATGTGAAGGGGCTGGGATAGGAGAATTCCAGGGAACAAGAAGAAGCATTAATTAGAAAGAAGGATGCTGCTTTCAGCCATGAAAGAAGAGAGCGTTCATGTGGGTGCACATATCTCACAGGATTAGTGATAGTTGAAATCATGTCAACTGTTTTTATTTCCTAAGAATCTAGATGTAATATCACCAAGGTGTGAGATGCCATATTTTGGGAGAGTAGGGAAAGGTTGAAATGGCCCTATGTGTTGAATATGAGAGAAGACCATTCAGGGATGGATAAAAGGAAAGCTGCTATATAGTAGGGATGGGACAATTGGTATTTGAGATCAGTTACTCATTTATTTACAGCGATGCCAATTTATAAGGCTGTGGGATTTTCTCTAAAATTACTAGCAGCTATGTAGATGTGGAAAAGGGTTCAGTTGGTTTTATTAGAGGGTAGGCATTTTACTAGTTGAAAGACAGAAGGACAATAAGACAACAGAGTCATGGAATCCAAACTGGATAAGAAAAGAGAGGATGAAACAAATACACAGCAAGTTCAAGGATCACTGGCCTGGAGAGCTTGATAAAAATCAAAGGAGAGTATTTGACGAGGACAGTGATAAAAAGAAATTTATAGTAAGTGAGGAATGATGATATTTCTCACTTCAAAAGGCATCATAAAAAACATTATTATGCAACTGTTTGTTATACAGTTGACCCTTGAACAACATAGGTTAGAACTGCACAGGTCCATTTATAGGAGGATTTTTTCCAAGAGTAACATGATAGTACTGCATGATCCGTGATTGGGTGAATCTATGGATGCAGAAAGGTGGATATGGACAACTGTGTGTAAGGAGGGTCATCTGTAAGTCATATGCAAAGTTTCCACTGCATTAAGGCCACTGCCCCAAACCCTGTGTTGTTCAAGGGTCAACTGTGTATTACCACTAGGTCAGAGTCCAAATAAAGAAAAAAAATCATCAATTTCTAATAAAAAACTAATGTTCTTATTTTAGAATAAAAAATGTTTTTAAATGTATCCCTCTTTTCTAAGTGATGCAATTAAGTCAAATTGAGAGTAGCATCTAAGTCATAGGAAACATGAAAACATTACAAAGATGAGAACTAAAACAGAATAGTAACAAATTTCTTTCATATTTTTCCAATGACACAGACATTTAATAGATGTCCAGCAAATTAACCAATTTTGAAAAACAGAAGAACTGGCATTTTAAAAAGGTAACTTATAAGCAGGAAGAAAGAGAGACAGAAATAAAAGTGACTCAGGGCCCAAAACAGATCTGAGTATACTCTCAGGGGCTAGTTTTAAACTGTGTGTGCTGCTAAGTCACTTCATTCATGTCTGCCTCTTTGAGATCCTATGGACCACAGCCCACCAGGCTCTTCTGTCCATGGGTTTCTCTAGGCAAGGATACTGGAGTAGGTTGCCATGCCCTCACCCAGGGAATCTTCCTGACCCAGGGATCGAACCCATGTCTCTTAAGTCTCTTGCATTGGCAGGTGGGTTCTTTACCACTAGGGTCACCTGGGGAGCCCTAGTTTTAAACTGACCTAGCATAAACTATGATCTTTGGGCTTCTTTCAATGAACTTTGTCAGTTAACTTCTCTAGCTTGTCTTAAATTCATATTTTGGTGATTTGTTAGTTCTTCAATTTTAGATTGAAAAGAAATCTTCTCTAAATGTTTACTGGAATAGGAGAATTTTATCACCCTTCCCCCTACGAAATAATGAAAGCAAACGTTTTCTCTCAGTTACTACTCAACCCTCATAAAGATGTTCCACAATGTATTTTGACACTAGAATGTGAGAATTTGCTTATTTTTTTTATCTCTTCTAATGTTTACTCTATATAAGTCTATACGAATATATATTATATGTATAAATAATGAAAATTCTTTATATTGAATCTGTTATTCATTCAGCTCTTTTTGAAAATAGCTAGATAATTCTGTAACCTCAGAGATAATTTATGACTATAGTATTATAATATGCAGAATGATGCCAACTCTGAGTGTAACAAAGAATATCTGAGGGCTTGGAAATGAAAGTCTAATATATCATACCTAATCTTTTCAGTTTAAAACATAAGCTACATGAAAACAAAGATCAAAAATCTGAACTGTAGCTCCAAATATGAAACATCTTGAATGCAGATTGCTGAATTACTTATTTTAATGCAAAATTGAAAAAAAATTCTCTTCATTCTAGATTAAATACTTGGGGGGATGCATGCTCAGTTGCGTCTGACTCTTCGTGCAACCCCTTGGACTATAGCCCTCCAGGCTCCTCTGTCCATAGGACTTCCCAGGCAAGAATACTGGAGTGGGTTGCCATTTTCTTCTCCAGGGGAATCCTCCCAACCCAGGGATCAAACCCATATCTCCTGCGTCTCCAGCACTGGTAGACAGATTTTTTAAAAGCATTAATTTCGCAGAAAGAAAATGGATTAAAAACCTGGCTAATAGGCTACATCATTTTCTTTAAGTATTGTTATTTGTTATTACACTTTATGTAAGTACAGGCCATGAGGGCTACTTTGGGCTTTCCTGATAGCTCAGTTGGTAAGAATCCTCCTGTAATGAAGGAGACCCTGGTTCAATTTCTGGGTGAGGAAGATCCCTTGGAGAAGGGATTGGCTACCCATTCCAGTATTCTTGGGCTTCCCTTATGGCTCAGCTGGTAAAGAATCTGCCTGCAATGTGGGAGACCTGGGTTCAATCACTGGGTTGGGAAGATCCCCTGGAGAAGGGAAAGGCTACTCACTCCAGGACTCTGGCCTGGAGAATTCCATGGACTATATAGTCCATGGGGTCATAAAGAACTGGATACAACTGAGCGAATTTCACTTCCTTTATATAAGGCTTCAATCTGAGATAATAATGGAGTCCTATCACTCTTTCCTTTTTCTTAGGCTCACATGCCTAAGGGTATGTAGTGTGTGTGTGTGTCTGTGTGTAATGTCACACATACTTTGTGTGCAGTATAATGGAGAAAAGAAATGACCATTTATTTCATGAATTGAAACATATCATATATATTCATATATACATGGGAACATGCCTTTGCTCATTAAAATTAGCTTTTACAGAAATAAAACCCTTTGTAATGCTTACCCACAAACTTTTGTGGAGTGGAGCTTTTACGTTTTCCCATATTCCCTGTGAGCTTCTCTATGACAGCAGGTCTCTCAAAAGGCACCAGAGAAATATTGTTGTCCATAATAGGCTCTTGTTCCTTACAATCTTCCATAGGAGGTACTATATAAAACCATACAGAAAATGTAATCTGATAATTTCTTCAACATTTAAAAAGATGCAAAGCTGGACTTTCCACCTCAACATGTGTTATACAAACATAAAAACTAGCATGGTAGAGTAAAAGCAATTAGAAAGAATATCCTCTAGTGTTAAAGTATACTGTTAATTTTATACACACACACACACACACACACACACACACACACACACACACACAGAACTTGTCTTTATCCAAATCTCTCTCAGATCAATGACATACACTGTTGCCACTACTGGTGGCCAACATGTTCTTTTTCTCATTTTATTCCTCTGAAAGTGTTTTTTAACACTGATTAAAATCAATACTAACTTTAAGACTGCATTATTCTCAAGGCTTTTGGAGTTTATTTTTCTAAAACAATTTAAGTAAGTCAACTTGTTTCAGAGGAAAGCTTATACAGACACACAGAAGAGCAGTATATTTAATCAGTTTTTTTCACTCATGTATTTTCTTGTAGCAGATTTTCTATCTGATGAGCTGAAAGAGCTGTGAGCCCTGTTGGCTGTGGCTACCTACCTGCACAAAGCAGCCTTCATGAAGAAGATTCAATTCTGAACATGTCCGTGCATAGTAAATGGTGACAGCTTTATGATTGTAATTTATTTTAAAAAAGAGCTCTTCAGCAGAATAAAGGAATCCATTTCCAAATTGGCATATTTGCTCACTAAACTACTGCTCTAATTCATCTGACATAAACTCTCCTGCACTGCTCCCTTTTCATCCCATCTGTCTAAGTGGCTGTGGGTTAATATATTGGCTCATAGATACTGACATGAGATATTGACATGTATGGTATAGACACAGAACTTAGTTATTTTTGAACAAAAATACTTTCAAAGGACATTTAACTAAAGATAGAGTAACACTGGAGACAGACTGCACATGCGTGCTAAATCACTTCAACCGTGTCTGACTCTTTGTTACCCTATGGACTGGAGAGCACCGCCTGGCTCCTCTGTCCATGAGATTCTCCAGGCAAGAATACTGGAGTGGGTTGCCATGCCTTCCTCAAGGGGATCTTCCCAACCCAGGGACTGAAGTTAAGTCTCTTATGTCTCCTGCATTGGCAAGTGAGTTCTTTACCACTACCACTACCTGGCAAGCCTGATCAGTGGATTAAAACCAACATTTGCAGAAAAGACCATAACTTATTATTTCTTGATTACTGTTACTTTTTAACAATTGAACTTGTGTTAGCACTGTTTGGAAATCTAAAGGTTTTGTATCAGGATATCTTGTTCATCATGCACTGTAAAATAATTTACGGAATGATAGCTTTACCGTGTGAAACACAATGCATTATACTTTATAGGGGCAGACACTAAAAGTAAGAAGGCAAGAGATTAAAGTTAAGAAAATCCAGTGTACAATTCAGGTGACCTATTTAATAACCAATACAGGTTATAGATTTTAAAGACATGAAAAATGGCATCAGAAGATGTTTTTGTAATTCAGACCTGCTTAAAAATATCGACATTCAATCTAAGTTTTGGGTTAACCTAGTATAGGCAGGTGGATGGGCCAGAAAAATCCAATCTTCAATCTCTATTTTAATGACAAGGGATCCTATAATTTTTAAATGTTAATTTGGAAAAATTTCCAAGATGAGACTTAGAAACAAAGAAACACTTGTATACTGCTATAATTCATGATATACAAATGCAAAAAGTATGTCCCTAGACATTACTTAAAACATGTCCTCTCTTAGGAACAATTAAATAAGAAAAAAAAACAAAAAAAAAAACTTAAAGCAAAGAATGAATGTCCGTAGGAATTCAGGTAAGGGGCTCCAGGAAGATATGGTGGGTATTCATATAATTAGATATAGATTATTGTCAAAATTTTAACTTTTGCTTTACATGCTGAATTCACGGTCACTTACTACATCATCAAAAAATAACTATTTAATTGAAATACAGGCCATGAACGGGCCCAAGATGAAAATATGTCATGAACCAAGATCCGAAATAAAATAGGGAAAGAAAACAATGTTTGTTGTTATAAATTTTGCTAAAAAACAGCAAAACTGGTTAACAGGGTTTGCCCCAAAATTGAATATACTAATTAGTTTTGAAATGAGTTGTCTAGAACTTGGCAGTTTTGCTTGAGTCTCACCTTGAATTTTCATATTTGCACACATTTAACACTCAAAACGAAACCTGGGTGTGGGAACTGTCCCACACCACATCCACCTCAATTCAGGTGATTTGTCCCAAGTTCAATGAAGCTCATGTGAACTGAAAACAATGACTCTGGCAGAGCTCTGGTCCTTCTTCTACTTCACAACAGACTTTTACATATCAAATAATAGTCTTGTTCTACCATACTGGCAATAATACAAACAACAGACTCACCCTATATACTAAGTCCTTTTTTAAGGCTTTCCATTTAATAATCTAATTAATGCTTTCAACAACCCCCTGAGACAGGTGCAATTACTATTTCCATTTTACAGATGGGGAAACAAAGACCCAAAGATGTAATTTTCTCACTGTGCTTTAAAAAAAATTTGTAGGTGATTTACAATGTGTTTTGAATTGAAGTACAGTTCATTTACACTGTGTTTTAAATTGAAGTATAGTTGATTTACAATGTGTTTTTATTTTTTCAAAAAAACTTGATTGAACTGTTTTCTCAGTGTTTATATCTAGGTAGAACCTAAGTGGTGTGACTCCAGACCAGGGCTCTTAGCCACTATTTGAGTATTGACTTTGTATAAACAAGTTTGAAATACATTTAAGGTTTCCATTGAGAGATCTGATACATTTTATATATTATGTAACTAATTTTCTCAATTATTTGCTTTCATGAATCTGGGTGCAACTCATCAAAATGTTTCCAGATATACATTACTTGAAACACAAAACAAGTTCCCTAGTTAGTAATGTATTAATAGTGTTGTGTGACATTCATCTAGGCTAAGAAAAAATATCAACTTCACTTATTGGAACAAATTTCATAACCAAGTATCTTTCTTGACATTATTTTTGAAGTTATAAACAGTATAAAATATATTTATCCTTGCATTATTTCATTATCTCATCATATTGATAAATCACAAAGATAGAACCATACAAGTGTTTCCAACATTGCTATTTTGCCAAACAATCCACTCAAATTTCGAATTCCAGGAAGACACACTCTGAGAGACCTAGATTAGGTCACATGTCCACATCGCAAGTATGATAAAGACAACACATGTCTTCTGTTTTATCACAAATTTTCTCCATGTTGGAGAACATAAAAAGAAACTTTTCATTTATCTGAATTATATTCTTGACCACAGTGGACAGTGCCCATACTTGAAATTACTCTTTCCATTTTCCCATCCTCTAGTCTCACTCAGCTTCATTGCACTTCTTTCTCCCCCCTTCTTAATGTGTCCTTGTCTTTCTAGCTGTCTCATTCCATACTTTAACTATATAACCTTATAAAACCTGTTACTCTAGATTACTGCCTACATAAGAACAGCTCCCACATCTTTATTGCTTACTGAGACTTCTCTTAAGAGCTCGAGATCTATATATTCAGCTTCCTTCTAGACAGTTTTACTTGGCTGTCTCTCACAGGTGCATAAAAGATAATGTGTTTAAAAACTGAAATCTCTATTTCCATCCCCAAACTTTCTCTTATTTTCCTAATTTCCATCTCAGCGAAGAGCACTATCTACATGGTCATCCATACTAGAGACTTGTGGAAATCCTAGATTTTTGCCCATTCATCCGGTCTCCTCCTCCTTCCTCAGATATACACTCATGGCGATACCAAATGTCAGATGCTACATTTATAGTTGCTCTCAGTGTTTTAAGTGTTCTGAATATTGATGGTTACTAGGCCCAACTCACGGAGAAGGCAATGGCACCCCACTCCAGTACTCTTGCCTGGAAAATCTCATGGATGGAGGAGCCTGGTGGGCTGAGGTCCATAGGGTCGCTGAGAGTTGGACACAACTCAGTGACTTTACTTTCCCTTTTCACTTTCATGCATTGGAGAAGGAAATGGCAACCCACTCCAGTGTTCTTGCCTGGAGAATCCCAGGGATGGCGGAGCCTGGTGAGCTGCCATCCCCAGGGTCGCACAGAGTCGGACATGACTGAAGCGACTTAGCAGCAGCAGCAGCAGCAGCAGGCCCAACTCAACCAATCAGGAGACTGTTGTCATGGTCTACATGGTCCTATCTTGACTCTTCTGATCTCCTGCCCACATTTCTAGCAATGAAATGTAAGCATAATAATATTTTTTAGGATAAAGAATAAAATTCATACAATTCTTTGCTTAGCACAATAGGTCCTTCACTGCCCCTCTCTCTCAGGCCTCATCACCTTCCAATTTTTCTTGCCTTTACCAACCGGGCTCTAATTATACATAAGTACTTGGAGGTCCTTAACCCACCATGCTCTTTTAGACTTCTATTTCTTTATACTTGCAGTTCTCTCCACATGAAACACTCCTTTCCATTTATTTAGCTTGCTCTTCTGCCTTTCAAAACTCCACTCTAACATAATTTTCCCTAGAAATCCCTCTTGGACACCCACTGTGACTTAGATACCTGTCCTCTGTGTTCCCATAATGCTTATCACTCAGTGCTGTAACTGTTGGTTGACTGGTCTATTTCTTCTAATAGTTGGTAAGCGACCTCAAGTAGGGACTGCATTTTATTTGACTCTTTCTTCAGATGATGTGAGACAAATAAGAATCAATGGATGTTTACTAAACAAACCTCTTGAAATGCTGTCACTCATTAGAAACCAGTGAAAGAAGCTTACTAGGAAATTTATATGTTACCAATTAAGCCTCCATCCTTGCAATAAAGAAATTCCCTTTACCAAATAATTCAAAACATAAACCTAAGAATATACATTATTGCTTTAAACTTGGCCATCTTTTTGGTTCACAGTTTCATTTTTGTCTTCAGGCAAGGAGGAAAAGCTAATTACATACTTTGCTTGTTAAAGCTTTTTCTTCAAGCTGAGAAGACTTGAAAAATGAGCATAAAATAACTTTTAAATACGATAATCTGCCATAAAATGCAATTCATTTTTATCTTTACTTCTAAAACTGCAAGTCATTAATTTCCTCCTTTTTATCAAACTTGAGAGCTTTTGATCCTAACTTGTAAATATATACTTTTTTCCTGCTGCTCCTCTTTATCTTTTCCTTGGCATTCTCACTCCTAGTCTCTCCTCACACTCCAGTCAGGCATCTATCCTACGTTCTACATCGGTGATGCTGTTTTCTAGAAGATACAGATTTGGTCACCCCAGTGAAATGTAAAAACTGGATTAGCATGTAAAACTCTATCTCGGCATCACAACCTACTATTTTAGTCTCATTTCCTACCATCCTTTGAACTCCAACTGCGTTCAGTATCCAGAAACTTGTTAATGTTCATTTATACCTCTAAGTCTTAGCTTAGGACAGCTTCTCATCCTGGGATATATGCTTTTTGTGAATCTGATCTGTGCAATTTTTTCTCATCCTTATGTATGGAGCAAAAACTTCATTTAAGAAACTTCCCTTGATTTCTCCAGTTAGGTAACTTTTGCATCTATGCTTCAGGAGAAGTGTTTATACACCTTTGTTAGAGCTTTTGCTTCATTTTGTTTATCTTTTATGTATTTCCTACGAGACTACAAATATAAGAACAAAACTATGTCCATGTATCTTTATATTCTCAGAACATTCCATAGAGCTTGCCACACAGCAAGCCCATGATAGGTGTTTTCCTGAACTGAAGTGAAAGAAAGTCTCTTTGACTTCAGACAGACTTCCTCACTAGAAGAAGCCCACATGGGGAAGAACATGTTTTGGGAAAGAGAGGCTAGGAAATATAACAACATCAGTTATGAAGAAGAAAGAATAGTCATTAATTTCAAAGAGCTAATGGGTGACTGCAATGATGCCAACCCCCATATCTACAGCTAAAAGAAAAGGCAAAATAATAGACCCAGTGTGATAGAATAGTTAGACACTGTGGCTCTGGCAAAAACGAGACACATGCCAAGCCATGTATATGAGACAGGTTAATGATGATCACTAGTAGCATTTTTATCTATACTGTCTCTCTTATGGCAATTATCAACTCCTACCTCAGATATTACATATGTTAACAAAGGGAAGCCGAGGTTAAGGATAATCTCAACTTATTATTGCAACACATTCAGAAAAAGTGCAGCATAAAATAGCAGTCATATAAACGTATATGGTTTATATCGGATGGTTAAAACTCCATCCGTTATTGAAAAACAAATATTTGGGTCTATAAATGATACCAAAACCTATGGGCCCATCCCACACAGACACACACACTCCATCTTGCTTTATCTCCTGCCCTACCCAGTACCTGAGTGTCTTACCAATTTTCCATACTCTTCCAATTTCAAACCATCTGTAAAGGCCTGTCAAAGGCCAAGCAATCTGGGGAATAGAGGTTGATGCTGAGGCTGCAATTGTTTAGAACTCTTTTTACCTCAGAATATATCTCAAAAAATTTTTTGGCACCACTTATTCTATAGCTGATTAATCTCTCAACAGATAGTTACATGCTGGCTATAATTACTTATGTATACCTTATCTCCCTAGAAAAATATATGGTCTTTAAGGAGACATTCTATTTCATATACATGTGTTTGCAACAAAGTTTCATAAATAACTGTGAATGGAAAATTAGTTCATAAAACTAATAATCCAGTCAAATATAAAAATCACAATGAAAGAACATTACACAGAAAAATCAGTAGTAGTGCCGTAAGGTGTCTTAGAAAACTCTGGCATGCCCCAAGCCTCCATTAGCTACCTTGCTTCAAGTCACCTCTAAAAGCAATAATTTGAACAGAAACAATGTGCTCAGTAAATGAAACCTCAAAGGTCTTAGTTAACGTCCTAAGTAACATAACTTTATAGGGGGTGCAATGTTTATTTCTTAATATTTAATTACCTGAAATAGTAAAAATAACTATTTATTGGGCTTTCATTGCCCATACAATCACATTTAATTCTCACACCAAGACCATGATGACACAGACACACACCACACAGCCAGACCAGAGTTGCTAGACTCCTAGGTCCACAATTTTAACCTCAGTGCTCTGGACCCTATGTTGCCATCATAAGCCCAGTGATGCAAGCTTACAATACCAAATTTACAAAGACTTAAAACACAGGTTTTCAAAAATATTAATTAATGATAATATAAAAACAAAAGGACTCATTCACAATGATGACAGAATTAATAATATAAACTACCTTCAATACAAAGAAGATTTTCAATTATTCAAGGTAACAAAATAATAACTGAAAAAATTTCCGATTCATCAAAAAGTAATCACTAGCTGTCCAATAAACACAATTCCACAGTTCCACAATCTCCCATAAATAATCCTTGAGCTGTCTGTAAATACAAAAGAGATGCTTATATAAAAGTGACTACAGGATTTCTCAACTGTACTATTTATACTGACCAAATCTTTCCTAAATGAAAGATATAAATGTATCAATAAGTTACCATTTTTGTATATGCTTATATGAATAATAAAATCAATCATTATAAAAATATAAATTGTAGGACCAAACAAATGCTCCAAATCTAAAGAATTAAAATTCATAACACTTTGTGGGGCTGAATGACTAACATTATTTTTTATTTTTTACTTATAGAGAATTTTTTAAAGATTTTTTTGATGTGGGCCATTTTAAAAGTTTTTATGAACTTGTTACAATATTTTTCTGTTTTCTGTTTTGTGTTTGGCCTAGAGAAATGTGGGATCTTAGCTCCCCAACCAGGGGTTGAAACTGCACTCCCTGTATAGGAAGGCAAAGTTCTAATCACTGGGTCACCAGGGAAGTCTATGGTAATAGAGAATGATTAGTTGAATAAACCTGAGGGACTGCTTGCCTACTTGTTATTGTGTATTGTGGAGGTCCAGATGTTTTGTTTGGGGTTTTATTTTTGTGGAGGGCAGTGGTATCTAATTTTGGTCTAGACTGTTTGCCATACCTGTAGAAAGCATAATCAGTAACTTCCAAGATAAACCACAAGACAAACTGGAGACATTTTCAATTATATCACTGATTGCTTTCCTAAGAGAAATGTAAATAAATAAGTAACCAACTACTTATTTTAGAAAACCTATAGGCTTACATGAAACCATCTTGAACTATTTGATGCAGTGGATGAAAAAGACCAAACAGTACCGTACTTTGGTATATTCAAGGCCATCTGCCATTATGATATTAATTCAAACACAGACTATCAGAAATAAACTGGGTGTATCATAAGAACTCAATATAGCTTGTTTGCGAAGTATCCCAAAGCTTAACTCATTTCAAGCACTAAAGAAGGAAACCCCATACAAATTGTATGATCTACAATTGCTCTAAAACAGACTAAAACTTTACCTTCATGCTGAAGGGCAGACAGAACTGTTTAACCCCTAACAAACGACAAAAGCAGCAGGGGAGAATGGAAATGGTGAATGCCATGCTACCCACCATGGTGACTCATGACCTGCCCGGCAGCCTCCATGCTGACATTCTGGAGATAGTTGTGGCAGCGTTCCTTGTGCTCCTCCAGTGAGCTGCGCTGCTTGTAGCTTCGTCCACAGTAGTTGCACTTGTGAGGTTTACCCACTGTGAAGAGAACTCAGGGTTAGCGTGCTGTCGGCTCTCAATTCAGAGCAAAATTACCAGCTAACTTTTGATAGTCTGGAGGAAGCAGTTATATACTTTTCAGACTTAAATCTCTTCCTCCTCCACACTCCGATTTAGGTGATTACAGATAATAAACTTCTACCAAGATTAAGTGACAGCAAGCAAAGGCAGAGTGTACCTTTGGTGACAGGGGAAATACTGAATCAAAATCGTGCTGTCTCCTACAGCAGAAGAGGCTGGTGATCAGTCTTCAAAGTACCAGACTCTTAACATTTACACAATTCTCAAAGCTTTGACTCATTCAAAAGACAAATCATGAGTGTCCTAGATACATGATGAGAATTATTTTTATTTATTCGGGTTAAGGATAGAGGGTTTTACTGAGGGAAACTAAAATGCAACAACTCAAAATGTCATTGACTAATGAAAAGGTTATTCACCAGTACCAAGAAGACTAGAAAGAACTCAAAGGATGAGAAAAAATACAGATAAAAGCAGAGTTTCTCTTTTCTTTCCACCTTGGTAATAACTATTCACACATGCAAAACTATGCAGCACAACAGTTTATTCTCCCACCGCAGCACTGTTCTTATATTACCAAGAATGTAGGTGCTTTAAGTGAAAGTTATTAACAATAACCACTGAAGCCCTAACATATTTAGTTATACAACGATAGTGATACTTAATTATGTATTTCACATTCAGGAAGTGAATTATTTTCTAATAGCCATATCTCATGATACTGGTAAATTACTTCAGTGTTTACATTAAAGAAAAAAAAAACTTTAAGAAGGAAAAAAAAACACATTTAGGGAAAGAGGTGTGTTTTAATGTATGACTATTCACAAGGGTATCACAAAATACTTTGATTTTTCATTTTGAATGGATGCAGAAAAACCATAAAACACCAGGGGGGTCTGTTGGCAGAGCCCTTGGTAAAGCACACAGTGACTCAGGTGAGTTGCTCTCATTTGACTCCCTTAGGAATCATTTTGTTTTACCCAGAGAAGACAGACAGCTCTTTTTCATGGTCCAACAAAGCATCCCTAATTCCAGGTCCTTTACAAACCCATGCTATTATACTGGTCATTAACAAACTGAAATATTTTAACAAGACAAGGTATTCACAGCTACATACAATTTCATTACACTGATTTAAGAAACAAAACAAACCTTTAAATTGTATTTGAGGGGCATATAAACTCATATCAGTTATTTCACAGTCACAATTTTTTATAAACTGTCTCAAAAAACAAAACTATCTAAGGCAGGATTAGTCATTTCTAAAAATACCAGGCAAAGTAACTTCTATTCATCAGAAACAAGAATTTCTGGGAAGTGAACACCAGGTAGCATTGTATATCATGAAGTGTTGTGGCACTGTGAGATACAGCATTAGGAAATACAAAAAATACTTTAGTCAAAAACATTAGTGTAAATGATATAAATATATTTATAGGTAATTGCATTCCAAGACATGTGGCTTGGGGCTACATATGACAAAATCTTTGATGAATTTGCTTTGAACAAGTCTACTGAGAAATTAATACTTAAGCATATACACTGTATTTAATAGCCCACTATAAACTAGTTCCACCAGCTGTCTACCCCTTTGTAAGTCCTGTTGTATTTTGTCCTATGATACCTGTTTTACTGTGAACATATCCTCCTATAATTTCTTCCTCTTATTTCTCTAAGCAACTTGACACCTTTTTAACTTAATTAAAACATAGTTCCAGGCCACCTGCCTTGGCTCACAACTCTTTATAAATGTCCAACTCTCCAGATAAGGAAAAAGAGACAGCATACATTTTAACCTTCTCATTGTAGAACTCTATCCCATCAGCTTCTCTTACTTTGTTATCAATTTGTGTAAAAACATCACTCTCTTTTTCATCCTATCCTTGTTCTCTGTGAGTGTGAACAGGGGTTTGAGTAACTTGCTCTCCATTTCCCCAAATCTTCATCTGCATTCCATTCCAGCAATCCACATATCAGGTCTTAGGCTGGGCTTTCACATCTTGTGTAACTATATCCAAGAAATTAGGGTACACTTCTCTCAGGTGATACATCTTTACAGAAAGCCTACTTTGTATCAACCCTGGGATGAGGCTGGAATGTAAAGTGGAGAGAAAACTGTCATGGTGCCTACCTTCATGAAAACAACAGTCTACCGAGGAAGACAGACATTAAAGAAATACACAAGCGATACATTACAAACTGTAGAGTCTATGGATCTAAAGAACAGTAAGCTAGTATAATATGGGTGCCCTGATTTAATTTGAGAAGACTGGCCGGAAAGTTCTGCCTGAGGTTGAACATTTGGGCTGATAGCTGAAGAAAAACAGAAGTTAGATAACGGGGATGGGGCAGAGGGCAGAGGAGAGACAGTGTTTCCGGGAACTGCTGTCATCTCTTTCTATTTACTCTCAGGTTCTTAGCTCCCTCAAAGTCTAGATTGTGTTCCTGCTACTCTTTTTTGAAAATGGTTTCAAACATTATCAACAGTCCCTGCCAAATCCGATGGCTCTACTATCCCTACAAGATCATTTCTTTTCAGTTCTTTGATATTTCTTTTTTCTGTTTTTCAGTTTTATGGAGATAGAATTGATAGACAATACCGTGTAAGTTTAAAGGGTACAGCAGAATGATTCAACTTACATACATCATCAAATGATTACTATAGGCTTAGTGGACAGCTGTATTTCCTAAAAATCAAGGTCATGAAAATATGGTTTATATTTACTCCCTATATTTATATATATATGTATAACTATTATACAATAGTTATCAACTCTGTGAGTTAAAATGTATAACATAGGTATATACACAGAAAGGGACCACTCTTGCTATTTTGCTTTTTACAAATATTATTATTTACACAGTCTCACTATCTGAAACAGCTTCATTTAGTATTACTGAAACATTTTTTTTTTAAAGTCATCCATAGTCTCTGATGTGCTAAATCTGGTAGATTTTCATCATTCCTTCTGCTGCTGCTAAGTCACTTCAGTCGTGTCCGACTCTGTGCAACCCCATAGAGAGCAGCCCACCAGGCTCCTCTGTCCCTGGGATTCTCCAGGCAAGAACACTGGAGTGGGTTGCCATTTCCTTCTCCAATGCATGAAAGTGAAAAGTGAAAGTGAAGTCACTTAGTCGTGTCTGACTCTTCACAACAGGCTCCTCCACCCATGGGATTTTCCAGGCAAGAGTACTGGAGTGGGTTTCCATTGCCTTCTCCATTAATCATTCCTAAATCTTCCTAATTCTTTGAACTCTCAAAATTTCACTAGTCTTGAATCTTCTGATTTTAGCTTCTGGCATCAGTTTTTGGGTCCTCACTCCCTGGCTTCTCAGCCTTCTCCTGCCTGACAAATATATATGCCCCTATGGGTTTTTTCTTAGCACGGTAGTCTCCCACTTTTCCCTCTTAAGCCTTCATTTCTATGAAATATCCAAATCAAGTCCTGAATAACTTCCCCCTGTTTGGAAGATTTTATTTGTCAAAAATATTTTAAAAGTGATCATGGTCATGGGAAGCTATGGCCAAGGACACAGATTCCCCTCTGTGCTCTCACAGCACTCTGTCCACATTACTTTTGATAACTGTCTTGTAATTATCCATTTGATCTCTGCTTCTCTTATCCAAACAACAAGTTCTGTCATGAGGACAGAGGTTGTGTTTCACTCAATTTGGAATTATAGTGGCGGTACAATGGTAAAGAGTCTGTCTGCCGATGCAGGAGAGACGCTGGTTCAGTCCCTGAGTCAGGAAGATCCCCTGGAGAAGGAAATGGGAACCCACTCCAGTATCCTTGCCTGGGAAATCCCATAGCCAGAGAAGTACGGAGAACTATAGTCCCTGGGTCACAAAGAGACACACACGACTGAGCACAGAAGCAGCAGCATGTCTCGTATTATTAAACATAAGAGGTGTGCAGTATGAATTTGCTGAATAACTGCATTTTGAATTCTTCCTTCCAAATACCTTTGTAGCATGGCCTCATGCATATTTCTCTGAAATCTAAGATTCAACATATCCAACATTATCTTCTTCTATGAAATTACGTCTTTATTCTGACTAGTGTTTTGCGCAAGAATTACCACTGTTTTAATAAACCGACTCATCACAAGGAACCACTACTGCTGCTTCCTACCTCATTTCTCATCCAAACTATTATTCAAGTTTACCCCTCCTTTTTCACTCTCAGAGCCAATATCTGAGTAAAAGTCTTCATTATCATGAGCCCGAGAGAGCTTAGTAAGACTTCAAAGCAGGTGTTCTCTTCCCTTGTGTATTATTTCACTCCCCTCCTCAACAATGTTATTGAACAAAGTCCACAGCCCTGTACCTGGCATCAGCATCCTGCTCTGGTACCAAAGGAAACATTCCATCTTCTCCCCCAGGATCCAGCCCAGATTACCCTGCACCTTTACACTTCTGAGTCTTAGTTCTTCCTGGAATGGCTTCATACAACTTCTACCTCTAGAGATCCTACTCATCCTTTCAATCTCCCTAACCATGTTCTGTCCAAAAGCAATCTTTCTCACTAAAGAACTGTAACTGTACACACTTGGGAAAATTAAAACATTCTGTCTTGAGTTATCTGTGGTTACATTTGCCTCATGAACACTGGTTTGTACTGCAGGGTCCCACTTATATGTGATTTTTTTTTTTTTCCTGGATATATATACACACTACAGTTCCACAGGTTTCCCTGGTGGGTCAGTGGTAAAGAATCTGCCTACCAATGCAGAAGATGTAGGTTTGATCCCTGGGTCAGGAAGAAGGAAGGAAATGGCAACCCATTCCAGCAGTCTTCCCTGAGAAATCCAATGGACAGAGGAGCCTGGTGGGCTACAGTGCTGGTTGTTAAAGAGTCGGATATGACTGAGCAATTAAAGCAACAACAGTACCACACAACCTGAAGTGGGTTGAATCCACAAACATGGAGCCGTGGATATGCAGGACTGACATAAAGCTATAGGTGGATTTTCCGCTGCAAGGGAGGGGGGGTTGGTTCTCCTAACCCCTGTGTTAAGAATTGAGTTTCTTGAGAAATTGAAATAATGTCTTATATCTTTGTAACCTCAAAGAGTTTAGTAAGATGATTTGTTCAAGAGCAAGGACTAGTAAGTGGTGTTTTCATGAATGACATCACTTCCTAACTTGTTAAATATTTTCCTCTCACTGTTTTTGCTGCATCTAATTTTAAAAGCAATGCATCAACATAGAAAATTTTAAAAGTTACCAAAAAAAATTCATAATTATATAATTTCCAGATAGGTACCTTTAACATTTTTATATTATCCTACTGTAATTTTTAAACATGCACAGATATGTTATGAAATTGGGTTATTTAATACATTGTATCACACAATCTATTTATTTAACTGAAAAATACACCTTGAACATTTCCCCATGTTATAAAATAATATTTTTATTGCTCCCAATAGGTAACAATTTATTCCCCAGATTCTAGAATTATGATATGTTGATTTAGTTTGCCTTAGTATCCTTAGTCCTTTTCTTATTTAATAATTATTTTTTTCCTTTTTACCATAGTTATTATGCCCATACTTAAGAAAATAAAGTAGTCCTACAAGGCACTTAATAAGTCTTCCTCTCACCCGACCCCCATCTCATAACAATCTTTTTCTTTGTCTTCTCTCTTTAAAATTTCTATTTATTTGATATTAGACCTTTTAGATTGATTCTTGAAATATCTTTTCCCTTTTTATTAACTATCCTTTTAACATTTTAACTTAAAAAAAATTCCTCCATTTTTCTTTGAATCTTACTGGGAAGTATTTTCTAACATAAATGTCTATGAGCTCTTTCCTTTTTCTTAAAAATAGTATTGTTTTCTTCATGGATAAAACAACATTTATCTGAGCAAAATATTTTCATTTTTAAAAAGTTCTTTTTTATATTATCTATTTTCTCTGGCTTTTTTTCTTTTTATACAGGTATCTGTACTTGAGGCTTTCCTTAAGTGTCTTGTGCCTGAATGTTGATTGTCCATTCATATTTATTGGTGAGGCACAAAAAAGCTAACTGGAAGTCCAGGAGACACAGGTGAGGTTTGTGAACTATCGTAGAGTGACCAAGTAACAAAGCAATCTTTTTATTGTCAGACCCCTAAAAATAAATATCCATGTCTTTTCTCTAGAACCTTTTAATTCCCTTTGAGAAGATTCCTTCAATTTCCAGCCCCTGCGGGGTGAAGGTGGGGAGGTGCTGGAGAATAGGGGCGATAGGAAGCTAGATAGTATTCTGGAAGTAAGGCAAGATATGGGGCCAAGAATCTAAATGTACACTTGCAGCCTTTTACATAATCTCCCTGCTTTAAGTTTGCTTTATCCTTGTGCTTAGTACTCAGTCACTCAGTCGTGTCCGACTCTTTGTGTTCCCATGGGCTATAGCCCACCAGGCTCCTCCGTCCATGGGGATTCTCCAGGCAAAAATACAGGAGTGGGTTACGTGCCCTCCTCCAGGGGATCTTCCCAACCCAGGATCAAACCCAGGTATCCCACACTGCAGGTGGATTATTTACCATCTGAGCCACCAGGGAAGCCCAAGAATACTGGAGTGGGTAAGCTATCCCTTCTCCAGGGGAACTTCCTGACCCTAGAATAGAACCTGGGTCTCCTGCATTACTTGTGGATTCTTTACCAGCTGAGCTACCAGGGAAGAATTTTTCCTTACTCTCTACTTTTCCTGGAGTCTCTAAGGTAGAACCTTTCCAATTCAATATATCCAAAAAATAAATGCTATTTTCTTACAGTTGGTTGAATGTCGTGAGAGTGGCTCTGTGGCCTGTTTTGTATTCAGATTTTGAAATCCTTTTATATTTAATCCAGAGTTTCAACCCTACCATTAACAGTTCTATTTCTTCAAAGTTCAGAGATTTTTCAGGATTCTCAAGCATCAGATGGCTTGCTACTCATCTTTTATTCCCTTCTATAATCACACAAAGTTCCAGAGCCTCTGGAACTCCCTCTGTCTTCTTTCCAGCTTCCCCTTGGCTACTATTCAATCCTTTCTATTGTCTTTGATCTTGGGTTTATACCTCAATAAATGTCTACTGTGATTTCAGTAGAGCTTAAAGAGTAAAGGCAGATGTAGCTTTTCATTTCATCATGTTTAGACAGCAATAGACAACATCACCGTTAATTCTGGAATCCTATGGCTCTGGAGAAGGAAATGGCAACCCACTCCAGTACTCTCGCCTAGAAAATTCTATGGATGGAGGAGTCTGGTGGGCTGCAGTCCATAGGGTCGCGGGGAGTCGGACATGACTGAGCAACTTCACTTTCTTTCTTTCTATAGTTCCTGTTGGAGAAGGAAACGGCAACCTGCTCCAGTGTTCTTGGCTGGAGAATCCCACAGACGGAGAGGCCTGGTGGGCTGGAGTCTATGGGGTTGCAAAGAGTCAGACACGACTAAGCAACTAACACACACACATGGCTCTGGAAGAAAGTGCCATAACTCTCTATTCTGATAAATAGAAGCATGACATGATAGTAACGCTTAGCCTCCAAAAAGTAATCACGTATTTGTAAGACAACAGAATGTGTGGAAATGTAAAATGGCTTCCTCTATTCTATTCTAATCTGCTATTTATTTAACTGTCATAAAACAAGATTCTCTACCCATATTCAAACATTATCATTTGTAATGATTCTCAAAATATGAACTGCGTGCAACCTTATATTAGAATGACCTGGACTGCTCTTAAAATGCAGATGTTTGGGTACCATTCAGTTCAGTTCAGTCACTCAGTCGTGTCTGACTCTTTGCAACCCCATGAACCACAGCACACCAGGCTTCCCTGTCCATCACCAACTGCTGGAGTTCACCCAAACTCATGTCCATTGAGTCGGTGATATCATCCAACCATCTCATCCTCTGTTGTCCCCTTCTCCTCCTGCCTTCAATCTTTCCCAGCATCAAGGTCTTTTCAAATGAGTCAGGTGGCAAAAGTATTGGAGTTTCAGCTTCAACATTAGTCCTACCAGTGGACACCCAGGACTGATCTCCTTTAGGATGGACTGGCTGGATCTCCTTGCAGTCCAAGGGACTCTCAAGAGTCTTCTCCAACACCGCAGTTCAAAAGCATCAATTCTTCGGCACTCAGCTTTCTTCATAGTCCAACTCTCACATCCATACATGACCACTGGAAAAACCACAGCCTTGACTAGACGGACCTTTGTTGGCAAAGTAATATCTCTACTTTGGAATATACTGTCTAGGTTGGTCATAACTTTTCTTTCAAGGAGTAAGCGTCTTTTAATTTCATGGCTGCAACCACCATCTGCAGTGATTTTGGAGCCCAGAAAAATAAAGTCAGCCACCGTTTCTACTGCTTCCCCATCCGTTTGCCGTCCTGGTCTCTGGTCACTAGGAATAAAGCTTCTACAAATATCTGCAGGCAAGTCTTTGTGTATATGCAGTTTTTCATTTCTCTTGGTTAAAACCTAAAAGTGGGATTCCTGGGTCATATGACAAGGACCTGATTCACTTTCTAAGAAACAGCTTAACTGTTTCTCAAAACAGCTGTATCACCGAGCATTTTCATTATAAGCTTGTTCATAATATATACGCATTATAGTTCACTACAGCTGGAGGAGCTTTAGCAATGTCCTGTTTTCATTTTGGATGATGGTAAATTGAATGTTCATTCTTTGTACTGGTTAACCTTGGCTAGAGGTTTACTCATTTTATTGACCTTTTCACAGAATCAGCCTTTGATTTCACTGTTTTCTCTATTTGTTCTTGCTTTCTTATTAGTTCCTTTCTTAATATACTCTAGATTTATTTTACTCCTCTTTCATAACCTCTAAAGAAGTAAGTTTAATTGCTTTAAGACCTTTCCTCTTTTTTAACACAAGGACTTAATTCTATATGTGCTCCTCCAAGTACCACTTCTATTCTTATCATGTTCACGTTTCCTTTATATTCCTGAACATAAATAGTGTATTTCTTATAGCTGTTTTATCACCCCTCTCTATTAGTCCCACAATTTGGTCATTTCTGGATCTCTTTCAACTGACTTATTTTTCTACTGACTGTGGGTAATAATTTACACCTTCTTTGCATATCTCTTCATTTTTTAATGGGTAATGGACATTGTAAATTTTACATTAGTAGGTTCTAGATTTTGCTGCATTTTTTAAAAGTACAGTTTACTTGCTCTGCCATGAAGTTACATTACTCAGACTCAGTTAGATCCTTCTGGTATTTGCTTTTATGCTTCAAGGCAGATGTAGAGAACTCTTTCATCTCTAGGCTAATGTAGCCTCAGGACTATGGCAGTATCCTTCTGAGGACTTAACTCAATGCCCTACACATGACAAAGTCTTTCCACACCGGCTGCCGAGAATGAACTCCTTTTCAGCTCTGCAAGAGCTCTAGGAATTGTTTGGCCTTCTGTTTTCTAGTGTTTCTTTCCCCACCTGCAGGAAGTTTCCTAATACATATAGTTAGAACACTATTTAACCAAAGAGTAAAAGACGGCCCTCTGAAAAACTTTTTTTTTTTTTCTGTGCAGTTTCCCCATCTGATTCTCTGCCTTGATGTCTAAGTACAGAGGTCTCCCTGAACTCTGATCTCTGCCTCCTCACAATGAGACTGCCTAGCTCTATTTGGGTCTGCCAATCCTACACTGTAGCCTAGAAACTGCTTCTAGGAAGTAAGCAGTAAGCTGAGGTCATCACATCCCTCACTACCTTTGTTCTCAATGTCTAAAAGTCATATAATATATTTGGTCTGGTATTCTAGTTGTTCAAAGCAGGAGGGTAAATCTGATCCCAAATCCTTACCATGATTGAAAGCAAAATTTACATTAGTGTGTGGTGTGTTTAGTTGCTAAGTCATGTCTGACTCTTTTGTGATTCCATGGACGGTGGCCTGCCAGGCTCCTCTGTCCACGGGATTTTCCAGGCAAAGACACTGGAGTGGGTTGCCATTTCTTTCTCCAGATTTATATTAGCAATTAGGTTAAATACAAAGAAATTAAATACCAGTAACTTTGTAAGTTTTACTGTGACTACACTTCAGGTAACTGAAATAAAGTTTCTTATAAATGTAATTCTAAGAATATGTTATAAAACCAAGTGTCCTAAAACACAGAAGAGAGCAGGGTCAGTGTTCCAACCATCTCAAAAGTTAACATATAGTCTCTTCTTTGACATATTGTCCCTCACAAAAATCCTACACTAATCAAAAAAGAAAGAATTATCACTATAATCTGTCAGAGATATACAGACTACTGACCTGAACAAGGAATTACAAATGAGAGATGCAGTAAAGAGAACTTGGGGCTTCCCTTGTGGCTCAGTGGTAAAGAATCCACCTGCCAAGACAGGAGACATAGGTTCAATCCCTGGGTCAGGAAGAACCCATGGAGAAGGAAACAATAACCCACTCCAGTATTCTTGCCTGGGAAATCCCATGGACAGAGGAGCCTGGCCAGGCTACAGACCATGGGGTCACAAGAGTCGGACATGACTTAGTGATTAAACAACAGTAACAACAAGTGAGAACTTGACAATTCTGACAACTATTCAATTAGAAAAAAATTTGCTAGTATTTTCTCCATCTGTCATTATGAGAAACTAGAAATAAGAAATACTGCACCTATACTACTAAGAATCCCACATACCTACCCAAAAGACAGACCAAAGCAAATAGCCATAAAGAACTGTGAAGTAGAAATGTTTACCATAAACTCATAGGGTGTTATGAAGTTACATAGCACAACCAAGTCTTGTTCACTTATATTTTCTTAAAATATGTCACTTCAAGAGTAATCCTAGTGAGACCTATAAAACAAATTACAATAGCACTAATTCAAGTGGTAAATGTTTTATTCTTTATATAGATGTATGTCTGTTTACACATACAGAAACATGCTAAGAAACACATCTATATACAGAAAATATATTTACCATTTGTCATCAAACACATAAAATCAGGAACAGAGCATTATGCACAGATCACATTCATTTTCCCTTAATAAAATTAAATATAGCCATTTCCTATAAATAAATGCTCAAAATAAATTTGATATGTCTTTCTTGGTCATTTTTTGTGCTTAGCTGCTCAGTCGTGTCCGACTCTTTGTGACCCTATGGACTGCAGCTCACCAGGCTTCTCTGTCCATGGGGTTTCTCCAAGCAAGAATATTGGAATAGGCTGCCATGCCCTCCTTCAGGGGATCTTCTCAACCCCATGGATCGAACCCAGGTCTCCTATATTGCAAGCGGATTCTTTACCATCTGAGCCACCAGGGAAGCTGAGTATTTCTTATAGAATTATAAACTAATCTAAAGAAAGATAAGCCCTGAAATATGGCAAAATTATCATTAATTTTTTTCTCTGTTTTTAGTACCCATAAGTTATATTTGTCTGGTGGAGGGGATGACAACCCACTCTAGTATTCTTGCCTGGAGAATGCCATAGACAGAGGAGCCTAGTGGGCTATAGTCCATGGGGTCACAAAGAGTTGGACATGACTAAAGCAACTTTATGTATGTACACACAAGTTATACCTGATTTGAATTAGTGGTCAGTTTTACTATGTGAACCTTCAATATAAACAGTTTTAATGTTCTTGATCCCTTCTGCTATAATGTTGCCTCAAAAAAGATTTTACCAATTCATTCAGTGTAGTAGTATATAAGAGAACCATTTCACCATATTCTCAACAATGAGTACTCTCAATAAAATAATAAATTATCCACTAATGTGCTAGCTTGTGACCCTTGAGTTATAGCAAGGTACTCTGGGACCTAGAAGTACATTCTTAGGCAGGATATTTTAAAGCAAGATAGGCACAGGATATTTTAAATTTTGAGGGAAAAGAATAATACTCAGCTGATTGATTGGAATAATAACAGCTGACTCATTGGAAGAGACGCTGATGCTGGGGAAGACTGAAGGCAAAAGGAGAAGAGAGAGGCAGCAGACAAGATGATTGGATAGCATCACTGATTCAATGGACACAAACTTGAGCAAACTCCAGGAGATAGTGAGGGACAAGGAGGCCTGGTGCGCTGCAGTCCATAGGGTGTAAAGAGTCAGACACAACTTAGCAACTGAACAATGAAAGTGAAAGTAAATTATGCAATAGCTGGGCATTTCATAGGGATTAATGACTAACAAGGAGTGGATGGCCCAAGGTACAGCCAAGGACCATTAACATCCACTGGCCATTAATTCCCAGAAAATTCCCAGCATCAATTCATTATTGCTATTATGAACTGAAAATGGAAAAGAAATATAGGCATGTGGATTTTTTTAAGGGTGATGCAGTTTTAACTAATATGTACAAGGCATTCATGGAGAACTTAATTTTTGTACATTATCCAATCACACTGCTGTTCTCATCTCTCATGGCTCCAAAGAGGCAGACACAACTTAGCGGCTGAACAATAACAAATAATACTCAACACCCCTCAGGTGCCACGTGAATTACTTGCTCACAGTTTCAACATGATATCACATTACATTTCTTTCATTGACATCATCTTTGTGAAGCTAGGTTGCAGCAGTTGCCGCAAGACAAGGCAAGTACCCTGTGAAAATCAGTGTGGGACAGGAAATGAGAGAGATCGTATTGAACCCGATTCCCAAATTGGGGAAGTTGTGCAGTTCCCAACAAGGTATGTAATCCCATTAGTCACCATGACTGTTGGAAGAATGAAATGAAAACATTTTGTCTTTCAGTTTAGTGTTAGTCATTCAGTCATGCTTGACTCTTTGCAATCCCATGGACAATAGATCGCCAGGCTCCTCTGTCCGTGGGATTCTCTAGGCAAGAATACTGGAGTAGGTAGCCATTGTGTTCTTCAAGGGATCATCCCAATCTAAAAAACCAAACCCGGGTCTCCCTCATTGCAGGCAGATTCTTTACTGTCTGAGCCATCAGGGAAGCCCCAGCTTCCTCAATTTAGGTATACTATTTTTCAAATGACTAATTAAGTGGTTGGGACAGAAATACTTGGGTCGTTTTGAACTCGACTACTTAATAAATGAAACTGTTAGATATATGTATTTTAGGCCTAAAGGTACTGGAAAATCTTACTGAGATACCAAGGGCACTGTGAACCAAGAAAGTTTGGGGAATCTCTGTGCTAAACAACTTCAATATAATCATATTTCTTTTTAACTTGCATTAGTGAAACTGAACATTAAACAACAAAAAACACTCACTTGTATGCCATTCTTTCAAATTATCTGTTCAATACCTTTACTTATTTATCAATTACATTATGATTGTTCTTGTCTTTCTCATTGATTTGTTCAATCTCTGTGTCTATTAAGGCTAATAAACCTTTGACTCACTTCTTATAAATACTTACTTTATGACTTTTTGATGTTTAGATGTTTTTCATTTTTATGAGTTGAAACTGTTAGTAATTTTCCTCTGTGTGATTTATTTCACTATTTCAAAATTTCGCCTGATACAGAATTTTTGAGAAATATCTACAACTATTTTTCTAAATCTTTAGAAATCTTAACGATTCTAGATTTTTTTATAGATTAAGTAGAAAGAGAATATTTTAGAAAGAAAACAAATTCCTATCTGAAAGTGAGCTATTTTCCAAAGAGAACCTGTTATGTTAAATCATTTCAGTATAATTAGGTGCCCATCAAAAATTATTACAGTAAAATAACTCTTATGTCTGAAGGCAGAGTTTACCAATGACAAGGAAGGAGAATGTTAAATATTCAAATATGTTCATGAATTAGTACAATTAGGTGGACTTCACAGAGATCCACAATGTATATATGAGGATACAAGGTTCCTTTAGGTGATTAGATTCAGTAACAACCAAATAAAATCTGTTTAACCCAATGTTTTTTCCAAATTAGCTTGAATATAAAAGTACTTTATAATAATTCTAATATAACAACTATTAATTTCTCAAGTAACTATTTTTCTATGGATGTACACTGAGTACCACTGCACAATGATAATAAAATAGGCACACACTGCCAGAATTAAGGTATTTTATTGTTCATTCTTTTATAGAATTTTCCAAGTATTGAACAAGGACATATAATTCTTGTATCATTCATTTAACATACATTTATTGAGAATCTTAAAGTGCAGTGGATACAACCTTGAATAAGACAGACGTTAGCCTTGATTTTACAGAGCTGACATTCCTTAACCACTCAAATATTTCCATTTGCTTTATAATGTAGTATACTTAATTTTCAAATTAAATTAAAACCTTAGTATAAGGACACAAACACCATGGAAAATAGTACGTAAGTGTGGATGAGTCTTTTAAATGAAACTATCACAGAAAATTGAAAGCAAGATAATCTTTTTTTTATTTTTAGGTCATGGTCGAAAAAAGCATAATTGTAAAAAGAAAAAGTCTCATGTAAGGTTATTTCCATGATTGTATATTGTTGACATCTACTTTTCTATCATTCTGTTTAAGTAGCAAGTTTCACAAGACCACTTTAACTGAACACCGGAAATAAGGAACCTAAATGGAACTGAACAAAATATACACTGTAAAATATTTTGGCAGTGTTAACAGTTCTGATTTTCAGCACTTCTTTATCATATACAATATAATTACTACTTATTTCTATCTCTGACTATAAACTAGTGAAAAAATAAAGATGTTAGAATCTCAGAATTTCTGCAGCTAAGTATATACCAGTCAGTTGTATACACCACACATATTTACCAATTATCTAAAGAGTGGTATGTACAATCACAATAATGACCATAATATTCATATACCACTGAACTCAGAGATATGTCTACTTCTTGCATAACAATTGTAATAATAATTATTTAACTGATTGATTGATGAATATAAGAAAAGGAGCTACTGAAATTACAAACATGAAAAAGCTATAACATAGCAAGGACATGATGGAACAGAAATCTAAGACACAAGACAAACAGATATATTTGATACTGTTTCAATACTACAAATGTGCAAAACAGTTACTACGGGAATAAAATAGATAAAACCAAAGAAGAACTTTCTGGGCTTATAGAATAAATAAATAATCCCATGACAGAAGCATTTCTTTTTGATATGATTTCTATTCTCTCTTTAAACTACTTTTCTTATCTGATTTTCCAATATTATAAAAACTCAGGGAAGTAAGCAAGGCTTTCATATATAGTAATAACACAAATAAAAAAGAAATTTGGTTATCAAAGAGATCCAATTATATTCAAAGTAGGTAACCTGTTATAATTTATGGAATATTCACACAGGGTAAAAAATGATATATATATACATATATCCATATTATGGTTTCAACTTATTTTCTAATAAGAGCCCTAACACTTACCACCTATGTATGAACCCTAGGCTGAGCTAAATAAGGCAACAGTCAGATGCTTAATAAATGGCAGCTTTTATTCTGCCTGTAGCCTTCATCAGCTTATACATTATATAGTTAACTTATTATGTTTATTATTAAATATAATAATTATCAATCATACTTCACTGAAAGGTTAAGTTTCAAGATATTTTTTCTTCATTGTTGTATGTCAAGCACCTAAAAAAAATACCTGACATATAAATAAAGGCTTCTCAGGTGGCACTAGTGGTAAAGAATCCACCTGTCAGTGTGGAAGAAGCAAGAGACACAGGTTTGATCCTTGAGTCAGTGAGACCCCATGGAGTAGGAAATGGCACTTCACTCCAGTATTCCTGCCTGGAGAATCCCATGGACAGAGGAGACTGGTGGGTTATGGACCACAGGGCGCAAAGAGTTAGACATGACTAAAGTGACTTAGGATGGATGGATGGAGAGCATTTTTAAATTTCTTCACATGGTACCAAGGATTTTCAACTGAGAGAGGCCATCACTTAGGCGTGTTATGTGTATTATCCAGCAGTAAACAAAAAAGAGACTCTTCAGCTACATCTAATTTCACAAGAAAAAAATATATATGTAAGTATACTGTGTAATATCACACTAATCCAAGTCTATGCCCTAACCAATAATGCTGAAGAAGCTGAAGCTGAAAGGTTCTATGAAGACCCACAAGACCTTTTAGAACTAACACCCAAAAAAGATGTCCTTTTCATTATAGNGGAGTAAGCGTCTTTTAATTTCATGGCTGCAATCACTATCTGCAGTGATTTTGGAGCCCCCCAAAATAAAGTCTGACACTGTTTCCACTGTTTCCCCATCTATTTCCCATGAAGTGATGGGACCGGATGCCATGATCTTCGTTTTCTAAATGTTGAGCTTTAAGCCAACGTTTTCCCTCTCCTCTTTGACTTTCATCAAGAGGCTCTTTAGTTCCCCTTCACTTTCTGCCTTAGATTTATTTTATCCTAAATTTTTATATGTCCTCCAGCATTCTGGGACACTTTTATTCATTTAAGCATGATACATTTGTTTAGTTTTATTATGTTGAGCATTTTTGTGTGCTTGTGTGTCTGTGTTTAAAATCTAATTCAAGCAAGAAGCTCAAACCCAGTGCTCTGTGACAATCTAGAAGAGTGGGATGGGGTGGGAATTGGGAGAGAGGTTAAAGAGGGAGGGGACATATGTGTACTTAAGGCTGATTCATGTTGGTGTATGACAGAAGCAACTATCCTCCAATTAAATTAAAAATCGAATCCAAATAATACATTGTTGGCAAAATTAAAATTTAAAAAGTAATGTAAAAGAATAATAAACTTAAGATAAAACTTGACATAAGGGATCATACACATACTCTTTCAAACTATAGATTGTGGTGATATTAGCATCGCTCTCTTTAAATCTGACTCTACTTTAATGTAAATAAGGCCCTTAAAATAGTGCTTGTCACAAAATAGCCTGTTAAATGTTAGCCAGTAACTAATTTTTACAATAGCCTGACATTTATCATCTGCTAGGAAACATAAGCATAACTGATCCCCAGTAATCTTAAAAAACTAACTTCCTAGTTAATGTAAGAATTTTCAACCGAAAGCACCTATAGATTCTTTCCTTCATCCAATCAATACAGCATAAGATGCAAAAGAGAATACAGTAATGTGTTTCAAGATGCAGAATTTAGGATGTTTCATTTTTATCCTATGAGTATTATCATCATATTTTTGTACAATTTAAAAAGAAATCGTGTTGATAGACGATTTATGATACCTTAAGCAAAAATTTAATTATATGCTAAATGTATTTTATATGTTTATAACAAATGATATTGGGTTATAATATTTACCTCATCTGTATGGTTATCTGCCATTTGGGAATTTTCTTACAAGATTTGGCAAGACAGTACAGGCTGTGGATGAACAAGTTTCTTTGNTCGTGTTGATAGACGATTTATGATACCTTAAGCAAAAATTTAATTATATGCTAAATGTATTTTATATGTTTATAACAAATGATATTGGGTTATAATATTTACCTCATCTGTATGGTTATCTGCCATTTGGGAATTTTCTTACAAGATTTGGCAAGACAGTACAGGCTGTGGATGAACAAGTTTCTTTGACTCACATGCATGGATCAAGTAGGAAAAATAAAAGGAGGGGGTTGAGGTTAGCTTACAGAAAAAAAAAAAGCAAACCCTCAACCAAACAGAAAACAGTGTGATGTGCCTTTTTGGACACTGGGTGAGTAAAGAAGCTGGCATGCTGCCTTTACAGTTGTGCCACGGAGTTCCAAACATGCCAGGCCTGCAGACTCAGCACTGTGCAAGGAATAACATGAAATAGCCACAAGCTCACCCCATTCACAGTAACAAACAAGTAGGATGCAAAACTGAATTACTAAAGCTGTCTTCAGAAAACTGAGAATGAGAAATAGGTCCGTGGTTCCTGCTTACTTCTTTAGAACTCCTGAGAACAGAAAAAGGTAAGGAGGCAAGGTTCCAGCAGTCACCTAATCTGACTTGGTCTTTGAACCAAAATGGAGAGCTATATCAGACGAGAATGTGCTAGAGAAGAAAGACTGCTTTTCCATTACTCCTTCTAGAAATAAGTGTCTAATTAAAAAAAAATTGTTTTATATTGGAGGAACTCCCATTGACACAGGAGCCTGGTGGGCTACAATCCATGGCGTTGGAAAAGAGTCAGACACAACTTAATGACCACACAACAGCAGCCAACTAACAATGCTGTCATAGTCTCAGGCGGGCAGTGAAGGTACTCAGACATATGTATATAAGTATTGTTCTCCCCCAAGCTCCCCTCCCATCCAGGCTGCCACATAACATTAATCAGAGTTCCCTGTATTATACAACAGGATACTTTTGGTTATCCATTTCAAACACAGTAGTGTATATATGTTGACCCCAAACTCCCTAACTCTCCTTTGCCCCCATCCTCCTCCCACTCTGAAAACATAAGTTCTCTAAGTCTGTGAGCCCGTTTCTGTTTTGTAAATAAGTTCATCTGTGTCACTCTTTTTAGATTCCTCATATAAAGGCTATCATACAATATTTCTCCTTCGTCTGAGTAAGTGTCTAAAATTTAAAGAAGCATGTTGTGTATACTGCTGCTTGAAAATTTAATGCTATTAAAAATTTACTTTCTTTTATAAGGAACATATAAGGAAGAGTATATAATGATTTTTGGGGGGAAAATATGTTCTTCTGGGCAGAAGTCACATGAATTGTCACTGCAGCTGGCCTGACTGAAAGTGCTTTCTCCCTCCATGGGCAAGGTGTTACATGTGTCTTTGAATCAGGAATGGAGACACCAATCCCATTCCCTCTCTTCAGTGTTTACTGCAAAGCATACAGAGAGGCTCCACAGGCTAAGTGTCAGGACTTGACGGGTGAAATCAGCAGAGCACAGTTATGCAAATCAAGTGTGCAACTGACACTGCTTGTGTAATTATCAATGTAATCCTCCTCTATCAACCACCTCCAGGAAGGAAAGGAGGGGCAGAGGGTGGGGAAAGTTCACACTTGGGAGATCACCCAGAAAGTGGGCCAGGTGCCAGGTCTACAATCAGGTGAAAACAGTTTCTTCTCAAGGGAAGTCTGCAGTACAAATTATAGTACACTTTATGCACCATTGCTACTCTGAAGGAGCTGCACTACACTTAATTTCTATAACCAGCAAAATTTAATCCAAGATGTCTTATCAGTATACTGGTCATGTCTTAGAATTTTTTAAATGGATCTCTTTAGCAAATCTGGTAGAAAAGTCATGGTGATCTGGTTTTAAAACAATGTCAGTATGGAAATAACTGATAATAAGAGTCTTTTGGCCACATACCCAACTTTCAGACATTTAAAATCCTTCTTTAACAAAATCATCAGTCCTATTAATATCTAAAGGTCTATAACCTGTAGCAAATTCATATTATAAAAAGCAGTTCATATGTAATAGAAACTTAAAGTACTTAATTATATACTTGTTTACCTCAAAAAATAAAGTGGAATAATATTGAAGCAAACACTGAAGGATTAGGGGGAAAAATCTATTAGAAAGACAGTGGAAGGCAGAGGAGAGACAAGAGGGGAAGATAACTTAAAAAAAAAATATATATATATATATAAGAAGGAAAGGGTGTATTTCAGGAGACAGTTAGTGATTATAAATGCCACACTGCTTTGGAGGACAATCAGTTTATGGAATTCCTGATCAGTCAGGAATTTAAGGAAATGAGGTGACAGTCCCTTAATAAGGAATGATAGTGTATCTGAGGGCAAAATCACTCTCATGGCAAATTAGAAGATTGTCCCATGTGAGAATACAGAACTCGAGCATTTGACATTCATTTGTTTAGCAATAATATGGTCAAAGGTTAGCACTATGTCAAACCCAGGCAGACGCCACTTTTGAATTTCATTTTCTAGGAAGTTGGAGAGAATGAAAAAACTATATTTTCTTACCAGCTTCTCTGACAGCATGTAGTTTATACCTTAAAAATGCCTGCTAGTTGGTCTGATATTCTACTAATGTGAATATCCAAATATATTCAAAAGCAGGGAAACAGTCCTTATCTAAAACAACTAACAAGGGTGGATGTTATTGTTTTAACAGATGGATTCTTATATGTTACATCTGGTCCACTTGCTTTCTATAGGACAAAGTAGCTTTAACCTGACAATTAGATACAAAGAACAAACTTCTTAAGCAAAATTTGTCAAACTTTGAATAGATTATAAAACCGTGTTATGAAAATGAACAAAACTGAGGTGTTTTGGAAATGAAGTAGGCATCTGTTCAGAATAATGTAGGCTTATTGATCTTAAGTCAAAAGTCTGTGACACTGGAAGGTTCCTCAAATAGTTCTTACTCTAGGGTTATATACTATAGATATATCACATAAACTACCTTTACAAAGTGTTTGTTTTTAGGTGATATATTCAAGTAACTATATAATAAATACTGATTTAATTGAAAGCTAAAATCAGAAAAAAAAATTCCTATACTTCTCTGCTTACTAAAGGATATTTTATTTACATACCTGTGAACAATAATGTTACAATAAACAACGAACAAGAGACGATGAGTACGCTTCCTTGGCATATTAGGATTTTTCATTTTCAAATGAAAAGATTCCCTTTTTAGCAATAATTTTTTTTTTTTTTGGTAAGAATGCAAGTGTAGTACAGGCTTTCCTGGTGGCTCAGTGCTAAAGAATCCACCTGCCAATGCAGGAGACCCTGGTCTGATCCCTGGGTCAGGAAGATCCCCTGGAGAAGTAAATGGTAACCCACTCCAGTATTCTTGTCTTAGAAATCCTTTGGACAAAGAAACCTGGTGGGCTACAGACCATGGGGTCACAAAAGAGTCAGATGTGACTTAGAGACTAAATAACAACAAAGCCCTGTTCAATTCTATGGCCAAAACTAAATTTTAGATATGGCATAAAAACATTTGAGACTGTGGAAAAAGGCATTCTTACTTCTTTCTCTTTACAATTTATACAAAGAAATTTATAAAGCACATATGTTTCCATACATTAAAACCACACACTCTTCTATTACATTTTAAATATTTAATTTGAGCACTGTATTAAAGTACATGAGAAATATACCTGAAGTTCTAATTAGGAAAATACATGCACTTTTCATTCCTCCTTGATTAAAAAATAAATATGGTAAGTATTGCTTTGATTAATAGGGGTCCAGGGCTTAATTGAAACGCTATTTCCCCAGTGTACTGGGTAAATAAAGACAATTAAAAGAAGTAATATATAATGTATGAAGCATACTAATCAAATTTCTAAGGAATGAAAAAGGACTATAATCACTTGTTAAACTAAAAATCTAATAGACAAAACTAATAAAATAATTTTTTGTAGCAGGCACACTGATTCTCTGATTTGTCACTAAACACTGACAGAAATATTATGTTATATTATAAACTTATGTAAAGAAAAGTAGGCAATTTGTGTGTATATCTAAGGTTAATGGGTAAAGTTTACACTTAGCCAACATACTGCCATAAAATAAAGCAATTCTAATGAAATACCCAGCATCAAGACCAGTAGAATAGCTCTACACCATAATAAATGAAAATAGTTTTAAAAAACAAATAAACACTGATGATTGTTGTACAGACAAAACTTAGATTGCATTATTTCACTTTTTTTCCCCTGAATGGACAATATTTCAGAAATGAAATACAGCACTGCCATAACAAATAAAAGGAAAGTTCTGATTTCTCCCATTATTATCTTAAGAAGTTGGGAATAAAAACTAGGCGTTGTTAACAGGAATTATCTGCTCCTGAGAAAAGATGATCACATCAATCTATTTCCAGAAATAATATTATACTGCTTAAAAATTATTGTTAGAAAACAAACTTTTCCATGTCAAATACTGGAAAATACTACCAAAATATCTGTGCTCTTTAAGGAGCCCAGATTTATTAATAATTCATAAAGTCGGGCATTCTTTCAAAATTAAAAAATGTTATCAATGACTGTAATCAAAATTTAAAACAAGCAATCAAATCAAGTAATCAGGGCTTTGTACACTTAAGCCCATCTTTTCATTCAGGTATTAACTGGTAAAAGAGAAGGAGGGAATATTCAACACTATTTTACCTTTCACCGGTATTCAGCAACACAGAGAGAGCTTTTTCAAAAATATTCTTTAAAAAGAAATGCACTTTATGTGAACAAACTATATCTGGAATTAGAATGCAAAATCAGAAACTCTCTATATTAAGGTTTTCTCTGAGATTATGTTAGCATATAGCTGCAGAGAAGTGATGCTAGTCCTATGCAGGTCATCTGAAAATCTTTTAAGGCCTCTTCCATTTTATCCAAATCTGTTTTGAAAGTTAAAACAAACAGCAAACAAAAAAAGTAAGTTGGAAGTGGGGAATACTCTTTTACTCTGTAAAGTTTGGTCTCAGTGACTAATGAGCAGCAAAATCCCAGGAGAAAAGACAACGGATTATATAATACGGCAGCACAGGGAGATTAAAGATTAAATTAAGTGATGTGACCAAGTCACACAGCTAATTTGCAATGAGCCTGTTCTTAAACCCAGATGTCTTGACTTTTTGACTTCCAGATAGTATTCAATTTATCACCTAGAGTTAATTTTACACAGTTTAGCAGTGACTGAGTGAGTGAAAGTCGCTCAGTTGTATCCAACTCTTTGCAACCCCATGGACTATACAGTCCATGGAATTCTCCAGGCCAGACTACTAGAGTGAGTAGCCTTTCCCTTATCCAGGGGATCTTCGCAACCCAGAAGTCGAACCCAAGTCTCCCGCACTGCAGGTGAATTCTTTACCAGCTGAGCCACAAGGGAAGCCCAGAGTTTAGCAAGACAGAGGATAAAATAAACATATGAGGCTGTATCATTTATTCCATAGCATGGAGTACAGATTTTGGAGTTTGACTGTCTTGGTTTGAATCCAGGCTCTGCCTGTGTGACTTCTCTGTGCCTCAGTCTCCTCACCTATAAACTAGGAATAATATTAACAAGAAGCTTTTCTGTCTCCCAATCCTTAGAAAAACACTGAAATGCTGGTGCTCACAGGCTGCTCTTTGGTATGCCCACACAGACACTTCTGGCAGTTGAACTGGATACTTACACTGAGTCAGCTATGATTCCATTCAAACTTATTTATGCCAGCTGTACCTATTACTATAATTAAATAAATTAACCAAATACACATATTCTAATAAAATAAGTACAGAAACAAAGTTATTTCTATAAAAACTAATTTTACCACTCTGGAAAGATGCAATAAAAATGAGATGAAAATAACACTGATAAATTAGAGATAGGCAATGGAAATCTTAAAAATTAGTGACAAAAATCTGATAAATTTAATAGAAGTCTGATTGTTTCACAAGGTCTTCACGTTTTTAAAGAAACTGAAAATGGAATTAGAGATGATGTGCTATGAGTGTGGTTTAGGTCAGATAAACTACATGGAATTCCAAAATCAAATTCCTCACTGAAAGGAAAGGACTTGGCCTTTTTATTGAAAGCTTCTCATATTGCTAGATTTACTGTTTTTAATTGATAAACTACCTGGTTTTGCTCTTTCAGGTAAGAGATTTAATTAAACGAATAATCCATAGAATGTGCCTTGTACAATACAAGGCTATAAAGAGTTCAAGAAATTCCAGACATGACCTGTCATAACCTAACTATTAGGATTATATAATCAAAATCAAAACACTGCCTTGTGTCCTCCAGAGCAGTGGTCCCCAATATTTTTGCAACAGAGACTGGTTTTATGGAAGACACTTTTTCCACAAACCGGGGGTTGGGGTATGGTTTCAGGATGACTCAAGCACGTTAACACTTATTGTGCAACTTATTTCTATTATTACTAAGATCATCAGGCATTAGGTCATAGAGGTTGGGGAACCCCTTCTCTAGAGTATGCAAGAGAATTCCAAATAAAAACTTTCAGCTTGCATGGGACCTTATAGGGCTTTAAAAAAAGAAGAAGAAAGAAAAGAGCTAACATTTATTGAACGTATACTATATTGGATGTATCCATCCTAAAGGAAAATTAGTCCTGAATATTCATTGGAAGGACTGATGCTGAAGCCAAAACTGCAATACTTTGGCCACCTGAAGCGAAGAACTGACTCATTTGGAAAGAGTCAGTTCCATGATGCTGGGAATGGTTGAAGGTGGGAGGAGAAGGGGACGATAGAGGATGAGATGGTTGGATGGCATCACCATCTCAATGGACATGAGTTTGAGTAAGCTCCAGGAGGTGGTGATGGACAGGGAAGCCTGGAGTACTGCAATCCATGGGGTCGCAAAGAGTTGGACAAGACTGAGTAAATGAACTGATACTGAACTGATACTGATACTATATCCCAGATATTTTTTCTAAGTGTTTTCTCATATTTCTCTATGACATATTAAATATCACAGAAATATGTAAGTGCACATCAAAACCAACCTCATTATTAACCAATCTACTGAAAGGAAAATGTTCTAATCTAAAACAAAGGAAACAAAGATGCAATATAAATACTCTAGAACACAACAGCTAACTAAAGAAAATAAAACAGTGAGCACTCATTACCCAAAGTAAGGGTTGGTATGGAGGAGGAGGAAGCAAGTTACTTTGTACTAATAATATTATTCATAAAAAACTGATGTTAAAATCAAAATCATTATACTACACTTAATACCCTATACTAGTAAGTTTAAGCACTAGTTCTTCTATTTAGCTTATCTGTGACACATTCTCTTTCACCTCCATAGCCATTTTTCACCTTTTGCTGCTCTGCTTCTTCAAAAAGCTACTTTCTATCAGCTTCATCAATAGGCTCCTTTGTCCCCTGGCTTCTGGTCATGCTCATTTAACATAAGGTATTAGCAAAAGAGACAGTAAAGAAGCCGTCTGCCAATGGAGGAGACATAAGAGATGCAGGTTCGCTCACAGGGTCGGAAAGATCCTCTGGAGAGGGAAATGGCAACCCCCTCCAGTATTCTTGCCTATAGAATCCTACGGACAGAGGAGCCTGTGGGCTATAGACCATGGAGTAGCAGAGAGTCAGACACGACTGGGCGGCTAACACACATCAGCAAAAGAGGAGAGATGGAAAGAGTGAGGTCAAGCTGTTTATTCCTCAGTCACAGGTTAGTAGGGGTATATTCCTCCACTGAAGGTCAGTTTCAAAACCATCTCCTACCTCTCCTTATTTCAGTGACCTCTTCCAGGTGGCGCAGTTGGTAAAGAATCTGCCTGTTAAGGCAGGAGACACAATACATGTGGGTTTGATCACTGTATTGTGGATACATCTCCTTCCTGACAGGAGATGTCGGGAAGATTTCCCAGAGGAGGAAATGGCAACCTATTTCAGTATTCTTGCCTGTAAAATTCTATGGACAGAGGAGCCTGGCAGGGTGCAGTCCATGGAGTCACAAAGAGTCGTACGAGACAGTGCAAGTGCACACACACAACAAACACTTTGGACATGGGATTGCTAATGGCTTCCTGATACTGCAGCCTTAGAGTATTCCAACTGTCCCTTGTTGGTTTCTTTTATGCCTACTCTTGCTCCTGTAAATTTTAGTGCTTCATCAATGTCTCCTGCATTTTCTCCATTTGAGTGATCATTGCTTTCCTATCACGGCCCTGATGCTAGTTATCGGGAGCAGGAGTGTCCCAAGGCCTCAGAGAGTCCACAAGGCATTTTGACATTGAGTCTCTCATGCTTGAACAGAACAGGAGGGCCACCTATCAGGAAGTTAGTGAAATCCTAGCAATTCTATGCATGTGCTGGCAACCTGATTACTCAGATTATCACTGATGGTATCATAGAATGAAGTGCAGATGAAGACTTTTGGAGCTGTGGTCTTTATTTGCTAAAAGGACAGTAGTGGTGTCTGTGTGAAGACTGTAGAGTTACATGGCTACTTCTGTTAGCCCAAAGGATTATATGAAGGAGAAAGAACAAATTGAAGGTCCTGAATCATCTTTAAAATAATCCTTATAAGGCTGGGGTAAATAAGGCTGAAGATCAACTCCAGAATCTGATTTGAAGGGTGATGGGATTGCCGTACTGAATAAATTGGGCAAAACCAATACCATTAGGTCTTTCTCTAAATCTATTTTTAATAATTTTATTTTTTAATTTACTATCTGTGCTGAATTTTCATTGCTTTTCTCTAGTTGTGGCAAGTGGTGCTACTCTCTAGTTCCAGTGCATGGCCTTCTCATTGTGGTGGCTTCTCTTGTCGCTGAGCACTGGCTCTGGGGCGTGTGACTCGGTAGTTGTGGCACACGAGATTAGTTGCTCCATGGCATGTGAGATCTTCCCAGACCAGGGATCTAACCAGTAACTCCTGCATTGGCAGGCAGATTCCTCACCACTGGACCACCAGACAGGCCCACTGTTAGTTCTTGATAATGGGGCAATGATGGGGAAAGAGTGAAACATGTGTTGATACTATGTGATGAAATACAGAGGCTCAGAATGTTGAACTCCTAAAACCCTACAGAACATGACTTGCCAGAAGACATATTTGTCTTCACACCTCTCCATTCCATTTAAGGAAACCAACTCTCACATAAATCAGCATTCCCATATAGTAGGAGGATTTCCAATTGATTCGGAGAATGGCAGTTCTTTTCAGAACTCATTTCTATTACCATTCACAATCCCCAAGCTCATGACAAGTTAGATCCTATTATAGCCAAAGTCAAGGGTTATCCAGGAGGTGACCACCTTATACAATGAAATAACTGCAAATCTTTACCAATTTTTATCAGTAGGAGTCCAGTTAGTACGTAAGGGAATGGATTGATTCTATGGATTTTAAATCAAGAAGGTGAACTACAATATTAGATCAGGCCAATTTATCTATAGGAACATTCATCTAGGATTTAGTATTTTATTGTCTTGAGCAGGTGGGAATGACTGGTTAATTGAACCTTTGATTCAATGATAGCTTACACAGTAAAAAAGTTGAAATGGCAGAATATTCTTGGCATAGCAAAGTAAGATTCCAAAATCTCAAGAAAGTAAGAATTTGGAAAAGGATCTTATAAATAATAATATCCCACAAGGGCCTGTGGGACATCTCCTTCAACAAAAAATTACACTGGTGAGGAAATACCCAGCATGCTTGAGAAGATTCCAGTAACTGTCTTCTTTAGGCTGGAGAGAACAATGATAGACGTTGCAAACAGATCTGAACTTCTTAATTTAAAGGTAGGCAACCCACTCCAGTACTCTTGCCTGGGAAATCCCATGGACGGAGGAGCCTGGTAAGCTGAAGTCCATGGGGTCTCTAGAAGTCGGACACGAATGAGTGACTTCACTTCCACTTTTCACTTTCATGTACTGGAGAAGGAAATGGAAACCCACTCTGGTGTTCTTGCCTGGAGAATCCCAGGGGCAGGGGAGCCTGGTGGGCTCCCATTTATGGGGTCACACAGAGTCAGACATAACTGAAGTGACTTAGCAGCAGCAGCATTGTGATCTTCTAAGATGGCAGAAGCTATGTGGTAGAAATTAATTTCTGGAAGGTGAGGCTACCTTAACAAGCCACAGGGATGTGATAAAAATCAATGTGTTTTGCGCCACAGGATTCTATGGAAATGACTAATGGGTTTCAGATTTGCCAAGAATGAAAAAGACACTTAGAATACCAAGTGCTAGCTGTCTTACATGGACAGAAACCCTCTAGGTCTTGTGGGCAAAAATCCAACTTCAGTCACCATAGTGGGATTCATGATCTCTTATCCATTGCCTAGACCTAAGTATATTGACATTTCCAGAGTCACATAATTTTAGGGGGAGAGTCTGTGAAAACTGGCCATCAGTTCAGTTCAGTTCAGTCACTCAGTCGTGTCCGACTCTTTGCGACCCCATGAATCGCAGCACGCCAGGCCTCCCTGTCCATCACCAACTCCCAGAGTTCACTCAGACTCACGTCCATCGAGTCAGTGATGCCATCCAGCCATTTCATCCTTTGTCGTTCCCTTCTCCTCCTGCCCTCCATCCCTCCCAGCATTAAAGACTTTTCCAATGAGTCAACTCTTCGCATGAGGTGGCCAAAGTACTGGAGCTTCAGCTTTAGCATCATTCCTTCCAAAGAAATCCCAGGACTGATCTCCTTCAGAAGGGACTGGTTGGATCTCCTTGCAGTCCAAGGGACTCTCAAGAGTCTTCTCCAAAACTGGCCATAGCTGTATGCTATGGATTTTCCTCATAGCCATTTCAGAACCACCTGTAGCCCTTTATGACAGTGACTGTGAACTGGGAGAAGGATTATACCAAATCCTTCTACAGGTTATTAGACAGTTGTATTATATTAGCTCTGAATTGTCATTAATCCCTGGAACCCAAAATACGACTGTGGCCCACCAGTTAAAGTGGGAGCTTATGGAGACTAAGACATATATGAAGACTTCACCCAAACCCATCTTACAGTACCACAGAAATAAGTGCACTCAGTAATGCAAAGAATCCTTACATTGGTTCCCACTGAAGAAAGTAGGGAAAACCACTAGACCATTCAGGTATGACCTAAATCAAATCCCTTATGATTATANCTCACTGGAAAAGACTCTGATGCTGGGAGGGATTGGGGGCAGGAGGAGAAGGGGATGACAGAGGATGAGATGGCTAAATGGCATCACTGACTTGATGGACGTGAGTCTGAGTGAACTCTAGGAGTTGGTGATGGACAGGGAGGCCTGGCGTACTGCGATTCATGGGCTCGCAAAGAGTTGGACACGACTGGGTGACTGAACTGAACTGATAGTATTCCTTAAAATATTGACTTTAAGCAGGAAATTCTTTTCAAGGCAAAGGAAATACAGCAATGGTCCCAAACCATTTCCAGATGTCACTAGCCATATCTCTTGCCTCATTATCCAGAATCATTTGGTCAAATGGAGTATACTGGCCCACAAGTGGCATGGTTCATGTATGACTGCTACCTGGGAGAAGTTTGAGTATGTTCTATAGGATATGATAAATGCCTAAAGTCATCTGTCTTCCCCATTGCCACAGTGTATGTTTGATTACAAACAGGTTAAGGTAGTAGTGGCCACAATACATCAAATAACCCATTTAAAGGGTTTTCACTTCCTGTGCTGAAACCTTGAGATTGCTGGTTTGGGAGATCTCAGTGCCCAAAAGTTTCCACCAGGGATCAGAGTTCTGTTACTATTTTATTGAAAGCTGAGATTACTCCCTGCCTATATGGGGCTTTTCAAGCTACTAAATTAACAGAAAGAGAAGCAAGCTATTGGCTGGTAAACTTTCCAGATTACTAAAATGATTTGGGGTTGTTGCTATATGATATGGGCAAGAACAACTAAGTTAGAAGCTCAGCAGATTTATTGGAACATCTCTAACAAAAACTTGTCCAGTAATTCTGGTTATTGAAAAGCTATAGTAATCCAAGGACAAAAAGGTCACCAAATACTCAAAACGTTTAGGAGTTAGGCTGTGGATCACCCATCAAAGAACCCTGTCCAGCCCAGGTGCTAAAAAGAGGGTGAAAGTAAAGGGAAGGTGGAGTCAGCAGTGGAAGAAGAAAATCATAATGACCCACTTGAGCTTTCTGATCAGTTAGAGAAGCATGGACTTTGGCAGCTATGTTTTATGCTTCATCTATTATGAATAGCATTGGTGATGGCTAGTATTTCAAATTCAAAGTATGTCTGAGCTGATATCACACCTTAATGAAGCAGTAGGTGATGACACCCATCTGTCCATTTCATCTCTCTGTTAAACTCCCCTTATTAGCCAATATAAGCATATCTGTTTATATATCTGCAAANTATGTTTTATGCTTCATCTATTATGAATAGCATTGGTGATGGCTAGTATTTCAAATTCAAAGTATGTCTGAGCTGATATCACACCTTAATGAAGCAGTAGGTGATGACACCCATCTGTCCATTTCATCTCTCTGTTAAACTCCCCTTATTAGCCAATATAAGCATATCTGTTTATATATCTGCAAAAGCCATAACTTAGTATACCAAATTGCAAAATCATAAGGGCAATTATAGAGACTTATATCTTTTTTTTTTTGAACCTCAAAATAGCAAAATATTTATTTACAAAATTTACAGTTTCATAGGGAATGCCCTAGCTGTGAAATGGTTAGGACTCTGTGTTTTCACTGCAGGGTCACAGGTTCGATCCCTGGTACAGGAACTAAGATCTTGCAAGCCATATAGAACAGCCAAAAAAACAAAAATTACAGTTTCTTAGAAACAGCTTTAATCTATGCACATAAACTTTATAATTATATTGAACCATATAAATTGTGGTGTCTGGCCTTGCCAAAGCCAATGTAACAGGCTTACTTTCCAGCACCACCTCTCCCTCCCCTCACTCCACTAGACACCAAATATGAGCCCCTAGATGAGCCATGCCTAATATGTATAAAGAAACTGAGTGTGGCTGCCCAGCTCAGTCTAATACAAAAACCAAGGTGTCTTGACTTCTTAAGACACTACCCACAGGGATAAACCTCTTAAAAGAGCAAAAAAGAAATCAAGGAAACAGAAATTGAGATGAAGGTTAAATGTCTTCTGGAGGTGTCACCAGACAATGAACCTTCTAGAAGGAATCCAGCAATCACCAGGTAGAGTAAATGTATACATCAAACCATGATACTAAAAACGACACAATTTTGTCAATTTTGTAAAGAGTGAAATACATGCTTACAGCTATATTTTTGCTGCAACTTCATTCCCATGGAAAGCTACGTTTTAATATAATCCTTGGTCAACTGACTAATGCTTTAATAATCCAGAGCTCATGGCCAGCTAAAGGAAATAACTGTCAGGTCTTAAAAGTATCTTTCAAAAATGAATACTTCTTATAATAAAACAATACCACTTTAATATATAATTTTCACAGCATAATTTCTAAATAAAATATAATGTGTCATGGTTAGAAATGAGTAAACTGCCTTAGGTCGGGGAAGAATATAAAGCATATACTTAAAATACTTTAATATTTCATTAATTTTATTTTTTAATCGACTTAATGTAATTTTAGATATTTCTCATTCATGTTAAAAAACTGGGTAAAGCACTAAGGATTAACAGGAAAAATGTAAAGAAAGATAATACAAGTATTACCTCACAACCCACAGTACTCTGTCAATTTGTCAATGTGGATGAAAATATCACTTTTATATCTTCACATTAAAATTAAATTTTAATATGTCATTATGAACAGAAGGAGCATATAAAACTGGCTTGAGAGTATTCTATATTAATTTTCCACCTTTAACTTCTTGGTTATAGCAATTCATGCTAAAAGTCAAATGAAATTCATTCAGATTTCTAATCACTGTTTTGCTTTTATGTACTATATTCTGGCATTTTAAAAAATCAAACAGTCTAGATTTTTCTAATGATTTATGAAGCAGAGAAAAGTTTCAGAGAGCATCCAATGACTAGGGTTTGAAAGTTAAAGAAACAAGGAGAGTTAAAATGAAATATAAAATACTCTCACAGCTAATTTGCTAATGAACATAATATTTTCTAGTTTAAAATAGTTATATCTGACACCCCCTGACGTCCCAGCCCAGGTACTCTATCAGTCAAAAAAAGTCACTGCTTTCCTCTCCTCTATGCTAACATCAACATGTAATTATATTTTCTTTACTGGGTTTTCCATTATTCTGGACTAACTACAATTACTTCATTAATAATTATAAAATTTAAAAATTATATAAAATTTACGTAACAGCTGTTTTCATCAATGGCTTGAAACTCTTCAGTTGACAGTACTCCTTTCTGCCAAGTCTATAAATCTAAAAAAGAAGGGCCAAATGCACCCTGCAAAATCTGTCAGTTATTCAATGGATACCAAAAAAAGTCATCTACCTCATTCTCAGCTATGTACCAAAGCTGTAAGTTACTTTGACTTATTCTGTAGCACACTTCTGAATTCCCACATTTTAGTTTCCTTCTTAAAGAGCTGGTGGCACTTACCAGAGTGGGTCCTGAGGTGTCCTGTGAGGGCGTCCCTTCTTCTACAGGCATAGCTACAGAAAGGACATTTGAACGGCTTCTCTCCAGAGTGCAACTTTATGTGTCTCAGAAGGTTGCCCTTCTGAGTAAAAGAAGCTCCACACTGGTTACAGTGAAAGGGACGTTCACCTGCAGAAGGGTAAAGAGGTGGGGAAGATCAAGTAGGTTATGTGCAAGTGACTGATTGGATCTACTATGTTAACCAGAGCCAGTTCTCTGTGCTGAGCATGTCCATCTCCCTCATGTCCTCTAAACCTTTATCTTCCTCGAATTTGCTTTGCTAATACCAAAGTCCCAAACTTTAGGTCAAGTGCCATTTCCTTTCTTCATGTAAATTTCACAGGATTCTTGTCACTGACTGGAAAGAACAGCAATCAAAACACTGGCCACTGGCTGAAAAACTAGGTGCCATCAATTAACTGGTTTTACAGGTTGCTTTACATACAATATTTCAAACCACAGGATGGCATTACTAATTTGGTATTAATAACTTCAAATTACAAATAAACAAGTGGAAGTTCAAATATCGAAGCATCTGATTATAGTCACAGATAATAAGTACTGGAGCTGACCATGACCCTTGATCAATCTGACTGTAAAATCTTGCTCTCTTTATTGTACCACGTTATTATCTCTTTTTAAAAAAAATGACAGAAACTTTGAGCTAAAAAGGACCTATAGTCTAACTCTCTGGCTGATCATTTTTTTATCAGGGGGCCAAAGAGGTTCAGTGAATGAACTGGGTTACAAAGCTCATTACCACAAAAATCTCAAAATAGAGCTTCAGTTCAGTGCAGTCGCTCAGTCGTGTCTGACTCTTTGTGACCCCATGAATGGCAGCACGCCAGGCCTCCCTGTCCATCACCAACTCCCGGAGTTCACTCAGACTCACGCCCATCGAGTCAGTGATGCCACCCATCCATCTCTTAGGTCTATCAATTTACCCAGTCACTAACAATAAAACCTGTGGCAAATTTTCCTGATAGAATCAGAGAAAATCCAAAGAAAATTATTCATCCAGATATTTCCCATACATGTATTCTCTTTTTCTTGTGAAAACAATTTATTTCACAGGAACGTTTTCTACTATTACTGATATTGCTCTAAAATTGTTTAAGCCAGAATCATCAGTTATCTGTCAACCGATAGCCATCAATAGGCTGTCAACAGTCATCCAAGGTAAAAACATGTAGTTTGGTGAGGGTGTGAAAACTGGCAAGTAGGATTAAACTAATAACATCACCAAACCATCATGAACTACTCCCTTTAAATATGTCTATCTTAAGATAGACATAAAATAAATTATAAATAACACAAATCTATTAAAACTACACTAGAATAAGAATTAAAAAACAATTCCCTTTTGGTTGAATTAGACCATGTCTCTATCTGAGGTTAGAGAATGACTATAATTTTAATAGTTCTCAAAAAATTTTACACTAAATTGTCATGTTTCTCATCCTTAGCTGAAACATTTGTAATAACAGTGAACAATGAAACTACAATATATTTGAGGGGAGACTTTAAAATAATACAAACTCAATGATTCTTTTTATTAAAGAAAGCTAGTAGGAATAAATAAAATCAACTATGGTCACCTTCTAGCAGTTACCACTGCACATTCTATCATATAGATTATAAAGCCTAAAGAAAAATTGACAGATCAGATGTATCTTGAATTCTGTAGTTCTTGTTCATTTTTGAATTCAATTATATATATAGATAAAAAAGTAACCTGTGTGTGTGTGTGGGTAGCAAAGTTTTAGGTTTTTTCTTTGGTGATCTTATGATGTAAGTTTACAAACTTACATCTTTTTCAACTTGATGGTTGAAAAAGAAATTCATAATGTTAACATTACCTTAAATTTTATCTAGTTTAATTTGTTTGATTCATTTGGTAAAACTGAAAAACTAGCACTAAATTCAGGTTAAAATGGAGACATTTAAGCTAAAGCCTCTCATATAATATCTTATAAAATAATCAAAGTTTAAAAATAAATTCAATTTTGGTAAATCATTTTTTAGATTTTATACACACAGATATACATACATATACAACTTAATTCTTTGACTGTTTTCAATGGAATAACAGCCTAAAGGTTTCTAAAGCCATAATATTCTACTCCCCAGTCATGTCATGGAATTAGTAATAAAAAGGAAAGAGGATTTTATTATTGAAATTAACTTTTTAGAGAGCAAAAAAATAGCAAATGCAAATTACACATTTTAATAAATATATTTAACTTTTGAAATCTATGTAAGGTTTCCCAGGCAACCACAAATCAGTACTCAATAACTTTAAAACAAATTAGTATTCGAACAAAAATACTTGAAATCACATTTGCCTTGGGAAAATACTCCTGGTAGAATGCTAAATTTGATTTTATTTAAGCCTCCTACAATCTTTGAGTTGAAATATTTTAAAATCCCCCAATTTAGGTTACTGAATTCATCATTCAAAATAACACTAATCTGAAAATAACAGTAAGGATCATTTTTTAAAAAAAAAAACTGTTAATTCACTTAATTATGAGACTAATGACAGGGTAATTTAGTTGTTACATTTGCAAAATACTCCAGATATCCTCAAGTATTTTTAATAAGAATTATTTCTGTATTTATATGATCATCTTAAAGAGGTAGGAGAAATGTCTAATTATAGCCAGAAACACTGCCCTGTTGCTGAGTAAGTCTTAGTGAGAAGGTGTTTGCTAATTCTGTTCCCATGGCCATGGGAAGGGAAGAAAGAGGCATGAGGAAGGTAACGGTTATGAGTCCATTTTTGGTAAGAGGAAAGAGACTATGGCAATAATGCACTTTGATTTCAAGCAAATAAAGCTTTGAGAAATAATGATTTTCCTGGCCTACACCTTACAGAGATATGTGTAAAATTATCTCATAATTAACTGAAAGGTTCAGTTGACTAACTGTATTGTATATATAACTTCAAACAATACATCTCAGTTATTTTTTAATAATCCATTTTCCTTTTAACACATAGAGTGAATCAATTGGTCCTTTTCAAATTGGTTTAAATATATATTAAATATTATATATTGTCTAAAATAAATATATTAAATCACATTCTTCACAGGTAAACAAAAACAACTTTCAGGAGAAATTTACAAACTTACTAAACACATCAGTAACACTACAGAGTTTAAGTTCAATTCAAAAACATTAAGTAGGCTATTATATCTGTGATAATCTTCTGATGGGTGGGCAACAAAGTCAGATTAAGAACTCTGGATTCAGGAGAACAATTAATATGTAGTCGTATAACCACATTATTGTTCATTTCCATCCTAAATCTGTTTCTTTTTTTAAAATCAATCTACTCATCTAGTCAAGGACCATTTTTATTCACTGAGTGAAATTATCTACTATTCTTATTATGGAATAAATTATATTTTATATATTTTCATAAACATATTTCTAGATCTGTGTTTATTCAATTGAAATGCAAATATACATGCATCAGTTTACTTTCAAAGGCAGAGGGTATGCCTCTGTAGGCTAGAACCACCACCTACAAATAAGAAAAATCCCAACTATGTGTAAAGAGGGCTTTGGAGCAAGAGAATGGCTCCACAAAGCTGTAATGGACAAAATATGGTGTTGAAAACTTAAGTTACAAAGATGAGAGTACTCTACCTGCAAAGAGCGGCAAAATTACGAATATTCTATATGAATAGTGTTTGTATCAATTTGTGTTCATGCATGAATTGATTTACTACCCTTGCTTCTTTTCTTCTCACTTCATTCCCAGTGAAGAGTGCCTGAGAGTATCCGATGACAATATTACCTGATCACCTACTAAAGTAGCAATACCAAAGAGGTAACACCAAGCCATTAATAAGGCACTGGAATTGACACTTTAGTAGAGTATGAAAGAAGAAGAAAAAGAAGTGAATTAGAGCTGATACTCCATGTCATTTTAATAAACTGGGTGATTGTGTATTTTTTCCACTATCAATTTTATATTAGACATTCTGTGAGCTAAAAACACAGAAGCTTATGTTTCTCAAAGGGATTTAAGGATTGAAGACAGTGTCTTTTATACTAGCAAGCTATAAATAGTTGGTGAAAGGGGGAAGTTCTAAAATGAAGATAGTTCATCAAATTAAGGAGAAAAAATTTGCTTAACATCTATATTTCAACTTCATTTTTTGCCACTCTAAAGAAACACAAATAGACTTTCCATTCTCACAGTGCTAAAATGGAATTGAAAATGTCATGACCCACTAAGACACATAAACTGGGTCATCAGAAATACACATAAAAATGGCTAATTTAAAGACACATCACAATTTTATGGTTAACAATGTGTGGCAGGTAGCCCAAGCACCTCTATGAATTGTTAGTAACTTTTAACAAGAAACTACCCAGATCTTAGAAAAGTATAAAAATTTTCCCAATACTCTAATAAATATTTATTAATATTAAAAATTCATAGAGTTCCAAGAATATTTTTTAAAAGTCTACTTAGTCTATTTTCCTTGCCTTTACCAGCTGAGTGAATCCTATATTCCCGGGATTCATGGAAATCTGTGTGACTATTTAGAAATAGTTTCCTGGTGGTTTAGATGGTAAAGCATCTGCCTACAATGCGGGAGACCTGGGTTCAATCCCTGGGTCAGGAAGATCTCCTGGAGAAGGAAATGGCAACCCACTCCAGTAATCTTGCCTGGAAAATCCCATAGACAGAAGAGTCTGGTAGGCTATAGTCCATGGGGTCACACAGAGTCAGACATGACTAAAGCGACTTAGCAGCAGCAGCAGCAACTCTACTTTACCATAGTAAATATCAAATGGACAGTACAGTAGGTGGGTAATTATTTCTGTATTTATAAACCAACAATCTTCATGAAAGTCACTGTAGATGCAGTGAAACATCAATTAACCTAAATTTTCAACAGAGTACACTCAAATTTTTTGAATGTTCTTAACTTAGACCAAAAATGTTTTATTAAAAAAGTCACAGAATTTTTTAAAATATATTTTTCACCCTTAAAATGAATACTATTTGCAATTCAACTGAAAAGTCACTCTAGTAATTTTATTTAATTTCTACATTGCTAGATGTGAGACGGAGACATCCCAAAGTGTGTTATCTCCCTCGATATAATCTCTCTGAGATGATGGGTACATCATAACTCTGTGGATCTCTTCTTTTAGATCTGCAGTTAGAATAACTTCATGAGCATGGAAACAAAGTAGACTCATATTTTAGTCTTTTTCTTTTCTTCTTATCAAACATGATACTTAGCTTGATCTTTTAATTTTTTCCATGTGACATTTCTATCAGTTAAAAGAAAAACCATCTTCACTAGTAATACAAATATTACTATAAATTCTAAACAATATTTAGAATATGATGCTATTTAAAAAGGAAATTCAGAACAAAAAGTAAAAATGTAACTGACTGTATGGTTGGATAAGAGTGTAGGCCCTGAAGTTGATGATTTCAGTTAAGGTAACAGTGATTCTAATGTGTAGTTTCTCACTACAATGAAACTATCAGCCTTAGAGTATTGATGTACAAAGCACAAAATATTTGAACAAAACTGCTTTGGACATCAAGAAACACTGAACCTAGCCTCCAAATGCCCTTAACTACATAAGGGATGATGGGTAAATCACTTAACTGTTTTGGGCTTCATTTTCTTCATGTCTAAATGAGAAATTTAGACTAGGAAGACGTCAATGTTCCCAGGATCTCTCATGTTTTAAGCATCTACTTACTTAATTGATTACTTAGAAGTCTTTTAAATCAATGTCTTTACTGTGATTTATCTCTCTTCCAAAAGGGTGTCATATTTTAAAACTCTGAGTGTATGACTTATTATTGTTTTGCTCTATAATACCTCTCTGAATTATAGTTTAAGCTATCATTACCTTTAAATCAAATTTCATATGAATTTGAAACTTTTTAAGAGTCAACGATCCACCTACCTTATCACAGTATCATTTCTTGTGTTTACATCAAAAAGAACTTAAATTTTTTACCAAAGGATTTAAAGAGATTTAATTAAGGCCTTCTCAATGAGTTGGTTTTTCACATTACTCAGATGTCTAAAAGTATATTAATCTGAGGTCGTTTTCTTCATCTGATTCTATGATTACACATTCCGACCATCCTTTGTTACATTCTACCCTATGTTATCTCCTTGCAGGAGTTATAGTTAAAAATTACAGGAAAAGGGTGAGACCCTGGAACAGGGGAAAATAAGTATCTGTCTCCTACACAGACCCATGGAAGGCAAAGACTGATTGAAAATTGTATTTCAAGAAGTTAATTAGATAAGGTGAAAATGATCCACTTCTATATAAATGCATGAGGACCACATTATAGGATAAATGTTTAGCTAGCAAACTCTATTCTCTGTCCATGGGTATGGTAAAATATGTATAGGAGTACAAAAAGATCAAGTTCCACAATGAAATTCTCCTATACCTTTTGAACCCTCATCATATTATTGCTATATTAAGAACTGTGGAAACTGAATCCCAAACTTCTTTTTGAAATGCTATTCAGATCTAAAGGCTGGAAGTCAAGACCCAGGCTACTTGCTGCTTTTCAGCAATCCAATACTAGCAGAATTCTGAAAAAGGAGTTTCACCATTGCCACCCCTGAATAAAAAGGAAAGAGAATAGATGTCAGGTAATATCAACATCAGATGTCACAGGCAGTCATCAGGTTATTCTTTCAGCTGCTTACCAGTGTGACTCCTTTTATGTACCATAAGCACATTGGGCCCAATGCAAACCATGCCACAGACGTCACATTTCAGTTTACCATTCGGAAGCCGGATTCCTCCCTCGCCTTGAAGCTCCTGGACTTTCCTGTTGTCTGCCACTTCGCTGCTTTCAATTAGGGGTTCTTCTAGGCTGCTACCCTCATCATGGCCCCTGATCTCATCTTCGCGGCTCAGGGGTTTCCTGTCACACTCTTCATCACTCTGCATTTCTAGCTTTACTGAATTTGCTGTAATTTAAAAAGAAAGGAAGACATTTTGAGTGTGTGTTATGTGTTGTCACCTACATCTCTTTCCCACACATTGCCATTCTATTAACATGGTTGGAAATACTGCAGAACACAGCATATTCTCTGTAGAATAAAGTCCATCCCTCATGCAAAATTATACGTGCTTTGCACCAAGGTATTCCAGTGGAGCTTCAATATGAAAGTGAAGATGATCTAGGGAAGCTCAAGGTAAATAGAAAGATGCTTTATTTTTACACACGTTTTTCTTTAATTCAGGGGTACACTTTTTAAGCAAGTCCTTACACAACTGGTATTGTTAGATTTTTGAGTGTGTCATTAAGGTGACTGAGACAGGATTATGAAAAGGACAAGATGAGATACTACTTAACCCACTGAGCTACACCTCTTAACTATATATACATACACACACACACACACACACACACACACAAGTCATAATCTCTGTTTTCTGTTAGAGCACTTGTGTAAACCTGCCTTTGAAATGAGCAAGAGAAACAACTTGGGATGTTAAGCCAGCAAGTGTCTTAGATACATGAAGTCATCCAGGCAAGGCAAATATTCTAAAAATCAGACTAAATAATACAGTCAGTTGAGAGTTATATAGATGAAGGGCAGAGTGCACAGAACTCACATGCTCTTAAGCTACTCTGCTTTTTTATTTCCTGTGTGAAAAAAGTTCTCCATAGAACATATTAGTCTGCAAATCAAAGTATTCCAGCTTTAATCTATGCACACCAAAAAGCAGTGAATGACAGGAATGGCATAGCATGCATGCACACACTTGTGACTGTTAAGAAATTTAATGCCTTCTGTTTGCTGTTTTTGGATCATCCCACAGAAAAGTTGGAATTTTGTTAGCACAGCCCTCATGCTGGATTGCTGACAGAGTCCTTTCACAGAGCAGAAGCAAGCTTTAAGAGAATACCAGGTTTTATCCACTGATCTTGAAAATTTCTCAAGAAACCATATCAAAGTTACTAAGCAGAACAAATTATTTGGTATTACTTGAATAGAGGAAATATTTTCATAAAAAGGAAGTACATTTTTTTTTTTACTGCAATTGTTTTCTTAGAGAAACCACCCCTTCTCTGCCTCGCTGTTAGTTCTTATGATGGGCAGCACATACTATCAAAATGACTCCTCCATACTCCCTCCATGGAACTCCCCTGTGAACCTCAGGCAGTGTGGTACAACATGGGGATCACTAGATTTAGTTAGGAGAACTGGCTTTGACATTTACTGCAATATAATCTTGAACCAGTTATTTAACCTCTGAATCTTATGTCTTTCATTTACAAAGTGGAGATGAATTCAGATAACAGAATAATATGGAAGAATTATGATAACAGAGGAATATGGACAATATTTTTCCATCTTAATATTTCCAATATGCTAATTTGTGGCATACAAGAAGTATTTCAGGTAGTATTCCCTGAAGCATTTTAATTAACTGATTAAGAATTTTCTTTCTTTAAGGTATTTTCTTATATGTTTAAAGAATCCATTAACAGAATAACAAAAAATCATCATAAAGGATTAGATTTAGAAAAGGCTGAGGAACCAGAGATCAAACTTCCAACATCCACTGGATCATCAAAAAAGCAAGAGAGTTCCAGAAAAAATCTATTTCTGCTTTATTGACTATGCCAAGGCCTTTGACTATGTGGATCACAACAAACTGTGGAAAATTGTTAAAGAGATGGGAATACCAGACCACCTGACCTGTCTCCTGAGAAATCTGTATCCAGGTCGGTCAGGAAGCAACACTTAGAACTGGACATGGAACAACACACTGGTTCCAAATAGGAAAAGGAGTACATCAAGGCTATATATTATTGTCACCCTGCTTATTTAACTTATATCTAGAGTACATCATGAGAAACACTGGGCTGGATGAAGCACAATCTGGAATTAAGATTGCCAGGAGAAATATCAATAAACTCAGATATGCAGATGACATCACCCTTATGGCAGAAAACGAAGAAGAACTAAAGAGCCGCTTGGTGAAAGTGAAAAAGAGTGAAAAAGCTGGCTTAAAACTCAACATTCAGAAAACGAAGATCATGGCATCCGGTCCCATCACTTCATGGGAAATAGATGGGGAAACAATGGAAACAGTGAGAGACTTATTTTTGGGGGCTCCAAAATCACTTCAGATGGTGACTGCAGCCATGAAATTAAAAGATACTTGCTCTTTGGATGAAATGTTATGACCTACCTAGATAGCATATTAAAAAGCAGAGG